>CARXXK010000004.1:44710202-45220322 GCA_949089665.1 Macrosiphum euphorbiae | reverse complement strand
TAATTACAATATTATGTATTAAATATAATGATTAAAAAATTCTTAAAATATAATTATAAAATGAATAATAAAATATTATAGTTTTAACTTAGATAACATATTTCTAAAATATCAATGTTACGGTTTTGCCATCTGGGTTATTTTTATTTTATTGTATAGCTAGGTACCTACTATATTATTTAATTACCTACAAATAGAATATTTTAAATGTATTATTTATTAAATTTATATTTCTTGTGAACTCAAAATCACCTTACAAACTATAAAATGATGTGTTACCATAGTTAATTTTTTTTGTTAATCATTGTTTGATATGTTTTGATATGTTATGTTATATTTGGTTAAAAAAAATAAACAATTGTTAATATTATTTAACTTATCAGTTACTTAAGAATTTAAAAATTTAAAAATATGATGCATTTTTAATATATTTTTCTTTTTACCTACCCAATGATTTTTAATGTAAATAGTAATATGAGTTTTGTTATAACTTATACGATAAGCATTAGTCAATCCTTCCCAATTCCTTAGCTAGGTATGCCCATTAAATATTGATTATAAATTAATGTTAAGTATATGATAATCATCAATTAGATACCTATACATTAGTTTATTAGGTATGTGGCAAAACTACATATAATAAACATCACTTATGTAGGTAATATAATAGTGATAACAATAATAATATTTATTTACTCGGCTAAATAAATTAATAGTAAATAAACGTGTTATTCCATATACTCACCTGAAATACCCCATCGCCATTCTGTGGCCCAAGGTGTATTTTTTTCCATTCGTCATACCAATATCTTACTGTTCTGTATTTTGGATTTACATGAGCATTAGCCAACTCTGTTGAATTTATACCATATTTCAGCTCTACTTTTTCTTCGTGAATCTTTATAGATTCACTAATCCCTATTAAAATCCATTTATTGTATTCTACAATTTCTCACATAGGTGTATACAAGTATGAGATATAATCACCCCATTGTAAAATAATTATTTCACTTTGTACTTGTAATAAATAATAATACCTATCTAAAGTACATAATATAGGTATTATTTAGTTTTTAAATTTCAGGTACTTACCAAGACCACTAGTAAAGTATCCATTAAACATACAACGGATATCATCAGTAGGCCTCAAAAATGACAATGCCTCACCTGATGTCAATGTGTGGTTATGGGCATTAGTAAATGTTTTAATTTCGGGTAAATTATACATAATAACATGTATTTAATAATATTAGCACGACGCAGTATACATAAAATATCATGGGTAGGTGTATACACTACCCAGATAGCAAGATGATATTTTATTTATAATAAAAAAATATTATTTTTAAAATTATATGATTAAATTATTGTTTTTTTCTCAACATATAGTCATTAAAAAATATTTTATTGATGTGAATATAATGTTGTTTGGCGCCGATAATAATATTATATAATAAATTATTTTATTATGTTATATTATTATTAAAAATGTAACAAAATAAAACATTATTTTGAAAATAATAATCTCACAATTATCTTTGACATCATATCAACATTAAGACCATAATGTTGTATAAATAACAAGGGCGTAATATGTGGAGGGGGTCCATGGGTCTAGACCCCCTCCCCACTGCCGACCTTTTTTAAATGGAACAATATTTTGTGTATTTTTAACATACAAATGTTGTGTCCAGCATCCATATTAAAAAAAGTTTTTTCGTGGGAAATACTAAAAAAGAAACAACTCATTGAAATTTTTTTTAAAAATTTACTTTTTTTTCTTTATTGCAAATTATAATTTATAAATTTTATTATATATTATAACATTGGGTTGCTTACAGAATATTTTTAAAAAAATTATATTCAAACTTAAACTGCATAAAAAAATTGAATTAGTTAATTTTTTTCTCTGAATTTAGCTCCAGCTAAAAATGTTTTGATTGGGTCTTCAACTTCAATGGTGTCAAATTTTTGGAAACGTTTCATTCTTTTAATTGCATCTAAAACAAAACAAACTTATTATAAAACTTAAACATAGGTATCAAATTTAATTTTCATTTATAACAAAAGTATAAATTATGGACTATACAGACCAATTGTTATATAATTAAAATTTTTTTTACTTCAAGTTAAACATATATTTATGATTAGCTTTTCACCAGATTTGATTTTAAACGAAGTATAATATATAAGTATTATTATAGATTAACAGTAACAAAAAAACTGACTAATGAAATAATACTTTTGTTCTAATCAATATTTAAATTTTTTTTTATATATAAAATATATAGCTACTTGCACAGTTGAGCTATACATTTTTGAATACAAACATTTTTAATTGGATGGTAACTTGGAAAATTTGATCGTGAAAACATTAATCAATTTATCTAAGTCAAGTGTGTTTTATTTTAAACCATTTTTTTTTAAATACCAATATAATTATGGAATAATAGTCACTCTTTTATTTGAAAAGTACATATTATAGATTTGCAAATTTTTTTAGTATATTCTTATTTACGGTACTATACTAGTATTATACTATAATTATGTAGGTACAAAAGATATTTTAAGAATAAAACTGGTCATAAATTCTAGAATTTTAATAAATTTGTATAACCAATTTACAATTTACTTTTCAAACTATTCAATCCAAAATCTGAAAAACCTTTAGGAAAAAATACACAATATATTGATTGTAAAGTTAAAATTTTAAATGTATTTTGCATGATTTATGAAATTGAAGTTAAAAAAAAATCAATTGAATAGGTACTACTACACTGCCTGAGCCATCATTATTAAACGAGCCTTAAAAAAAAATAAAATAATAATAATTCATATTTTAAAATAGGGTGATAAACTATAATTCTAGTTTAAAATAATTTATTTTATTTCAGTCTATTGAAAAATTCAGCTTAAATAGTAATACATATATAAGTGCTTTATTGAGATTGTTTATAATTTTCTATTTTTGTTTTAGTATATACAGCGTGATTCTTTTATCAAACAACACTCATTATTTCAAAAAGTGTAAATTTTTTTGAAAATATTTTTTACATAGTTTCAAGTCGCTTATAAAACAACGTTTTTATTAAAAAATTATATTTTTAAATATTTTTTTATCCTTGTAATTTTTTAAGTTTTTTACTTTTTTGAATAGCAACAGGGTTTTAATTTTATATTCCAAAGCAGAATATTTTTCTTAGTATTTTGATACATGAAAATCGAATTTGGGTTGAGTAGTTTATGAGTTATAAGTATTTAAAGTTTAGACGAGTGGAGTGGAGTGGTTCGGGGTTACCCCGCGAAATGTTTGTCCACTTCACCGCTCGTCTAAACTTTAATTACTTATAACTCATAAACTACTCGCCCCAAATTCAATTTTCATGTATCAAAATACTAAGAAAAATATTCTACTTAAGAATATCAAATTAAAACCCTATGTTGTAATTCAAAAAAGTAAAAAACTTAAAAAATTATAAGGATGAAAAATAATTAAAAATATAATTTTTTAATAAAAACGTTGTTTTATAAGCGACTTGAAACTATGTAAAAAAATATCTTCAAAAAAATTTACACTTTTTGAAATAATGAGTGTTGTTTGATAAAAGAATCACCCAGTAGATATGATTTCTACTAATAGTTCAATTATAATATTTGACTACATTTTATTATAGTTATTACTTATTATCGTGTATCATGAATATAATATTTTTTTAAGTATTATGTGGTAAATTCAATTTAATAAAAAATATTCATTAAAGAACCTTACAAAATATAAAATATCTCACCAAATATCACAGAGTTAACTGCCAACAATGAAAAATTTTGCTTCTTTTTTTGTCCTTTATAACTGAAATTTATAAGTAAATTGTCAGAAAATAGATAGCGCATAATGGAGCGAATAGTAGCTGGTAAGGTCACACGCCCATATCGACTTAACTCTATGACCTAAAAAATAAAAGTATTAAACATTTCCTGTACGTAAAGAGTTTAATAATAATAATAATTTAATAATTATATTATATTAATAATATATAAACCTTTTTATGTTTTCATATTGTAAATATACATGTGGTTAAACTCATAATATATATGTATATTCATTTTTTATCGAACTAATTCATTTTAAAATTAATATAGTCAATATATTCTGATATAAGAGTAACTTATAAGTGTGTGTAAAGTTGTACTGCATATCAAAGTGAGAAGGATAAAAATATATTATAAACTGCAAGATAAAAATATATTATCTTTATCAGCACAGTTAATGTTCTATAGAAAATTAATTTGAACTTAAGTGGTGATTTCTATATATCATTTGGTCAATATTTGTGAATAAAAACATAAAAAATAAATTATTATGAATGATAAATTTTATATTCACCACTTTTGATTTGAAAACATTATCCATCAGTTTACTTTCAAATTCCAGCAAAGTTTCATTAGTTTTTAAAGGAAGTATTTTGTTAAGATAGCTAAGAAAATCATCTTCAAATGATACATTTGTTTGATTTCCAATTGATGAGTTATTATAATTACTAGAACTCATATTTAAAATCAATTCTTCGAGTTTTTCATTTTTTTCAATCAAAGTTTTTATGTCATATTTCATATTCAAAACATTACGATTTAGTTTGTGAAGAATATCTAAACAGGAAAAAATAACTCAAAAAAGTATATATATAAAAGATTGTAATCATTATTATTATCAAAAATAAATAAGTTTCCACTTTTCATAAACAATATATTTTTTTTTAAATAAATTGAATTGAAAAAATACTTTAAATTTTCAATCAATAAAATTAATAAAGTTAATTTTTTAAGTATACAGTTCACTTATTATGAAATATAGTATTGATATTTTATAAATACAAAATTAATAATAGGTATTTCAAATTCAGTTTAAATTTTAAAGCATAAATAATAGCAATATAATTAACTTGTATGTTTACCATTTTTATCAGACGAACTTAATACAGATGTATTTGATGATAATTGGAAAACATTTGTTTGCGATTCAGTAATTCCTTTACTTTCAACAATTGATGATATTTTAAATGGTGAAGATGGAGTTGAAATGATTTTTAATGGTTCGTGATCATAGAAATCTGCAGATTGTGAGTCAATAAATTCTTCACTTTCAATATTTGATATTTTAAATGGAGATGAAGGTGTTAAAATAATATCTGATCCATAGAAATTAGATTGAGATTTAGTTATGTCTTCACTTCTAATATTTGATACTGCAGATGTCGATGGTTTTAAAAGGATTTCTTTTGATTCAGATCCTAAAATAAATACAAAACTATTAAAATTATTTATTTACTACTAATACCTATTACAAATTAATAACTATACATATTACAGTTTTGGAAAGTAAAAATTCATAGAATGTATTAAGTAAATATTGTATTTTAAAAAAAAAATTAATATCTTGTAGGTGAACTTTTGTTCATATATAATAAGAGCTAGTGTACACTTTCCAACTTTGTAACAAAAAAACTGACTAATGATATAATACTTTTGTTCTAATCAATATTTAAAATTTTTTTTATATTTAAAATATACAGCTACTTGCACAGTTGAGCTATACATTTTTGAATATAAACTTTTTTATTTTTAATTGGATGGTAACTTGGAAAATTGGATGGTGAAAACATTTATCTAATTCAAGCGTATTTTAAACCAATTTTTTAAAATACCAATATAATTATCGAATAAATTACTCTTTTATTTGAAAAGTACATTATGTAATGCATTTTTCCAAAAACATTTTTATCAAATTAACTGTTTTATTTTTATCATTGAAAATAAAAATAAAAATTGTGAACTATAAATGTAACACAAGTATTAGTATCAATATAATTAGAACAAAAAAAAAATTTCATTAGTCATTTCTTTCTGTTACACTTTATATATTATAATACCACCTACTTATAACTTTCAACTTACCAGTAAGTGTTGATAGCTTAGTATAGTTGCTCAATGAACTCTGACTGTGATTATTTGTATCAAATATGAGCTGTTTTCTAACTTTAGAACTGTGTTGATATTTATTTGATGAACTTATCAAAACAGGATCAGATAATACTACCTCATTTAAAGAACACTGTGTCTCTATATAATAAATAATATCAAGAAACACAATTATTAATATTTTTAATTTTTAAACATCTAAAGAATTATACTAACAATTATTAAAATCATAATCATAGTATAATATATTACCAGAGGGTCTTTGCTCTTCACCTGGATGATAATTTGGATCTGTATCGCTATCATCTCCATCAACTACAAAACATATATTAAAATTTTTTATTAAGTAATTGGTCTTAATCATATAAAGCTGTTGAAATTTTTTTTTGAATTAAAATGAATACCATTTATATTATTATAAAATAACTTACAATGAAGTTTGCTACATGGACTACTCCATATTACAGTGTCTTGTTTTTTTTTGCCATAATTTATTTTGCTTTTTTTAAATTGTTTTATGGAAGAATTTGAATGCATTTCCTGAGATGACTCATGAGTTGATATATCAGAGGTATTCTCTGCCTTTTTTGCCTTTTCTCTAGCAATCAAATAAGTGTCTAAAAAAATTAAAACAAATACCAATAGGTACCTATTATATATTTCTCTGTCTACATATTTATTCAAAATAAAACTACTTAACACATTTAAATACATACCAATATTTTTTCCTAATTTTCGAGCAGGTAAATAATCAAAGTCGACTTCATTAGGTTGAATTCTACGGTCTAAAAATTTTTTATAATTTTTTTTTGGCCAAGCACACTTATTTTTTTGAAACCAGTATGCTGGTACAGCTTCTACTGATTCGTCATCATCAAATGCAACAACAGACCACATTTTCTATAATTTAAATAGTTATATATATATTTAATAATTTAGTTTTTCTTCTCAATAGTTTAGTATATGTACTAAGATCTCGTATTAAGATTTTTTTTTAAATTAATTTAAATTAATGTCCCTAGATAAAAATAATAATAAATGTATTTATTTTCATTAATATTAGTTTATTTTACTGTCAGTTAAATTAAATTACATGATATATTATATACTAAATGTTACACATTATAACCATTAGGTATCTTAAATAATATAAAATTTTAATAATACATAACTACATATATAGCCAAAGGTAATAATTAAAACTACCTATAGTTACCTATTTGTGATTCTTAAATATAAACAATTAATGTAATATTAAATGTATCATTGTACATTATAATATAGTGCTTATATATTATTATCTAAAACTGGTATAGAATTTTTAGTGGAATGTAACAATGGAAGTAAAATCTGTTCATTATTATGAGGTATAAGTATCATTTTTTTGTTTATATCATTAATATGATACCAAATAAGCTCACTGGATAAGTTATTAACAGCATAAATATCTAAATCTATCGAACTTATAGGGTTAAGAAATAATGGATAACTATTTTGAAAGTATTTACATATTAAAATGCCATCACTTTTTCTTTCATTAGAAATTATATTAACAACTTTAATTAATCTTTTATCTTTAGTAATTATGTAAGAATCAGCATCCACTTTGGTTTTTATTGTCATATTTTCTAATTTTAGAGAAGAATATTGTAATCCTTTCATACTATTTTCTATAATAGGTCCACGATTATGAATACCAGTGAAATGAAGTTCAATATATTTGTATTTAGTATTGGACATCAGCAAACATTTTTCTTTGTATCTTTTAATGATTTGTTGTAGGGGCCTGTCAGGTTTTCTTAACATTTTCTTCAAGGATCCCATATAATTCTCAAAAGGAAATGCTGAAACGTTGTCTAATGGACCAAACAGAGTGTAATCATCACATAAATGGATTAAACCATGAATATTATGGGAAATCAGGTGACGCCCATACATTAACTCAAAATTTTTAACAAAGTTGTCTAATAATAATCGTGCATGATTTATATATTGTCCATAATCAGGACTAATCAATATCATCATTGCTAAGTTTAAGCTAAAAAAATGTTTCCAATGTTCTTTTTTTAAAACCGATTTTGTGACAAACGTTCCTATATAAAGCACAAAAGTCCGAAATTCTGTGGCCTTCCAACGACATATTTCATCAAGTCTTCTTGGCTTTCTAGCAAACTCACATGGCATTTTATTTTTAAGGTTTTCAAGAGAGTTTGATATTTCTTTAATTTTCCAAGATGGATAACGAATATTTATAGGTCCTTTAATCCATAATAATATCAGCTTTCGAACAACACCTAAACACACCAAGTGCATATAGTCTAGAGAGAAAGAAGTTACAACATTAAAATTAGGCAAAGTTGTAATAATCGAAACATCACCAACATGATGTTCTTCTTTTGACTGTAATAAGTAATTTTGATGTGTTCTATTTTGTGGACGGTTTAATGGTGAATTATAAGGAAAACAAATTCTGTTGTTCAAATATTCTCCTTCTACCTCACAGCGAGTACAAGAAAAAAAACCTGAATGGCCTTTGATTTGAAGCACAAATGATTTAGCAGGAACATCACAGCACAATGTGTAAACGGAGAAATTATATGTTTTATTTTTAATACAAATCCCGTTCTGATACAAAAATTTGGCTTCATCAACAAACAATTTCATAAAATCATTACTACTGGCAGGTTTTTCTCTTCCACAGTAAATCCCTATTGGAAATACATTAGTACTATCAGGACGAATATAGGCTAAAATGGGCCACAATTGTTCAGGATTACTTTTATACAATGGTAACCCATCAATTCCTACAATTATTTCAATTTTATTATCATCTTGAACAGACGCAGTAAAATTTTGTTCAATTCCTTTTAAAATTCCAAAATGATAATATTTTCCTGGTACAACTGTTTGAATTTCTGAAGACTTTTCAATATTTTTGGACATTATGGTTCTAGAATCTTTAGGTAGATCTTCAAAACATTTATGTTTTTTTAGTAAAGTTAATAGTTTATTTAGAGCTATCTGCGGGATATTACAGTCAATGGCCCAATTCATGATCAAAAATTTAAAATGAGATAGATTATCAATAGGGTTATCATAATTTTCATTCCATTCATTTTCATCTGTTTCACTGGAAGATACTTCATCACTAGAATAGTACAATTCTTCATCCCCGTTTGAATTTAATAAGTCTATATTAAGATTAATATCATTGGATTTAGATTGAGACGTGATACTGGGGGCAGAATGATCAATATTTGAAAAACTAGATTCAACTAGAGTAGGTCCAATATTTTCAGTATTATATTCTTTAGAACTACATCCAACAGTACTACTTTTTAGTTCTTCCTCTACTCTTCTTTGTTTTGTTCTTTTACTCAGATTAGTATTTTTATAAAAGGAAGCCATTATTTCTGAAATTAAAATATTGTTTAATACTTTTATAATCGACTTGGGTATAAAAAAAAAATTATCAAAATTAATGTATATTTATGTTATAAGAACATAATATATGTAAAATATTATATAGATAGGAAGGTATATTTATAGAATACACATATTTACTGCAGATAACCTATTAATAATGAAATTTAAAAGTAATATCTATAGGGTTGGGTACTTGGGTAGTTGGCTTATGGTAAAATGTGTTATAAAAAATGTATTATGAGTACCTACCAATAATAGTAACGGGTAAATATATATTAATCTATTTAATAGGTATATGTCATACAAGATATAAGAAACCATGATATGTAAATTTCCATTATTATTATTCGACAGTCGTGTACATTAATGTATGACTATTAGTTTGATAAATATTATAGGTATTTACAAATTTAAAATATTAATTACAACAATTAGGTAGGTTTTTTTTTAACATAAAGAACCCCTTATACTGCTGTCAGTCGTCACTGTAGGTAACCTATACTTGAAAATTATATTGTAAGTTAATATTATGCAATGATTTTTATAGTATATACTATTTTCATAAAAAAAATGTGTTCTTTCAATACTATAATGTACATACACACACACCGGCCGCTCATGCATACACAGACTAAATTATAATATTTGTTACCCATATTATAGATTAAACATCCTGTACTAATCTATGCCTGTACTTTGTCAGTGTTCATGTATGATGTATCTATATAGTATACACTTATAACTACTTAAGTATCTTTTGAGTTTTGACTATTATAATATTATTATACTATTGACCCTATCCAAAGAACTAATATGCTTAAAATTAACTCAGACCCAAGACATTTGGAATTTTAGTCAAAAGTGAAGAGTAGGATAAATAGTAGAAAGCTCGGTAGAAAGTATGTATATTTATTAGTAAAAATGAGTAGACACGGACCACACAACGTTTTGTTTTTACTTAATAATAATAATATAATTAATATGTATATTAATTATATTTTAATTTGTATGTTCTATCAGTACTTTAACTAGTTTAACTATATACTTATAATGATAATATTTTAATATAATATCTGTGGAATGATGGTAGAAGCTGATATTATGTACATTTCGTTAATTTTTTAATTATCATTTAAATAGTTTAGAAATCGTATATTTCAAGTGGTGGAAAAATATGATATGTCTCTATTATGTGTGTAGCAACTGATATGTCATTATTTGAAAATATATGTAGCGGAAACACTAAGTTTGTAAAATGTACATATCAGCTTCTGCCATCTTTCCACAGATATATACTTATAATTACTAGCTTAATTATGAATATTATGATAATTATATTTACTTACCGAATAGACTGTAAAATGTGTCGTCAATACGTGATTGTAAAAGCCTTAAAGGGCAATTGGTTAAATGCTTTAATCGCACGAGCGGTAAGGTAACAATAAGTACGGAATACGGAGTGCCGACAGCGGTTAAAAATCGATGTTCGCCACGGAATTATGAAGAGTAAGTCGTATATTGTATAATGGTGAACTGGTGGAGAGAGTACTGCAGTAGTGCAGTCTGCACTCCTCTCCCAAACGGCAAGTAATTTCGTGTATCAACATCGTTATCGTGTTGCGTCGATGTGCCAGTCGGAAAAACCCAGATAATTCAAAAATATCGTACGGAACGACGCGGCATAAATAATTATTATAGATTACCGATAGGCGACGAGCGTGATTACTGATTACTAATATATAGTATGATATATAGTATAATATTATATAATATGACCATATTATGTTTGACCGCCGCCCAACGAAAACTGGTCGCCGCGCAGACGCGCAGTAATGATCTAATTTTGAACAGAGGTTGTCCAGTGGGAGAGGGTTCCTCAATATAATATGATTACTTGGCCGTAAATTCACAAATAGCACAACAAAATAGAAAGAAGGCAAAATAAAAAACATATTTTGTTTGAAGTAGGTATTATATTAATATCTATAACATCGATGACAAAATAAATTGTCATGATTATGATATAACACCCGTAATATTACTATGCTATAATATATTATATTATGTGGCAATGTGGCATATAATAATATATGCTCTGTGTTTTACTATAGGTATTAAGCAATATAGAAATACGTATATTATATATACAGTAGGTACCTACTGTACTGTTGTAGATATATTATAAACATCGCGGATCCTAGCCCTGTGTCAAACTGGCGACCGTGATAACGGTTAAATAACAATATTATATTGTAATATATTTAGGTATATTATTATCATTGGAGTAATAGCAGGTGCAGTGGTATACATATTTATTATATAATAACATAATATTATATACTGTGCTACCTTATAAATAAATAATATACATAATAACACAATATTAATATATAATAACACATATAGTAGGTACATTGCAATTGCAATTGCATATAGGTATACATGTTAATATGTTATAACATGTATACCTATATAATATTATTAATTAATAATCATATTAATTACATAATAAGTACATAATATACTCCAATAACTAACATTAACCTACCCTCCACTAATATGTATATAATTTAGGTAATGACTAAAGGGATAGGATCATAGATAATAAATAAAAACGAATATTTGACAAGTACACCAGTCGTGGAAATCCGGCTTATCACAAATGAAAATATTATGTTCTTAAATTACAGTATAGGTATATATATATTATATTATAGGCTGTGATATAATAATAATAATAGATATTAAACGAATAAGATTAAATTCACGTGCTTATTGCTTGAAACACGCACATAATATATTATAATATAATACTCGGCTATCGTTTGTCATGTGTCTGTCCAGAAAAGGTTTCGAAACAAATGGACAGATTATGACGGAGTTTTCACAAGTATTGAAGTATATAATTGTATTATAATAAAATTATATTATATATATATATAATGGAAAAACGAAAAACTATAGCAGATAATATAATATTAGATATAGCTGGATCAATATTCTGGATATTAGGTTAGTATAATAGTATTTATCCTGGGCAGAGAAGGGCTATTAGGAGTTATGGCGTAATACCCATAAATACGCATCTAAATAAAATATCATCTTATTATTGCTATCTGGGATATATAATTCAGGTACAATTAAAAATCATATTTTATATTATAATTATTTTTGTTTTATAATAACATAAAAATTATATGTTCAGAATAATATTTTATTATTTCAATTATGATATCATAATATTAATAATTTCAAAATATAATTTAGGTATTTCGGTTTTGATAATATATTAAACACATTTTCAGACTAAAATATTATTATTTCTGTTATAATATCATAATATTATAATATCCAAAATATATTTTAGATAATTCGTTTTTAATAACATAATGACAATTAATTCAGATTATCAATTTATCATTTCGTTTATGATGTCATATTATTCAATTTTTTATAATATTATGTTACAAAATAATTATTTGAAATTGTATTGATATTTATTTGATAATATTATTTTTATAATGAAGATATGATAATAATTAGATATTATCATTACGAAAATGCTATCTGGGTAGCTGGTAGTCGTATAATGCGCCTGATACATAATATTTTTGTCGAGGAATCACGAAATGCTTTTTGCGGGACAGCGCCGCGGTAGTTAAGACGATACCATTAACGAAATCAAAATATAATACAGGTGGAACTCTATACCGCGGCCGTCCGCAGAGCAGGGTACATAATATAATATTATTATGGTAATAACCTGTCGTATTAGGCGTGTTGATCAGGCAAAACGGGTACATCCGTGTCGGCAAAACACGCGCGACCCTTATATGCGGCGGCCGGAGGGTGTATGTGCGCACGAATGATACCTTCGTGTGGCCCGTAGATTTGGCTCGCATAATTATTACTGCTACCTATTTGTTTCGCAACGTTTTTCGGGAGGGGGTTGGTGTTGGTGGTGGTGGTGGTGGTGGCGGTGGCGGAACGGGGCCGAAATGATACCGAAAACCCGGGCATAATAATAATAATTATCATTATATATTGTATATTTTATATTCGTGAACGATAGCGGCGGCGGTAGTCACGCAATTACGGCGAGCGCGAATAGCGACAAGGGGGGTAGGGGGGGCGCGTATATTCAAATTTGGCGCGCGGCGCTTTTAACCCCGGGTGGTAATAATATATCGGTTGCGAAAAAATTGGTACTGTAGTTTTGAATTTCCCCGAACGAATAAAGAGGAAAATATTATACACCCCGCCGAAAACTGCACAGTTAATTTCCTCTTTTCCTTTTTTATATACCCGGAATGTGAAAAAAAAAAAAACAAAACAAAAAACAATAATAATTTTCACTGTGAAATATATAAATACAAATAACGTTGTATTTCATGTGATGACGGCTGTTTAACATTCAGCAGATGGTATGGACAACATTATTCAAAAAGATACTGCCGACGATCTCGTTTGCTATTCTTCCGCTTTTATTTTTTTTTTTTTTACTTTATTCAAAACACCCGACTTCTGGTTACTATTTTTACGCATAAAAAGATGACTAGAGGGGGACTGAAAATCCTAGCTGGTAAATGTAGTGGAACTCGTGACTGCCAATGGCTAAACAACGAATTACCAACGATTTGGTAAAACTTTTCATTCTTTGTTTTACTCTTTTTAAAAACTATATTTTCACATTATTTTAATTGATCACATATTATATACAGAATGATATTTTAGTATATCGTAGAATTTAACATCATTGAAAAAAAAAAAAATTATAAAATTACAATTATAAATTGTAAACAATTGTTTTATAAATCTTTCTATATTTAAGTAGAAATATTATGTTTTTACATACAATTTTTACACAGTACACACTTCAAAATTATATCGACTGACACTAAAATATTATGAAACTAAATACTGAACAGCACGGCATACTTAATATACGTATTATTTTTATGATAACATGGATCATGTGTTCAATTTTTCCAACTCATGTACCAAAAATATTTTAATTGAAAAAAACTCACAAACATTTAACTCTTAGATGTTATCGAACAAGACGGTAAATCATCCCTACATTACACAATTGTAACAATATATACGTTTTAAGGACATTAAATTAAAAGCAAAGGAATAGAGCGGGTAAAATGTGAAAGAAAATCCGATAATTAAAAAAAACTTATTTAAATATAAAAGTTTGTTTTTGACTGAGTAAAGTTTTTTAATAATAAAAAGAATAAAGGTCACCATGAGGCAGTAGGTGTTGTGTTTTTCACATTCAATAGATTTTTCCTTTTGTCGTTTTAGAAGTTGGTTTTTTTTTTGTTTTTTTTTTTAATTGAGTAAAAGCAAAACGATAAATTACTGAAGTTAACGTTCGTAACATGTTTTGCACAGAAAAATAAAGGTCCTGTTAATTAGAAAGTTGGCCAGATGTTTTGGTCGTCCGAAGGTTTTAATTGGAAATGTCGTGTTTAATGTAAATTCCGTTTGATTCTATACACTGATGTTCTTCAGAAACTGATATCTCAGTGTTAATGAGAAAACATTTCTTACTCCTCGAATTTATGTATAGTTTACTTAATACGCAGTTGATTTGACGAGTGATTCAAGTCGGCGAAACTCAAAAATAAATTATTTACAAGAATTAATCCTTCAAAGGAATGCAAGCACAAATTTCTTTTAATTATAGAACATTAATAAAAATCGCAGAGTATCATTTCTATAGACAGATTTTATTTATTTATTACCTAATTATTACGAAATAACTTTAAACGGATAGCATAATAACAAGAAGTCATCCTGTGAAGTATTGGCTTATTTTATTACCTCTTTATAACCATTTAAATTTAATAGGTAGATGTATTTAAAATAATACTACTGGTTCACTCGTTTTATATTGAAAATTTATAAGAGATTCTAAGAGATTCATAAAATGTAACTTCTTTCTTTCTTAGGTATATAAGGTATGATCACCAAGCATGATCACCCCTTTTTCCTTCAATAATGCAGTTATTCAAAATCTGATTTTTACAATTTTCATATATACCTACGTGCTACGTCCATATTTCTAAATCATTGATATTTTTTGTACTATTATAAAATTCTGTTTTTCAAATGAGAAGCTCCCTTTTTAAATGTTAATTATTCAGTGGATAATTTCTCAGAAAATGTTGACGTATTAGAATCAAAATTACTACGAATAGTTTTTAAGTTATTTAACTTTGTGTTCTAAGGATAAATGGCCCATGGTAATGCGTTTATAAGATATGGTTCTATGGTGATTTGAAAATTTGAATCATTAATCTAACATAATTACTAATTTGTAAAAATGGCCAGCAAGTATAATAAATAGCAGTTCCAATATTACGTCTATTTTATATTTTTGTAAAACCATTTTTAAGGAATATAGGTAGGTACCTATTATCCTTAGTACCTATACATACATTTAAACAACTAAAAAATGACTGGTCCTAATTTAGAATTAGAGACATCAAAATGTTCAAAAAAATCATCCTCTAAATAATTTACAGTAAAAAAGGAAGGGGTTCTAATTTGAAAAACAGATCCTTATATTGTCACAGGACACTATACCCTTACCTTAAGTAGTACAAAAACATCTTTGAGAATATTTGAAAATTCTAAAAATCAGAATTTGAATGAATTCATTATTAAAAGAAAATTGGCGGTGAGTATGCTAAGTGAATCTTCTTGTTCATACCATTGTATTATAAACTTAAAATTGCATTAAATGTGGAGAGGCTGACCTATTTCTCCTATATCACGGCGTATCCTATAACGGCTATAATACGAACGAAAAACGTTCTCATACGTCTGACTGTGACGTTGGCATATCAAATAATTAAGTTTACCGTTCGATGTAAATATTTGCTTTTTCTGAACAACGAAGTAATGACGAGGGTATATTGGAAAACCACTGATAGATTTAACGTCTTCGTAATCATTTTAATTTTAATGTATTTGCGTACACACATCATCCGCGTACACACACCAGGGCATTGGTGGAAACTGGAATTAATGTGAAACATGTAAACGATAGCGATTAAATTTTCATAGGATGAGTTTTCGCCTTGTTTCAATACAACAGTGGTCAGCGTATTATGTGTAAAATCGTAAATTTGTCGGGTCCCACAAAGTGCTTTTCATCCTTTTGAACGATGTATATACCTAATACTGCGGTGTTCGCCGGTTTTATTAATATTCTATATACTGTGCAGCCATTGTAGTTCGCGTGCTTACGCAAGGTAAAACAATTATAATGGGCCATCTCGACTAAAACTAATGTTACCGGCTATAATATTGGCCGTTGCAGGTTTCCAATTCTCGGAGGATTTTTCCGCATTATACCGACGAACGGATAGAGACCGACCGTTAATACGCGAGGCAGCGGCGGCGGAGGTCCCGTTTGGTCGTGTTTTTTTTTTCTCTAAATCGACATGAAATTACAGCAGCCTCAGGTGTACCTGGTTAAGACTCGTACTTCGGAATCGGCCGTGAGAGTCATCGTCGTCGTCGTCGTCGGTCAGTGGTTGTTCGTCATCGGTATGCAGAAACAAGCGACTGTCGATTTTGTCGTCGAGCTCGGGACATGCGCGGGGTACTCGCAAAAGGCGTTACCGCGTAAATCACCTCGATCCACCGTCGGATTTATGTCCTTTATTCGGTTTGATGTAGTTTATATTATTATTATTATTATTATATCGGTACGGAACGAGGCGTGGTCGCCGGAGAACACGAGCAAGGCGGTCACCCATCCCGCCCGTCCGACAGCCGCAAATTAACCGCCGCGCTTGCCTTTTAACCTGATTGCGTTTAATCGGTCGCGGTGTAAAGTATACATATATATATTTACTTCTATATTATATAGGTATTATAATATTATATAGGTGTCGGACGCAAGACTAGAGCTGTACGCCGTATATATATATTATACCTCGTCCGAACCGGATATACGCGACCCAACCCCTCCCCCGACCACCCCTCACCTCGACGGCATCGAGTACTTGTAAGCACGCCGCCGGGGTCGTATAACTTCCACTACACAAGAGCTCCGCCGTGTAAGTATATAATAATATTTCCAGTAGAATAATTCAAATTCAGCAAATTCCCGAAAATCTGAAATAACGGTCGGTTCACGCCGTGTATATCATAAATTCGGACGGTATTAACTATATAGACTGTCTCCTCTCTCTCCCTCTTTCTCCCCCCTCCTCTCACCCCTTCGCGCACTCACGCACTATTATATATTATGTATATCTATCTCGCTCACACTTTTCCCCGCGTCGTAGGTAGCAGGTATATACGTGTGTGACTTAAAGTTTCCCGAAACAACTAATTACCTATTACCTACGTATACCGTTCTGCACGAAAATTTCAACTAATGTTCCAACTTTATTATATATTAGTCATAAAACGTTCGTTTCGAAGTTTATTCGGTACCTAAAGTATCTGATTTACGATACGCAAATCGTTTAAACATATAATATAGTGTTTGTTGATTTCTCTATAATATACGTCCGCCGCGCGTGCGGTCTCGAAGAATTAGACAAACGTTTTCGTGCTCGGAGTCGCTGTTATAATATTACTGTATTATATTAATATAATACACTCCTACACGTATTAATAATGATACGAATTGAATAATTTATCATCGCGGCGGCGGCGGCGGCGGTTTCTGCGCTATGTCTTATTCATATCCCTAATAATAGGTCCTGTCTAAAACCTGACACAACGTGTTCAGTACTAGTTGAAAGATCGCATTCGGAAATAGTAAAAATGAGTTTTTGGCATCTCGCCGTAAGCCCCCGAGGGATGTCGTACATTTTTTTTTTTGTTTTGTCTTATGCTTGCACCGTCGTAAAACCCGTTAAATATTAATACCGTTTTCACTCGAATGCAGCTTCTTCCCTTTATGCATTTCAAAACCAACGCAATCAACCAAAAAAACCGAAAACCATAGTGGTTTTTCATACTACTACTATATTAAAAATAAAATCACCCCGTTATCGCGTGTATGTATTATTCAAAAGCGATGTACGCAAATGTTAGGCCATTATGTTTTCCCCGTTTGACGTTTCGACGGAAAGTCATAGGTATGCACTTGGCCTAGAAATACATTGCACACGACGACAACACTATACGATCCGGTTTACCTAATAATATATACGTGCATGATCCGCGTCGAGCCACCGCCAACCGCGTACATTATATTGCTTTGAATAATTCACAAAACATATTTCGAGTGTTTTTAATTTAATCGCAACATTTCCGTATCGGATTCGATGCGAAAAGAGGGATTTTCAGTTCCCCAGAGCATTAGGACCCCTCGTCTGTGCACGGCTCGGCAATGCGCTTAGCCCGTGCATCATCGTTCTTGGATCTCCAGAATGGTAGAGGCGTCCTATAGTGGGGATGAGGGGAGGGGGCGAACTCTACTCCCCCGCGTGTGACGGCTTAGGACCGAGACAAATCTCATTATATAGCTTTTTGCCGAAAACTCGCTGCAGGTATTACTTGAAAATAATATTGCGGCGGTGACGGGGAAGCCAAAAGTGATTCTGCCATTACCCGCCGACAATGGAATTATGGCGGTGTGGCAGCGGCTGCCTAGGCGCTAATTCAATATAACTCTATACATACGCACGTATATCGTCTCTCTCTATAAATATATAAATGTATATATATATATATATGTACAGGCAGTGTACAGGTAATGCGTTCACGTGGTAAAAAGATAGATATTAACGCGTCCTGGCACCTCATCATTGGTGACTGATGGGTATTTTTCGATTGACGGTTGATCGTTCGAGGGCGTTCTTCGACTTAGGTATGTGCCGGCACTCGGAGGATTTCAGTGCGTTTTAACGTCAGCAGCGTCGTTCTCAATCATATAATAAATAGTGAAATACTCTTCAGTACCTATAAGTACACTCTTTATTTTTCGCTGATCAATATTTTGAATACTCTCCATTATAGGTACTCCTTACTCAACTTTCAACAATAATATTATGTCCTTATATTGTAGTGTATATAGACATTAGAAAATAATTTCTAAACATTTGCCTGCCATTGTGTGTATCTACCGTATGTCGTCTAAAGCAGCGGTTCCCAAACTTTTTTCGCTCACGGCGCCCTTTTTGAACTAAACTTTTCTCAAGGCGCCCTTCCCAAGACATAGCATGACTAATCATAAAAAATGAATAAAAAACAAATAAAAACCAGACCATTTTTTAATAATAATACAAGAATATTTATTTAATTTTAGTTATATACTTTTTACACATTTTAATTATTTTTGAAGATTTACATTTATATTTAGAGGTCGAAATAGATAGGTATAAAATTAATGTGATGGATGTGCTTGCATATCACTGCACATTTTTTCAAATCTTGGAATTAAACAAGACACAGCTACTCTCATTTCTTTTTCAACATTGATTTTGGTTCGATACTTGCTTTTTATTACAGCAACCGCCGAAAACCCAGCTTCACACAAATATGATGTCGAAAACGGAATTAAAATACGTTGAGCCTTATCACTTAAAAGAGGATATTCATCTTTTATAGAAATCCAAAATTTGGTTAAATCCATACTGCTAAATTTAGTCTTCAAACTATTGTCGCAAGACAACTCGATAAGACTCTCTTCTTCGGTAGAAGTAAACTCAGATGGAGCAGTGGAGTTGAATGGATCTTGAATCCAAGAAAATTTATCTATATTTTCATTTTGAAAGTATTTTTCAAACCAAATGACGAGTTGTGATAGGTGATCTACAAAAATAGACTTCATATCTTGAGTGATTTCAACTCCGTTAGAGGTCAAAAACTGCTGCAAAGTTAAAAAAGAATCCTTACTCGTGCCTTCATTCATTTTTCTTCTCCATAATTTGAGTTTTTTAATAAAAGCTGAAATTTCCTTATTAATATCCGTAGCCTCATCCAGCTGCAACCCAAATGCCTTTTCTTTAAGTTTTTCTATCAACTGATCATTGAGATCATCTGCCATATGGTGAATTCGGCGACTTATTGTATTATTAGACAACGGCACTTTTGAAAGTAATTTCCCAGCCGATTCGCCAATCATAATGTTTACCATATCTAAAGCAGCTGGAAGGATAAGCTCTTCTGCAATTGTGTGAGGTTTCTTACATTTTGCGATTCTAAAAGCAACTTTATAAGAGGCTATCAATGCATTGTTTGGTATTGATGCATTCTTAAAAAATATACTTTTTTCCTGTTTTAGTTCTTTCCTCTTTCTATCAAAATAATCGCGAGATTTTCCAACCGCATACTTATGATTCGTTTCCAAATGGCGCTTCAATTTACTTGGCAACATGCATTCTGGTGCTAAAACTTTCATACACATTACACATAATGGTCTTTCTTCACCATTCACTTCTGTCGAAGTAAAACCATATTCCAAGTAATTGTCATCATACTTCCGATATTTTCGTTTTTTTACAGTCGGGCTGTTACTGGTTGAGGGTATACTTTCCTCCTCTTCACAACGTTTATGACTGTTCAATAAAAATCGATCCATGATTTAAAAAAAGTCACAAAATTAACAAATTTTCTATATAAAAACGACGAACACGAATACACGATAGAGCAACACACTACGCGAGACTGGCGGTCATACTAATCCGAAAACAAATTTTATCAAACGTCTCATAAAGTCATGACTATGGTCTAAAAATAAATTTAAACTCATTAATGGTGGTGAGGATAATGCGTCAGAACCGATAACGATAAACAGTTTATCAGTTTTGTGAAGTCGGAGAAAAAAAATTATTTTTGTCTACCGATATTATAGTAATCGGTTTTGTCGCATTACCCTCGCCGCCGTTATCGAGTTAAAATTTATTTTTAGACTAGGTAAATTTCTACGGCAACGCGGCGCCCCTAAAAAGACATCGCGGCGCACCAGGGCGCCGCGGCGCACAGTTTGGGAACCGCTGGTCTAAAGTATTTCAAATGGTTACCTTTTCATTGCCATAAGTCTATCATTTGTCTCACCAACAATCGAGTCCATACTTTTTGGAATTAAATATTAGTGCATTTTAGTAAGACTTAGTTATATGATGCAATTCAATACATTTTTTTCTGAAATATTTCATTCAACTGCTTACTTTAATATTTATATTTATTAAATTTAGGTACAGGCTGAATTTTTACCTGTTTAATGTGGTTGCAGTTACAATTCATAGCACTATAATAACTCGAATACATTTGTCCGGTGTTCACGAATATTTTAATTTTAATTAATCTTTTAAACCCCGGTGTAGACTACCTTTTTCATTCTCGGGAAAACTCAAAATTACGTGTCCGAACATTCATTATTGCCTCCGTCTCCACGGACCTTTACAAACGCCGTCTTCTTCGCCTTCGTTTATTGTCTACACCAAATTGAATGTGTCGCAAATGAAATTTATCTGCGCTCGTATTCATAAACAAAACGTCCCTCTCGCTAGTACCAACTAATGTATGTCGGGAGATAAACTTGCAACGAAAGAAGGGGGAGAAAACACGTTCGGTCCTTAGAAATTTCAAAAGTTCAAATTAAATTATAAAGTGTATCTTCGTTAGACTTATTAACCAGACTTGTACCCTGGCACGAATGTTTTTTCGTTAAAATCTCATAATTCAATTAGAAATTAAATGTTTTCATGACATTTCCTGTGCGTTCTCAGTAGATATATATTATATATTTGTGTAATACAAAAATTTAATTTGACATAATTTTAATCCTAACTTTTTTTGATTAAATTTAAAATTAATTTTCATCGTACAAAATGTTATTTTCATTTTAATAATATAAAATAGTAAGGGTGTAAAGTCTTGACCTGGTTTTAATTACAACTACCTATTTAAGTTTATTTTTGTAATAAAGTAATCAATGTAAATACACGAACTCAAAAACGTAAAATTATATTATATTACATTATTTTAATATATTTATTATTTAATGTTTGCTGAACTGTTAATAATCCTCAAAAATAATATTGTTTATAACTTTAATGACGTACGTAAAAAAAACTAACAGTGTATGTATCATATTATTCGTTGTTTTAATTAATTTTAATTTTTATAAATACTATATAATACTACTTTTGGTTTAAACCTACAAACGATTGATAAACGTGAGTAGTCTACAACGTCATTCCTTCGATTTCGGAGTGACTAAAAGGGTGTATTTACGCTTTCAAATGAGCTTTGAATGTTTTGATGAATAGCGGGAAGGTCCAATAAAGATTCTTAGCTTCTAAAGAAACAGGCTAGTGTTCGCTATCCAATTCCTTTGACTTAACGATTAACCATTTCTCAAAGTCAATGTGTATATTAATTTAAACTGTTATTTTATTTATATATTAGGATTTTAATTTATTCATTATATCTTAATTATTATGTATAATATATTACTGTGCATTTTAAATAAAAGCATTTTTAAATTTAAAAAAATATTGTATATTTGACTGCCTTTTTATATTGTGATAATCTTATTTTAAATTGATTACTTTTTTAATAACAACATACATTTTAAATGTAATATTCCTAATCAGAATATTTTTTTGATAATTTTAAAGAAAAAATTAGAATTTAGTTTTGAATGATGTGTAAAATCTTACAAATGTTCCACTTCTTTAAATTTCAAAAATTTAAGTATTCATAATTAATCAACTATTCGTTCGAAAATTAACTTTTATGTAAGTACTTACTATACTTCTCTGTAATATATTTTGCTCAGAAATATGAAATTAAAATGTTTCTACTCAGAAAAGTAATAAACTTTAAAAATAATAAATATACAAAATAGTAAAAAATATAAAATGATTCTTTTTCAAACATGTTGTATGTATAATAATGACCTAAAATTGTGTAAAAAAAAAAGAAGGTATTTTTAAGCAAGTTAGTACTGTTCGAGACAAAGAGTTAAAACAATCGCCCTGTATATTTTTATTATTTTTATTATTATTATTATTATTATTGTGTGAAAAATGGTATAATAAAATTTGGGAGCTTTAGAAAAACACATTAAAAATAAGTATGTAAACATTTTTATCCATGTAGGCTTATATCATAAATAACGATAGTACAGTGACACTAAATAGTGACTCATAAATTATTATGACTCCGAGTATGGTATACACGGCGACAATGGCAAAAATTATGTTTAAAAGTAATCGCGTCGAGAGTAACGAATCGGTGTTTTATTATTTTATATTCCATAATATTATATCGAAACCATTGTAAACAGCTACGACTTCTGCGCACGCCAAAAGATAAATTAAAATCTACCGGAAACGCTGTGCAGAACACGCAGTAATATCGCTAACGGCTTACGGGCCTTTTCGCATTTTTGTATATATTTATACAATAATAATAATAATATAATGTATAGCACATTAAAATTTAAAAACAGGATACGGAATTGAAAAACGATAATAATATGTTAACGATGAGAAGGTGGTGCGTATAACACTGTCGAAAATGGTTTCGTTTCGTTTTTTTTTCGTCGAGTTGTATACGACGCGTATAATATAATAATAATGTAGTCTCACGAGTTGTCGGTAGGTGAAACAAATTACGTCTGTACTCGGTTATAATACAATATAATGTTTTACACCGTAGGTAGGTAGTTAGGTGTTCGACGTTTCGAAAATATGAAAAATAAATCAAGTCATAATTCACGAGTGGGTATCGGAGAGGGAGAGAACTACGCTCGTTTCCCTCCGCAAAAATATCTCACGCCCGCGATGTAAATTAAATTTACTTACTATGCGTATGCGAAAAATGAATGTTTGACGGTTAGGTACGCTTTGGCGGAGCTGATGTAATTATAGCTCTCATTCTGCAATCAAAATAATATACGTTCACCACTATAGTGTGTTCCACGCCAAACCTATTTTACATAAAATCCATAGTACGCGAAAAACTTTTGAAAATTTACGCAGCTTACCGTATTTCACCCGTCTATGTGCGCCAATATTGTTATTTTTTCTCGTTTTTTCAATCGCCATAAATTTTTTACTCTCCCCAACCCCTCTGCAGGTTGGTTACCGAATTGTTTGATTTCATTTCGGCGTTGTTGTACAGCTCGCAGATTTATCCCTATCTCCGTCCCCGAGACCCCGGAAGTCTGATTACCTAACTGTTTTTAATAGCTCTCATTAATTAAGCTATCTTTTTATTAAATCTATATTATTATTCGTAAATCCTTAACGGATTATTAAGTCCATTGTAATAATATAATAATTGACAAAAGTCCGTTTAAGCATTAAAACAGATACCCATAGGTACTTTATATCAATAAAACATGTGTGCGCGATAATGCGGGCTGACGTATGGTAACTGAAGTGGACGTTATTTTATTGATTTTGGGGAAATAAGAAAATTTAAAAAAAAAAATGACAAATTGACAGTGTGCAAGGTATTTTTGTTTCGTAAGCTTTCTTTTGATACTTTACCGTGAAAACGTTCGATGATATTTTTTAACCTCCTCTCGACCGACCACTATAAAAGTTTATACTGTAATAACCCAGTTTTTGGAGTTTAAATGAGATAATTTTGCATGTTTGGAACACATTGTCCAACACACACACAACACGTTTAAGGCAAATGAAAAAAAAAATAAAGCATTAAAACTTAAAAACTGCGCACTTTGGCTTCGTAAAAAACAACACACGTGCAATATATTGAATTTTTGTTTATATTGTTAATATAATATTTAATATTTACATACATATTTTTTTCTTTTCGAGATTTTCGATCGAAGTACACTGAATTTAATATCTAAAATTAGGTTTTTGTATAATATGAACCGATTAAAAGCAAAAATCGTATTTTTTTTTGTTTCCTTAGAAACATATTAAATTATTATAGACATATACCATACACAAATAATTTTTTTATTGTTTGGACAATACAAACCATCTATTTAATAGTAAGCAAAAAATACCAAACGTTTATGAACTATTATACAACTCGTGTGTAAATATCATTGAAATTAATATTAAAATATAAGCATGCATACCTATATATAGATAGAAATACATTATTTTAATCTATCGACTAGCATTAATACATAATATTGTATTGTTATTATTATATGGTTATGGATTTATGATTTATAAAAACTATCTCTATTTAGTATTTACTGTTCGATTTACAAACATTATTATTAGCTTCGATAATATTATATTAATATTAGTAAACAAATATTATATTACTATAAAATGTATTTTAATATAACGATTTAATAAATTTGTTATACAATACAAATAAAAAATTTAATTTTTCAAAGAACTTTTGACTAGTGTGGATGTAATAATTGACAAGTAAATTAAATTATTTAAATGTCACAAATTTTGGTTTTAAGCATACATCTTTTTACTTTTTACAAATCCTTTTATTACACACAATTTACATAATTAATTATAAGGAAAAAATTACATACTGTATTTAGGTCTATAATTTTTTTTATCGAATGACGTAGTCAATAACAAATTATGGAAGTTTGATTTGAGGCGTTATAAACTTCATTAAACCGGTATGCATTAAAAAGAGTTTTCAAGATAAACGGATGTATTTCCGAGGGCATTAACTATCATTAAGAACGAACGACTACCGCGCCATGTCGTTGTTGTCGACGTCGTCGTCACCCTCGTCATTGTTAATTAATGAGAATTAGAGCGAATCTATATATTAAGTTTCGATAGACTCTTCTTCGCACTCGCACTCACCGCTCCGACGAGAGCTCCGCACGTCATGGTAAAAACCAAACAAACGCGGAGGGGGGGAAAAAACAAACCAGACCGTAACCGCGGTATCCCCGCTGCAAGTTGCGCGGCTCATCATTGCCATCTCGTATGTTTGTTTTGCGAACTAAATAACGAGCCATACACACACACACACACACATACAAACGCACACTCGTATACATTATATTTATACATATATATAGTGAATAGCATAGAGTTTGCCAGTCGAACCGTGAAATTAAACAGTCACCCTCCCCCGCTTCTCTTCTTGTCTCTTCCACTGCAGCTATAATACACACACACACACAAAATATATATACTTGAATTCTCTTTCACTCTCTCTCACCCTCTCTCACCCTCTCTCTCTCTCTCTCTATCTCTGTTCCGTCTGCTACCCCGTCACCGTTGTCGTACCTCGACGATTGGCGCGTTCCGGTTCGATCTCTCGCCGCCGCAGAAGAATAGCGGCCCAGCGCTCACTATATAATATTATATATACGCGGGCTGCTGCAGGACCGGGGTGGGCTTGTTGTAGGGGTCTGCAGCTGATTTATACGCCGTTTCGTTATGACATTCTAAAGGCTGTTTTTAAAAAGCCGTCCTTCCACCCACACCGCCGTTCGCTTTGCCCGCCCGACGGCCCGCCACCGAATTATTGGGACGAAAAATTCCCCGTCAATTTGTACCGCTCCCGTCGTCCCGCACCCAAGGCTGCGAGGGCACCCACTGGGCGCTCGAGATGAAATTAACGCACGGTTGGGTAGCCGAAAAAATTTATAATTAAATAAAAAGTCAACGCCGGCACCGTGGTATGAAAGTAATGGTAATCTGGCTGGATATTGATCTCTGCTTCGGCAATGTGTATACCGGTGGCGAGGCGGCTGCGTTAACCCCCGTGGGGCATAAAAGAAATCGTTCGTGAAATAAAATAACTCTCGATCGAGAATATAACACGAGTATTTGTTTTTTAATTGAAACCTCCGTAAAAATTGCGTCACGGCCGAACGCGCGAATTAAATCAAATAACCTGAGCCGTATTGTGCAGTTGTGACGAGACGTACAATTACCTCTCAATTATTACGGTTCAAAATTAATATATTATTGTATATTGTCATATTTTTTTTCTCCAATTATGACACACTTGAAAGAGTAAGGGCTGCTGCAGATTATATCAGCAATAGGGTGTTGAACACTCATCTCGCTCCGTTCGCATCGACACCGTCTAATGTTGTATTGTCGTTTCAAATTTAAAGCCAATTATCAAGTTTAATAAACGATTTTGAATCTGCATTTGTTTATTGTTATTGGATATTTTCATGTTGTATAGCCGTATAGGTACAAATTTTATTTTGAATATTTTCGAGATTTTTACCTTAAAGTTGTAGAATGAATGAACCTGAGCAGTGCGCTACTATTTAAAAAATATACATATTTATTAAATTAATTAATGGGTACCTAGTGTTTTATATTTTTAAATATACCTTATAATTACGATAAAAAACAACTTAAAACCATTCTTTTTATTTGTTGTACCTAGGTATAACAGGTATTTTGTTTACGATTTTTGAAAAAACAATTTTAAACAGATACTGTCCATATCTTCGCTTAAAACAATTAAATAGTTATATTAATAATAACTAATCATACCAGATCCGTCGGGTGTCTAATGAAGCATTCTGAATATTACTACCGTTACTATTGTAGTATATATAATATACGTAATTCATACAATAATCTGTTGTTCAGTGACAGAAGTGTAAAATCGTCTTATATTCAGAAAAACTAGCAAATACACACGTTCACTTCGCTGTATAGCCCAATAGACTGCAATAGGTGGAAATAATAGGTTGCAGCGTATTATAACATAAAAGAAAATAATACTAGCGGGAAACCATCAAGTTGCCAATTAATGGGGCGGGAAATCTTTTGTGTACGAACACCGTTGTAGAACATAATATTTTGTTTTCAAAGCACTGTCCGTCGAGTCGTAAGAAACATATTTTTTTAACAAACACGTTCGACAACTGTTCGACCTATGGTGGGTGTGTGACACGACAATAATATAATTATTATCCACCGTTGTTTGACCACCGCGAACAACTATGATCATTATCCACCGTACTCGGACCACCGCGAACATCCCTTTTACCGAAGGGTGAGGGTATTATATAATACCGTTTCGGTTTTTTATTTTAATGCATTATTAATATAATAATATATAATGTAAAGTCGTCTAGATCAGTGGTTTTCAACCTTTTTACTACCCCGGACCACTTTGATAATATTTTATAGGTCGCGGACCACCTTAATTGTACGAAGACCTTTTTTTTGTTCATCAACAAGAATACACAAAATTAATCAAAACATGTTCATTTTTGTGTTCACTTGCAATTGAAAGCCGAATCAATAATGTAGATACGAAACAAATTGGTGCGATAGTATACGGGTAATATAATATACAATAAAATTCCCAACACTATACTAAAAATAGTTCAGATAACAACACAATACGGACCGGCATCTCTTTAATCACGGACCGGCACCGGTCCGCGGACCGGCGGTTGAGAACCACTGGTCTAGATGGTTTGCTTATATTCAGAAAAAAACTCGCAAATATACACGTTCACTCGGCAATATAGCCCAACATATAG
Organism: Macrosiphum euphorbiae; assembly: GCA_949089665.1. Taxonomy (NCBI): domain Eukaryota; kingdom Metazoa; phylum Arthropoda; class Insecta; order Hemiptera; family Aphididae; genus Macrosiphum; species Macrosiphum euphorbiae. Next base: position 45,191,488 of record CARXXK010000004.1, on the reverse strand, counting down.
ACAATAGGTGCAGTGTGCTATAACATAAAAACAAATAGTACTATCGGGAAACTATCAAGTTGCCAATTGATGGGGCGGGATATTTTTTTATGTAACAACGCTGTTATTGTAAAACATAATATTTTGTTTTCAAAGCACTGTCCGCTGAGTCGTAAGAAACATTTTTTAACAAACCCGTTCGACAACAGTTCGACCTATGGTGTTTGGCAAAATAATAATACTATTATCTATACCTACCATTCTTTGGCCACCGCGAACATCTATGATCATTATCCACCGTGAACATCCCTTCTACCGAAGGGGGTGCGTATTATATAATACCGTTTCGGCCTTTTATTTTAATGTATTCGAGAACACGATAATCGTGTTGTGCACAGCGTCTGCGGTTTACGGTTCTTAGCGCGAGCTATATATGTTCCTGAAACATAAGTTTTATAATACCGATCGTATTTCCCGAGACTAGAAACTACCCAAGGGCACCGAAAGTATAATATACGAACACATGCGGAGGTTTAGTTGAATTTTATAGGGAGAGGATTACAATTTTTTTTTACACTTAAATAGGCAAACACACTCACACGACCACACTCTACCAACGATGTTTTAATTAGTTTTGCGCTGCTTTTATCATTCATATTAACTAGATATAGCCTATAATGTGCATTAAACATAATATTAATGCACAGAAGATAATACAAATACCAGTTATCTACACAATAATAGTCAAACATAGTATTATTGTTTAGACGACGACGTCGTCACACAGTAATCACGGCTTGATAGGGCTTCCGAGTTCCGATAGTCGCCACTCGCCGTAATACATACTCCCTCTCGCAACTCTCTCCGTCCCGCGTTACTGTGCCGCGAACAACGGACGCGACCGGGTCCGTGATCCAAAAATCTACCGCGACCGATTCTTACCAAGATACCACATACCGAAAAAAGAATAGTTTTGTTACCGTGACACCGAGCACCAGAATTTGTATAGTGCGTTACCGCTTACCGTCCACCACTTATCGTTCACCGTCTACCTCCATCTGTTCACCTGCGCACCGTCTACCGTCACCCGCCACCCGGGACTGCAGCCGCCGTCACGGTTTTTATATTCATATATTATCTCTACCAATTTGTGTATTTTTATTTATTTATTATTATTGTATGTTTTTTATCTTAAATATGTTACCCATTAGCTGGCCAGCACTTATTGTGCCCTTTTACCCCTTTAGAAGTATTTTGTAATTATTTTAAATAGTAGGCCGTCAATCCGGCAATCGAATTTAAAGCACCGTGTTTATTGATTTACCAGGCTTCTAAGTAGAATAAGTTTAATTCCTTATACAGTCCACTATTCTCCGAAACAATTATAATAACGGCAACAAATTTATAAAAATATGATTAACTTTTTATTGAATACATAAAAAAAATGTTTTGATTACCTGAATGAGACGGTTTCGGTCAAAAAACAAAAAAATAAAAAACAGAATTCTCCGCAATTCCCTACCTATCCAATTTAATATAACCACTTGTATTGTCGTATACATATTGCCAAGTTATTGCAAATGTCGACTCGACGTGACGAACCTTCACGCGGAATAAGCACATTTCGAGTATATTATTATTATTATCGTTCAACACCGTCGTCTTCTTGACACCCTAGACGATAATACAATCATAATAATAAACATTATACAATACTGGCGAGAACGTCATTTTCCACGCATACCTATTATAGCATATATACATTATACGTATTTTGACAAAACTTAACGGTTTGATACGCCAAACGTCCGTCTCTTTTTGGCATTATCATATTATTATTACTATTATTATTATTATTATTATAATTATTATCGTCATCTTGCTCGTGACGTGTGTGCGTAGTGCCAAACAAACATTCCGAGTATACGCCGTAATTAGCTCTCGGCGGCACATGTTCAATTGCATTCTCTCTGGGATTGGCGTGTACATATTATTATATATTATGTATATAATATAATGTATACATAAATTCTGATCCTAAATTAATTCTAAAGTTTAATCATTTCTCCGTCAGCCCCTCGCCCATACCCGGTCAATACTCCAAAGTCCGCGCGCACAAATATATGCAAGTCGGTGGTGGTATATACATCCACGCGCGTTCTGCCTCCTGACAGTTCACTGCGGGGCCGAAAACTTTTCGATCGTCTAAATAGTGACAGGCCCTTGTCTATTACAGTACTAATCACCTTAGTGCTCCCGCCCTTTTTGAACGTTCATCCGTTCGTACTTCGTTAATTAATTAATAATAATATATAACATTGGTTGATTTGGTTTTCAGGGATCATGTGTACCGGCTGAACCTGAGCAACATCAGCCACTCCAGCTGCAAGGTACGTACAAACTGTTAATTATTCCTTAAAGTTCATAAGTAATGACCGAACTATTTTTACATTGGTAACTTATCACTGGATTAAAATAATTTGAAATAAGCACCCCTACGAAGGAACGTAATTTCAACCACCCTTACAACACGTTCTCGTCAAACTATCGCAAAAAGTATATGTACCTACTTAGGTACCTCAAATATAATAGTATACTATTACTTCATAAATTATACTTAAAACGTCTTAGAACAACACGTTACATATAATTACATACCTATCTATAGCGTGATATAAATGCTGTTGGCTCATCTAAATTTTAGCCGAATTTGTGTTTCAATATTGTTAAAATGCTTTCAAATCAACGACTTTTAACAAAATACCTATATAGGTACGTCTCATTTATACGGACACCTCTATAATATCACTTATCCTGCGCTAATATCAGAATACAGTGATAGCAGTATTGGGCTAAATAAAAAACTTGAACATTAGAATGTCTTAAGCGCCAAACACTTTTGTTCGATACGCAAAAACGATTGCAAAACAATTATTCTGAGTGTTTTTCACTCAAAACTATTAAAACTATTTGAAATTGTTAAATTAATGATAAACATGGGTACTTAAAGTACACTACAGAGATTAATGTATTGCAAATAATCTAATAACATTAATAAATTAAATTTTCGATCTTTGCCAAATTACTACAACAGATAAGATTATTTTAGGTAATATAGTATCATAATATCAAAAATATCAAGTGCCTTAATACTTTCAAGTTTCAGGATCTTAAAAACCTTTGCAACTTATTTATACCGAATATTGAGTAGGTACCTACTAATTTATAATATTAATTTCTCCAACACAATATCATGTTAATACCGTTTTATGGGTCCAAGTTGATTAAAACTTAAAGAGGAAATGTTTAGGGTTGTACTATAACATGTTTATAATATATAACCGAAGGTATTAGTTTTAATATACAAAATAAGCTCATAATTAAATAGAAAGCCATAAATATACTGGTATGTATCGAATATACCTCTATATATACCTACGTAATTATATAAAGTTTGTTACGTCTACTTATGGTACCTAAACATTTGGTATATACCTACTACCAGCTATAGTACATACCTTCAAACATTCTCGTATGTATAATGTATTTTAGCCTCAAATCTTTTTATAAAATATATTTTATGGTTTGGGTTTTTTTTTCAAATTGACAAATAAGCAGCGCCTGGGGCCATTATTTGGATCACATTCCGCACTATTTACCTAGTATTATATAGGTACGATGTATATTGTTTTTTTTTTTTTGACAAAGAAATGTTATATATATTTTAAAAGACGTATACGAACATTATTTATACTATGATTCTTAGTAAAATGTAAAATAAACAACTATTATTATGAATGGTATATCATGAACCCAATATTATTTTCTGAAACGAATATTGGAATAAAAAAACTATACAACTGAATACAGACTGACATAATATAATATATATGATGTGTTTTATATGTATATAGAACTCTAATTGTAGGTACCTTACTCGTATAGTCGTATACATTAATTGTATTGTAATCAACGAATACACGTTGTACAAAAAACGAATGCCATTTCCTTGTCAAATTATTTCAATTAAACTTCCTTTTTTTTTATTTATTTGTTATACGGTTCAAATTTTAGAAATATATTTTTATAATTAAAAAAAAAAAAGTATAGGTAGTACCTATAGAGTAGTCTTAATATCCGTTTTTGTTTTAATATCCTCGTTGCTTTTCGTTGGGAATTGTTTTAAGGAAATTATTTATTTACCTGAGGGGATATTTAAAGAGTTATTAATGCTAATAACTTTTCAGTTAAAAAAAATGCCTGACAAGGAGACGGTGAATAACAAGTAATAGGGAGCCTCCGGGGCGAGGAGGACGAGGAGTTGTTCCCGGCGTTTCGAACTAATTTCAAGTTGAAAGAACATCCCGAAATTAACGGCGCTCTCATTTACACGGTGAAGCAATTGTGGCAAATTAAAATCTTCAAAATTCTCGCTTCGGTCGTACATCAACGGTGCAACCTAATTGCATTCCCAGGCCCAGTGAGCCTTTGACCGCATGTAATTGCTAGGCATAAATCACAAGTCCTGTTTAACCTCGTTTGGAGAATATGGCGGAGGCGAGAAGTGGGAGATGAAAATTTCAGTATTTACGCCCATGTACGGCGAAAGGGTCAAAGGTCATAAATTTCAAAAGCTGCACTAGTCTCATTTATCGTTATTAATATTACATTATACATATTATAAAAAAAATGTACATATATATTCTATGCATATAATGTAAATGTTAAAAAAAAAAACTGAAAATATGATAAAGAGAAAACCCGACTTTTCACTCACCTGAGGCCATTTATTTTGAACTTTTATTGAATTAAATTCGTACAGTACACCGAAGGTGAAAAAAAAAACAATGTTACTGTACCGTACTCGTATATTTTTCTAAACAAGTTTAAATCCCCCGAGGTCGTCGCATCGCACCGAACCTGCACCATAAATCGTAATTAAAATAATAACTTATGGCCAGCAGCAGCAATGTAGGTACGTAATGATCCCAATACTACGCTGATACTTTGATGGGTACACACAGCAATATTTTATGTGGTCAACCCTTTTAGAATTACGGACGCTATAATGTTGGTCGGTTCAGGAATGTTAGGTACCGAAAATCCATAAAACGGCCAATACGTCTTTAAACATTTAAACCTATGTGGCTTCTATCCGCCTCGCCACCGTAATGATATAATGTAACGACCTAGCTATATATACCGTGTCCATCATTCCCGTACCCATATATATATATATATACGCACACCGAACAGCAATGACATTAGAGTCGAGGTCCTCTCCGTAATTCGTCCGATAGGAAACGGTTCGCGGAAAATGGAAACTTTTTAACCACCCTCCCCTCCCCCCTCATATAGGTACAGTGTCCAATGGCGCAAACACACAAAACCGCTAGTAATATTCCGTATCCGGAACCGGAGTAAAATAATTATTACGATTACAAATGATATCATAGCTAATAGCGACATGACGTAATTACAGTTCGCCGATCGTCTGTATAAATAATGTGTATTTCAAATTTTATGACTATTTATTGATGATATATAGGAATTGAAAAAAAAAATCAAATTTATTCCATGTTATCAACGGGGCTTACAAATTTATAGTGAAAATTTATCCGGACCGTTGTCGTTAACGTGCTATGTCCGGGCCCGTCCCCCATGATACACTGCACGGTGCACACTGTACATAAGTGGAATATAATCCAGAGGGTGAATTTTTAACATTCATATTATTATATTGGCATTTGAATAAAGTAGAAATTATTGTTATTATTATTAAACACTGTACCATTAGTCCGAGCCCTTTGTGCAAACATTTTATCGTGTTCCCATTGTGTATTTAACAATACCTATTTTTGTTCAAAAAATCTTACGATATTAACTTGCAGTATTCAAATGTTAATTATAATTTTTACTATTAATGAAACTAATAGCAATCTCCGGAATACGAATTATAAAAAAAAAAATCTACAGCTATAATTATATACTTGTACGATATTACCATGTTATTTTCGAACAATACACCAGTATAAATAATTTAATCACAATAATCATAAATGGAGCGTACGAAATTATATTATATTACACTAGACTAGTAATGGGGGTGGAACTATCGCGGTTATTCGCAGTCGTTTTTTTTTTCTCATTTTGATTTTTCTACCGATTGGTGACTTAAAAAATATTTTGAATAAAAACGATATTGAAATATTTTAATTTAATATGTCGTACAAAAGTTTCATCTGAAAACGTATTAAAACCACGGGTCGTATAACGTAATTTAAAGTTGAATCCGAATCATTTTACGTTTGGAATGTTTTAATAGAAGGAGATTCGTCATCGAGGTATAAGTACTTTCCGTACAAGAATTCGTTTTAAGTAACTATGTCGAATCTATCTCAGTCGTCTCGTTGCCAAAAACACGGTCGACGATTTGCTGATTTCCCCTAACGAAGTTTTGTCGAATGGTACAAATGAGAGTTAAGCGTTGGGGAGGAGGGTGCCCCAAGCGAAAGAAACTTGTTCGTCGCATGCATACGTTTTAGGTGCGCGAATACTTGAAACGGTCTAAAGAAGTTTACCGCATTACACTTTGCGAAATATGACAAACTACATTTGAACATGTACTCGTACCTTCATTAATTGCATTTAAAACCAAAAATTGTAAACTTTTGCTACCACCATTTTTTTTTTTTTTTTACTTTCTAGAGAGATATATTTCGGTCACACTAATAATTCATGCAAAATTTCGAGAGTAAACCATAGTGCATAAGTAAATCGTTTTCGGGAAATTACTGTTGAATGAAACTTTTTAATAAAAAAAATAAAAATGTCGTTAACTATTATATTGTTACCGAGTATTATACCTTAAACTTACTCATTTCATGACGTCAATAATACTATACCAGGTAACCTATACCTCCAAACCCCGTTGTACCTACAGAATCGTTTACATTTATATAAATACAATTACATTAATTCTCGATATAAGTTTAAAAAAAAAAATTATTTACGTAGGTATCATATACGTTCATTTTATAGTAATATAAAGTAATAATAATATATAGTCATGTGTGGAAAAAACTATAACCGCTCCAGTGACTGAAAACAATCAATTAAACAAATGAATGTACCTATGTCTATAATAACCATCATACATGCAATAGGCAGGTGCATCATAATATTATACGCATTTTATGAAAGAGAACAACAAATAAAAGTTTTGAAAACTAATTCAGCTTTACTGGACTCAAACGAAATTCATAATAATTATATAATTTCATTACACCTATTCTTACTACATGTTTTTGTCTGCAAATTAAAATTTTTCCAAACACACGGTGAGCAGGATAACGTGTGAAAATCAAATTTAACCAATTTAATGACGACTCCCGACCGTGAGCCAAATTGTCCCAGCCGAGAGAAAACCCACCCAACCGTTATAAACCTTTTTGTATGTGTTTTTTTACGCATATAGAGTGTCTGTAAAGGGTTCATTAGTAACGCGGAACAATTTCTTTTAATGAGACACTCGTAACAAGTTTTTTGGTAGACAGTGATATTGTTTCGCCGACGACCAGTGGGGCAAAAAAGAAAAGCATAGAGAAAAAATATCGCATATAATACAATTTTTTTTCTCGTATCGAATTAGACCAATGGATAATATTCTTTGCAATACGATAGAAATCAGCAGACTTGGGGTTCTATTTAACTTACCCATTAATGATGAGAGAGAGGCCGCTGGCGTCACATTCATACTTTTACCTTCTTAAAAACAATTGATAGACATAATTTAGAATGCGCATATATTCACGGTTGACTTCGTTAGTCACGAGAACTTTAATTTCAAACTCGGGTGTTATATATGTATTATATTTTTCACTACCCTCTCAAATTATTATTATTATTATTATTGCGAATAAGAGTGTCTCTCCCACCCACCCCGTAACCGTCACTGCAGGCCATGCCTCGACTCATTCGATCTTTCGTCAAAGACCAAATGAACCGTTATGTCGGGAAATAAGCTGCGGCCGAGTAAATGAAAATCTACAGCGTACAAGAGTGAATGGAGAGAAAAAATAAAAAGGAAACGAGACTTGTTGCAAATTAGTTTTACCAGAAGATAAATTTCAAAAACAGTAATGAGAAGGTTAGTATACTCTTCTATCATCCCTTTCAGATTTATCAGCTTGAATACGGTATTATAAAGTATAGATTTAGCACAAGTAGACAAGGAAAAAAATATTAAGCACTTTTTATGGTACTTTTTTTTCATTTCGTTCTTACGATTATATTACTTATAATTATTATACTTTCGCTGCATTATTAACGAATCTAATTAATATTTGTGTTCTATCTTTTATAATGAGTAGAAAGGTTTTGTCTCTATGTTTTTATTTTTTTTTTTAATTAATAATGTTCGTGTCTGGTCCCATTGGTCAAAGTAAAAAACGTAATATTTATTAAAAATATATAAATTATAAATAACTGTACGAAGCTAAATAATGTGCGGTGGTATATAACCACGAAGATACTGCAATATTAAGTTTAAAACAATTGGTTTTCGAAATATCAATGGATTAAACTTGTATGAGGTTTTTCTCATTTTTCAAACGATAAATCATGTAAACCATGTTAAATAATACTATTCATCGTGTTTTTGTCTGTATTTAATAACGATTTCGTTCACATCGATTGTAACTCGTTCGAATGACCAATATCGAATAACATAAAAATAATAATTAAATCGTACAATGATAATAATAATAACATGACGTAGCTGGGTGTTCACGTTTTGTCGACGTATTTAATCAAATCTAATGAAATCGATTTCATAGCCACAGTGAGGGCACATGTGGGACAGAAGGAGGATAAAACTGATCTGGTACTGGATATATTATTTCGGAATGTATTGGTCAATCCAATGCAATAACGTGACGTCTTTTTCGTCGTAAAAACATATAGGAACCAAACGTCGTAAAGTGAGTATATATTATAATGATATGTCGTATATGCGGATCGCCGTCGTCGTTTTTCTTTTTTCTTTTTGGCGGGAACGGGGGCTATTTTTATTGGTCTGGATGGAGTCGAAAACGTCCGCGAAACGGCGCCGACGGAAAAAGAGATTCGCATACTGATAAGCGAAATAACCTCTCCGCCGGCCTATCATTAAACGACCCGATATATTCGGCCGCCACGACGATGATATCGAAATCCCTTAAAGACCCCGCTATACCCTCCTTACACGCTCCAAATACCACCGACCCCGGCAGCTCCCCCCCCCCCCCCCCCCGGTAGACGGCGCGACCGCCACCCCCCCTGTACTATTTGCGGACTCCGAGATGTTATTATATTAAATTAAGAGTTATTTGGACCTCGTCCTAAAACCGTTTATTGGTCTGTTAACGCCACTGCAGCTGCAGCTGCATCGTTTCTGTCGTCTCTCCGTCGCCCTCTTGACGGCTGTATGCCCATGTACATATTATATAATATGTAGAAATAATCTAATACTCGAGCACTCGTGTAAGGGGTGGCGATGATTTGGGGGTAAAAATCGACCGTTTCATTTGGATCTCTGCGATATTTTTTTCGTCTTCAATCCACCTCCACCGGTCACGACGATCCCTTGATAAAAAAAAAAAAAGATCCTTTACGATACAATAATAATATAATATACAAGTGATACGATCGATATTCATTCTGCATCTCACATTCATATTTATATGCATATGCAATATACATACATATTATATGGGTAGTAGGTATGTATATTATATTATTATTATCTTCCACTCATCCCCCGAACGCGGCCGAGTCCCCGAAACGCGGTGGGGTCTTTTTTCGCGAGCTGCAATTTCCACGACGTGTACGACAATTTATCAACGGCAACCGTCCTGACAGTTATACGTGCCCCATTAGCTCCAGAATAACCTCATATTATTATACCACACACTGAACGTGTACCTATATATGTGTATACCGCGTGTACGAGTATAACACGTCTCGCACGTTCTTGGATCCATTCGGTTTTTCATGTGGCCCGGAGATAATATAATTAATTATTTCCGACGGCGGGGTTCGTCGTCGTCAGGTGGCGCGAAGAAGATGATTTTTTCTTTCCGCTGAATTAGATTTACACGTACTTACATAATATAGGTATATTTGTGCAGTGTATACCGTATAATAGTCCTGTATACCGTGTGTTCGAGTGTTTCGATAAAGATTTTCTTCTGTAAGCGGAAAATCCGTGTGTTGGTTTTGTGTGTACCGTGAACGATCTATGAATAATAAAAAAAAAACCCGTCATACTTCCACCAAATATTTTATTGATTCGTATTTTATTTTTATTTATTCTGCAAGTACCTATTATTAATTATTGCAGACGCATTCGTATAATTCTCTCGCTTTTAATCGACCATTCAAATGCATTGTGAATTTAATTTTCGCGTGTACAGATTCACACAAATCGTCATGACTTCACAAGTCTCTTTATTGGTCACTCACCGTGTCATATTTTATCACCGTCACGAAATTAATTTAACAGACTAAATAACACAATACACTGATCAGTGTATCATTTTTTTCTCGAATTATTACGCCTATTTTGGCACACCAAACGAAGCGTTTTTATTTCAACAGTAGGCCGTCATTAAAATTAATTGTATACAAAAACCGTATGATTTGAAATAAACACAAATACCATTTAATTATTTGACATATGATTCCGGTTTCATTTCAGTTGTATAGATCATTTAATTTTAATTTGTAATTTTATATGGAAATAAAAATCTTATTTTGAATTTCATCCAGAACACAACCCAATTGTAATAAATATTACTATAGTACTATACAACAATAATAAACCTAAGCTTATTCGTCCACTTTGTATATAATTTAATTGTTTCAACGTATTTGTTAAACGAATAATTTCTTTGTAAGACAGATTTATTAAAGTTAGTTAGTTAACCTATAACATAGTTTCTTTAACGTTTTCAAAATGTTCATTCAAAATATTGTGAATCTTGAACAATTAAATACATCTATCGACCTATGATACAATATTTGTATTAAAATTTTAATCCTTCACTCAAAATCTAAAGCAATAATAAATGAATGTACAATATAATTTGTTTGTACATTTTTATAGTAAAATTACTGCAATTGTTATGAACTTTCAAACATTTTAATCTAAATTTTATATTATGTATTTAAGTATAAGTATTTATTCTATAAACCATTTATAATAATAACGTTCTTAGTAATGTGGCTTTAAGAGTGAATATAATTTACTGGTTTTAATGGGGGAAATAAATAAATTAAAATGTCATTATAAAACATTCTCTATAGCAGTGTAATTGAGCGTTGCATATTATTGTGATATTTTTTAAAATATTATTATTTAAATGTGTAATTATAAATTATACCAAAACTAGTACACAGTAATCTACATCTGTACTGCAGAATATGTAATATGTTAGTGAACCAAACCATTTTACCCAATGTCAAATAAACGTCTAGACAGTGAAATATTGCTATGTTTATATTTTCATTTCAAACAAAAAGATGAATTTTATGATGTCGTTTGAAAAAAAAAAAAATCAAAACAAAATTTAAAAACGCGACTTGAACACATAAATTGAAAAAATATAGGTAAATATGGCGCTTGAACCGTCCTCGTCGAACCGTGTTATTCTAGGGTGTGTATAGTCCCTTAAACCGTTTCTTCTGAAAGAAACGCGTTTGATTTTTATCCTCCACTTAGATTTGTTCAGTCACGTTTGCGATAACGTTTCGCTTCTATGGCGTCGTGTCCCTCGTAATATATTATTACAGTTATGGCGCACATTATAATAATAATATACACCTAGAATTTAGCGTCGTAATAAAACGTTTAATTGTTATTTAGTTACCCATAAAGTGTCATTCGGCCGATAAAAACCGAGCTGCCGCCCGTCGGTCATCTTCGCCCCCGCATCCCCCGCCGTACAGCATTCGCCCCAACCCCCGGAGGTCGATATAAATTGCACTATTTTTTTTCATTCAGTGTGCACGAGTACGCCTACTGCTGCGCCGCGACGGTCACCACTGTAGGTTATTATATTTTGCAAACCGTTATTAAAGCCGCAAAAATCATTAACCAAACCCCTTCAAACGTGCAGTATACCATATTATACTCCGCAACGACAATTATTGGACCGGACAAATTGAAACATGCCCACTAATAGCCGGGGCCAGTATTTATTTATAAACAGTGTGTATGTATAATGACGTATATATATATATTTTTTTTTCCCCTGTACAGCCGATTTGTTGTGCCGCTCTATAACCGCCGCGGTCGTCGTGCGGTATAGTAAATACAATTTTATTGCAGGGCAATCCACGATAAATATAAGGCCGCAGAGCTTTTATTGTAATTATTGTCGTCCCTGATCGGTGCTGCAGTGTCGCCGTGCTCGCGGCCTTCCCTTCGGATATTTTACGACGGGATATTTGCACCAGAATGACACCCACCACCTCCAGCGAAAAAAAAACTCATATAATCTATATATATATATATTAATATATATACTATCGGCGTATTACCGTCAGCCGTAAATTAAACGAATAGCTTATTAAACTGATATATCCCCACTTTCTCCACCCCTTAAGTAGGTGCACCGTATATATATTATATACATTATACATGTTATATATTAGGGCGATGCACTGTGCAGGATTTAAGCCGACGTCTCGTCCGGTCGCCACGAATATTATGGAAAAACATTCGGCAGCCCTCCGTGGCGTTGGAGGGGTGGCGGTCTTGGTCGTCCCTCCTATAGTACATCGAATCCCGTCCCGAAGTGAAAATAACAATAATATCGAGTAATAGTAATAATAAGTCTCGGCCGTTTCTCCCCTCGGGCGGCACACGCTTAATATATTGCAATATTTTATCGTCGAATTTTTAAAATAAAATCACACATTTAATTACGATAATCCCATTTAAAACGGACGTTTTTTATTTGATTTCGACGGATGTAAATATCCTGCTGCAGTGCGACATTTATATACTCTATAAATAACCATCCTCCTATATTTGTTATTGTACGGCTATAATAGTTCTATAGTGTCAACGTCCACCTTTAATCGATCGTAAATAAGTGTCATATATAAATTAAATGTTTCTTTATAACATATTAAATTGATTTTTATAACGATTAAGTATAGGTAAAATGATTGTATGCACATTAATTCTACTTTAATTCGTGTCTTTGCTGTTTAAGTTAAGTTTTAAAACTGTTGATTTAATTTCATAATATACATAATATTCATAATATATATTATGAAATTCTATAAATAATTATATTACTATAATATAAAGTTCTCTTTTTAAAATTTCAAAAATTAAAATATTGGAAGGAACTGTAAAATGTACATAGTCCAATCCAACTACAAATCATGTTTTGGCTTTCAACAATAATAATATATTGAAATAAAATTTTAAAAGTTACATAAAATATACACAAGATGACAAAAACACTACTTTCCCTATCTACGAGTAGGTATTCTTTTGATTATATATATATTTTTTTCGTACAACAAATGTGTTGAAATTCAATTTTAGATTTCAATTTCATCGTAGTCGTCGGTCTCAAGTTCCTCCATGAGCCCATTTGTGTTCGAAGGAAATTGTATTATTTTTAAACTTCGCAAAGAATAACTTGTTACAAAAATATATTCACATTTTTTGCCTTTAAACAACTTATCTTACTTATTCTTTACTTTTTAAGAAGTTTCTTTTACATTATCAGATTTGTGTGTTAAAATATACAACAAAAATTAGATAATATTTAAGTCTATGCTCAATAAAAAAAAACATTAAATCTTATGTAAATATATTATATTGTATATAGTTATTATGTATATTATATTATTTTTAAATAGAGAACGAAAAAGAGTTTTTTAATAGATTGAACAACTTTTCATTCATTTTTTTACTTAATATTTCCTCGACATTAAACTTATACGATCAATAATGGTTCATCTTTCTTTGTCAGATTTATACAAAGTTACTGTATATTTAGATAAGACCCAATCGAAAGTCAGGTCAGTATTCTATATAATATAGTTTCTATATTGACCTTCTTAATGGATTATATATAAGTCTGAGACTAAGAAAGTATAATCACAGGATTACACATAATCATTATATATGTAGTTGAATACATAGTTTCTAAACTAAATACATAATATTATATTTCTATCTCAGAAATGTTGCTTAACGCCGTAAACATTATAAATAAAAACCGTATTATTATCGATAATATCTTAGAATATTCAATAAATATAAAGTTAAAATAAATACATAATATCTATAATACGAGCACCATTATTATAGAATGAATAAAGAAATGATAAAATATTTATATAATATCTAAAAATTTATGATTCTGTAACTTACTGATTTTGAAGTCTGCAAGTTACCTATATAATGGTTTCAATATTTACCATACGAAATAAAATTATGATTTTTTAGTTATTGGTAAGATTGTAATACAATAATAATTGAAATAAGCTATTAATCATTTTTACTTTGCAACATGTAAGTAAATTACTATGTAAATATTTATTTTCACCAAACATTTTATGATATATTAACAGCGTAATATATCGCCTCACCAATAAATTGATACTGCGATGAATTGACGATGATGAATTATTAACGTATGCCTCGAATTTATGGTATTACACTAAATTGAACACTTCGTATATCTTGTACCTATAATATGTTCTACAAATAAAATATATATATATATGATTATAGAAATAGAAATCTATAAGGTATTAAAAACCATTTTTTTTTTTTTAAAGAAAATGAATGGTTTGATATTATATCGAATTCATTTTTGTCCGTTTCAAATAGGAAAATTTATCAATTTAATACATAATATGAAACTTCTTACAAGTCGTATTCCAATGTAAAATAATAATTTCTAAATTAGTTAATCTAATTAAATACATTTTTTATTAGATATCTACTAATCTAGTATGCAAATTGTGAACAAATAAATTATAATAATAACAATAGCATAAATTACGATTTTTATCGTATAAAAATGTATCTTTATTCCGGCATAAAAAAAACTCCCATAAATCAATCCATAGTACGTGTTGTTGTTTTCAGCCAATGATAGTCTATATTTTAATCTGGCTTGGGATTGTTAATACAGTTAGGTTTAAAGTTTAAATTTGCGCAATACATCACGTATAAAAACTCGACTACTGCTGCAGTACCCATGTATTAACTCAATTTTATACGATTAATCTGTTATGTAATGTTGTATTGTTTTAACACATCCCAATCGTGTTCGTAACAAACATTTATTTTTTCTCGCAATTTCTATTTAGTTTTCCATTATAACTTTGGAATGGAAATTTATTTTATTCTATCAAAAATGGTTTATAATAATATAATAGTTAGTAGTCATCTATTAAGTTATATTATTTTTATACTTTAATGTTGATTGTGTTATAATTGTACAAACAATTGATTTTTTATAACAATAGTTTTAAAATTTTTTAGCACCATAAAATGTGATATCAAATATTGTTATGGAAATTCATTTCAAATTATTTATTTCAAGTGATTTTATTTTTCCAGATTAAAAATAAATAATCTAATTTATTCTTAAAAGTTGATTATACGTTCATGTATTTTTCGAAAAATAAAAATGTTATTTTTTAATTAAATTTTTTTTTAATTTAATTAAATATATCTTACTTTTTAGAAGTCATAAATATTTAATCCGATAGTAGATCCGACAGTTGGGATTTAATTCTCGAGTCTCGGTTTCCGACACTTGAGAAATTTAGTATATCTAAACATACCCTATATAATAGGTAATATATATCGTGGTCGCTAACCTTACACCTATTGTGTTTTAATAGAGTTTATATTTTATGTCATTGAAGAGAGTAAATTCTTGACTAGAATTTATACGCAATGGCTTAGCTATTATATATTATAATAAAGCTATTAGCTTTATTATACTTATTTTTGTCCTGAAAAGTTTCACGCAAAACGTCTGAGGCTACAACGGTGGTGGTGGCGGCGAAGACGTATCTCGCGGACAGATCTGAAGCGACCATTATCACGTCCAACTATATATAATAAAGCTGCGGCGGTGGTAGAGATATTGGGGAGGAAAAAAAGATTGAAAAAATCGTGGAAAATGCGATCGACAATTTAATATTATGGTCGCTGATAAAAAAAAAAATTCCATTATCCAAAACCGAGGACGACCGAGACGACGGGAACCTTAACAACACGGTCATGCTGTAGCTCGACGTGATTATCGACATAGTATTATTATTATTATTGTAATATTATTATTATCATTATATTGTTACAACATTCCGGTTCATTATCCGTTCACGGCCGGATCGTTTCGTTCGCCCGGAGGTTACCATATACCGCTACACGCACATATATATATATTATACTTGATGTACCTAAACCATACGCCTAGCCCACCAGACGAAAGTGTAGTGATAGTAATAATAATTTGTTGTAATATTATCACGTAGGATTGTCAAACTCGCGCGTAACACGCCCGGCATTGTTTTCCTCACGTTTTAGGTTGTTTTTTCACTCGTTTAATCCGTCTCCCGACGATATTATTATTATTATTATTATGTTCGTTTCGGGTGTGCTAAGCGAGCTTGTACAACTACTGCTGCTGCTGCTGCTGGTTGATACCCGGTTGTAAGTGTAGGTGCACCTGTGTGCGTGAATGTGTATAAGTTTGCGTTTGTCTGTGGTTTATTTGCACATCAAACTCGCGGCTCTCCTCCGCCAGCAAGGCGAAACGTTCTTTGATTACCTACCTCCAACGCTGCGCTAACCCTATCTCGCGCCATATATGTACTGCTCCCCTACCCTTTACCTACCCCTTTTTAGAATGCTCCGTATGCGTCTTACTTAATAATAAAGTGCCTTGAAACCACCGCCCGAGTCCATTATTTTCACGACCAAATCCCGCCAAAAACTTAATGTAGGTATATGTATTATTATACGGTATGAATCTTTGTGTACACTGAAAATTCACATCCCTGTGCAAAGCTCGCTGTTACGGATGGCAGACCAAATACGATAATATTTTTGATTAGTTGTACCTAAAACAATATAAATATTATAATAATTATCATTATTATATTATTACTATTATTCAAACGTCAGTATAGCCATGCGGTAGGTGCGGTTTTTTTTTTAAAATCCGTGGACGCATAATATACTTGAACGATAAGTTCAGCCGAGAGGGGTGGCTGAGTATTTGAAAGAATGCTGTATACAAGCATACAGCAGTGGCCTATTTGTGGGAAATGTTCTCGGTGCCTGGGCACCCCACAGGCAATAACAAAAACTTTTTTACCTTTGCCGATTATTTTTTATTTAAATGTAAAAATTAACATTTTAATATTAAATGCAAACTTAAAATGTTTTTATAATTTTCTTGTTATCTACATTATTTCGTTAAAATTAAAATTAAAATCATTACATTCACCGACATAGACAATAATTGGTATTATATCCGATATCTACACTCTCAGAACACCTCTATTTTTATTTTGAAATATTTATGGGTTTTTTTTTTGTTGTTTTGTCCATTGTAATGTTATACAAGAGTCTAGACTCTATAACATATTTTAACCGACGCCAAAAAACACGACATCACACGATTCTATACAATAATGCAGTATTCGAGCTACTGTTTTACTTTTGAAAAGAATCTTTTGTGTTGATCACAACTCTGACGTTTAAAATATTAGCCTTTAGTATATATATAGTCTCGGTGGATTTTCGTTTTGACGACGAGCTGCCGCTGCTTACTCGTGGACGAATATTTTCACGGAAAAGTAGCTTACGTCAAACGGTAGCCGGTTTCGTATTATGCACTAGTAATAACATTTTACGATTAAACGGTGTGCTAGCACATTATTATGTAATGATATGGTCGGTTTATGGTAGGCAAGGACAGGCAGGCAGGTAGGTATAGGCATGACCATCATCGTGCGCGCCAGCGGGGAGGTTTCGCAGTCGAGATTTTGTCAACGTCATCTCGTGAATAAAACATTGTCCGACGCTCGACTGGCCTTTGTGAATTTTTTTTTTCGCCTACCATCTCCCTCGGTCTTTTACGTTCGAAAAACCCCATATATGCGCGCATTTACATGTTATTGAGGTTGTATTTTGTGCTGTGTCGGAATAATTCATTCGTATATTATACGTCGTAGGGATTCTTTTGTGCAGATGTTATGGAATAATTTGTCCAGAGATCGGTGGCGGTGGGTTTAGTATAGACTATACCGGCCTATACATATATATTATACGGTATAATATTAATTTGTGTATAAGAAATTATATCGCGGATACGACCCACGTGGGTTTATTTCTACTTCCGCCACATACGGCCCATTGAATTTGCGACTACGCCGAGGCGAGCTTAATATATAATATATTATTCAGCAAAAAAAAAAAGAACCAACGGAATCGTGTGCGAGTTTAGTCGAGGAGGAGACGGTCACGCGTGCTCGGTAAAGGTGCGGCACAGGAGAAGGACATTGGAGGGAAAATACGATTTTTCTATCCACTTCACTTTATTTTCCTATACTAGCCATGTATGAGTATTATATAAGAATGTGTGTGTGTGTGTGAGTGTACAACGGCGACGACGACGTAATAAAATGTAATAAGCACAAGACACGAGTACATAAATTTCATAATATAAGCTACACGTTGGTTCCTCTTATATATATACATATTTTTTTATTTATGTACACTCGATTTCTTATATATACAATAGCACCGGGGATATGAACGGCAGTAAAGAATAAAATAAGAATTTAACGCGCGCACAACTTTGCATTAAAATCGCAATTATAGCGATTTCAATTTACGGCCCGAACTGCGTGTTGTTCTGCCGAGATTAAAAATAAACGATTTTCACTCTGCCGGGCCGCCATCCACCGCCGCCGTATCACTCTCATTATATAACAAAGTGATAACTCACCTCGTTTTATTGGTCCTTTTCCCGAGTAGTATAACCATTTTGGCCTCTTCCCAAAAAAAAAAACAAATCTCCTTTTCGTTGATTGGTAAATACTTATATTTAATAACTATAACGGGAATCGAATTAACCGACCCCTCGCTACTATATTCTGGTTATTTTGAAATTACTAATTTGAAATCTCGGCTTTTCGTGGCTAATTCGCTTTGCGGACAAAATAAATGACGCCGACAATAATAATAACGGATGTATATAGGTATACAGTTAGTTTTTCCACATGAATTTTCGATTCTAAGGGAAACATTAATCGAACTCAAAATTATTTTCATTCCCCGATGAAATAATTCAATTATTTTCACTGGGCAATTAACAATTCATGAGCCTCGATCCTCTCTTGTCTTACCCTTTTAATCCAATAACGCGTTCCTTTGCAGAACTTGCTAGAATTATACGTTTACGTTAGTGAGAGTTGGCTTAATTCAAACTCGGTTTCCAGTAACGGTTTGTAGAATGTTTTGATATTATTTACGCGATGTGTTTTTCAACCTGACAAATATAAATTATTTGAAACATTTTATCACCCGTTACACGTGCCGAGTGGTTTATTATATATTTTAATAATCGATTAACGCTTTGTCTTATTATTTAAAAGTACGCTTAAAACCAGTTTGAGAAACACTGAAACAAATTTAAATAATAAACAAGCGTAAAACATTTTGATAATGTAGAAAACAAGTGTCGGTAATTAAAACAAGTATTGTTAAAAAAAATTGTTGTGTAAAGATTGTGTATACAAATAATAATAATGATTTACGAGCTAAGAAGAATTATTATCGTAAAACTTTGTTTGAATAGGTTGTTATATAATAATTAAACCAAACAATATTAAAAAATATTTATTTAATGCAACTCGGGCGTATTTATAAGTAAAGGATAATAATTCATTTAAAACAAAATTAAAAAAGAAAAAAAACAACAACAACCGTTTTTTTGCTCATAATTTTCAGCGTGCCATTTTATAATTTAGATCTTTAATATATTATATTATGCACAATACACGTATAATATATAAACATCATAAATGTATATTATTTTTTTTTTCGGGCGAAAGACTGGAATATAATGTATATATAGTCCAATTGGGAAATTTAGAATCGCAGTTTTACACGGTTCATCGGGCACTCGACTTATTAACTTAAAATTATTATGAATCGTACCTCGTTAACGAATATAACTATACACCCGCCCCTTCGCCGCCGCGGTGCAGTCTCCGCAATGTGAATAATAAATTCGCTTGTCTCCAAGTGTACATATATATACATACACATAATATATAAATATATATATATATAAAGAGAGAATTGTACACAGAGAGTTTGGAAAACTTTCCGGTAATCCGATTGTTTTCGCCCCATCCCACCCGCCGCACGGTAACACTCTGTATCCCGTTCGACCGGGTACAATTTTCTCTCGAGTCGCCCCGCGTTAATCATTGGATCTAATTTCCACCCCCTTCCTTCCCCTCACTCCACCTTCGCTCTGCGCCCGGCCCTATCTCACTTTCTCTCTGCTCACCTCGTCCTCTCCCCGCCGACCGAGGTAAATTAATGTATCGGGTGTATATTATTGCCGGACGACAAGCGAATCCCGCGCGCGCTTTGGCATCGAGTGCGTTTGGCTGGGTTTCAAATTGGACACACCTGACCCGGGCGGTGATGAGGGATCAGCGAGGGACGGGGGAAAAAAAAAGTAAAATACTCCCTTGAAAACGGTAAATCAACCCCTTCCCGCAGAAACTACGTGGCAATCGCCCGGCTGCCGTTCTCTCTCACTCCCCCCCCCCCACCCCGTCATCTTTCCTCCGAGTCGGCCGTACCGAAATGTTGCCGGCCAACTATATAATACTATATCAAGTTCGGCAGGTGAACGGCGATGGGGTTTTTTTTTTCTTCCATCCCCGCAGGAGTTTAAATAGTGTGTAGTAATTTTCGACGAATCGCGTCCACCAACACGTTTCGTTTACGGATTAGTAGGACTTCGACACATAAATGATTCACAACATAAATTACCTAATATATATATATATATAATGCGTAGGTAATAATATAATAAACACCGTGCTTGTCGCCTATACGCCAACTATATGTGCGTACACTGCACCACTAGCTCACCGATTAAACTTTAGAACTACTACGTTAATGTTTTAATACTCGATGGAAATTAATAATTTAACGTTTAAAGTGTTGGCATACTATACGAATTGACTAGGTATCTCAAACATTTAAAAAAAAAACACGAAATTAAACATTTGAGTTTTCTCTACCTATTTCAAAGTTTGGTAACTCAAAAAACACCATAAATTACGTTTAATAATTATCTTGACATCCTATTCCGGAAATTATATTCAAAATTATTATTCTATAAAAATGTGTTGACTGGCACTAACACTTTTACTGGTGTGATACTTGGGATGAATCGATTTGATGTTATAGTGTCTATCTTTGTGCCTCTATAATATTATTGTAATGCACTTAAGTCTTATTTTATATCTCAAAAATCTTTTATTGCGAAACTTATAATATATAACAACAATAAAAAGATACATCTATGATGGTTTGAAATAAATATAAGTAGACATGAGAGAACAAACATAAAACGTAGGACCTCAACTCAGCATATTATGTTAATGTGTATATAGTTTGTATTATTTGTTGTCCTGTTAAATGTACACACACCGTGGTAAATCATTTCATAATCAATACCTCGCATTATAAGTAAAAGTTTTTATATAATGTTATATTATTCGATAAATAATTAAAACTTCCTGTTTAATGAATACAAAATTATTATACGTTTCTAATAGTTATTGTTTTCAATTATATTGTTTTTGTTCAAGTCATCGAATCACTCGAGATATTATTTTTATTATACCCTTTTTACAATCCATAATAATAATAACAATTATTTAATTAAAATTGGTTATAATTACTATTTAACATTATTCAAACCCATTATAAAATATATATAGATATACCTATTACTATATATGTATTTATTATATAACAATCCTGCAATAGCGATAAATCTAAATAAATGTTTTCCCAAAAGAAGGTATGAACAATAAAATGAGACATAATATAGAGTATAAATATAGAGGATAATAATCATTGAGATTATATTTTTGAGACTTCAAGTAAAACAGTAATTCCTAACAAGACCATTTGTTCATTAAAATAAATAGCAACGTCGCAAACACATGACTCGGAGAACAAGTAAATATGTTTTAACCACCTAGACACAAACTCGAAAAGTTGTTCAACAGTTGTATTAAGACATATTTTCTTTAGTTTCCCTAATTATGCATTACAAATTTTCATTTTGTTTGCAAAACACAAGTTTTCACGGGTTGTTCGACGATGTGTACTAAACAATCGTTACATGGCCAAAAGTTTTCGCTAAAATTAATATTTATTAATAAGAAACGAAAAGAAAATGAATGTTTTCGTAAGAAATATTCTAAAACAAACGTTATGGGTTACATGGTTACTACTACCCACAAATATTTTTGTCGAAAAAAAGATGAAAACTATAGTAAGTTTGGTCAAATTTATCGGACGCATATATATCAGAAATATTATGAAATCTTTTCAGTAAAAATAACCTTCAAAGAACTTCAAAATTATAAAGGTAAAGATGACTTATTTTTTTTTTACTTAGACAGGTTTTATAACAATGACTCATCTAATAAAAACTTTTAAAAAAAGACGACAAGGAAATGCGCTTAAAAAGTTTCAACAAAATTGCACTTTGTTATCATTTGTGCTTTTTTGTATTCTAATAAATCCATGACGTTTTAAATGACATAACCGATTGAACCTCATTTTTTTTTTCTTCATCAAAAATATTTACAATGCACACCATTTAGTTTTTTTGTCTCGACTTTACAAGCTATCTGATCGCAATAAATTGTATACAAAAACATCTCGAATCTTAATCAGACTTTATACCAAATATATTCCATCGAGTGATTTCAAATAAACATATACTATTGGGATATGATTGATTTGATAAATATGCATAAAAAAAAGATAAATGCGTATTATGTAAGAGTATAAATTGTTTATTGTTTTTATGTAATATTTATTTATAAGACAACACATAAATGAGATGAAAGATAATTGAATTTTATTCGTAATACTTAAACGAAGGTAATTTGTCTTAATTTTAATCTAAGATATTATAATATAGTCATTTGTATATTGAAACAATGTCATTATCGATTACCTACTAAGTTACTTAGTATATTATACTCGCAATCGTAAGTACTAACATTTAAATTCATCTTTTTTTTATAAAATCTAAAATAAGTACTTATATGTTTTAAAAGTTAAATAAAATTGATGCCGTTCAATTTTTTTTTTTAAATAAACTATATAGTCAAGTCTTCTTAAGTCAAGTTCTTCCTCCAGTAGTATGTACATATAATTATTGTAAATACGAAGGGGACTGATGCACTATGAGACTCAAAATTAAAATCGATTTCACAACGTTTTTAATGTGAGAATCATATATTTAAAGAAGTTGATTATATAGGTATACATTAAACGTGTTATGGTTACCTCGTTCAATAAAAAAAACTAAATAAATCAAACACGACAGTTATTTTGCATATCAAATTGCTTTTCGAACACAACGTTTGAAATCCTAGTCCATAAGGTCTATAATTTTTTTTTATTTTTTTCATAATTCCGAGAAATCGTTGTAAACTACCCTCAAATCTGTATTTTTTTTTCAACAGACAGTAAACAAATTTGATCCATTCTAAAATGTTTTCATGTCTTGAAATTACATTGCACCCTCGAAAACCGACAAGGACCGTGATCTTTTACACTCGCGAGGGATTAGGTAAACTTTGCGGTGCATAATTCAAAAACGTTGTAATGAGAACGACACCGGGGTTTTTCGTATACTCACTTGGATTCTCATTTCCAAGGTGTTTTAGCCACCAGTAGTTTTCCTTTTTTTTTTACTCTAAAATTAATGTATGTAATAAAGAGTCGGGAGAATACCATAAATATAAAATGAAATAATAAATAACTCCGTAATACTAACGGGAAAATAGAAGGGTGCGAATGGTATAAAAATGACCTTTATAGTAGTTTAGCTTTTTTTTTTCCAACAGACCTGAGAAATGTTGTAATTCGTACAGCGAATAATATTACTATTTAAGGTTGTTTCATTGTGTTCTATAATCGAGATTTATATTTTTTGAAATCGAAAAAAATTATAAAATATTACCTTAAGTACGAGTCGTAAATAGTTATTATCCTACAACTTAAAGTTTTTGTTCTAATCACAATTTTCAACTCATATGAGATTTCATAAAAATGTTAACGCTTGCCACAAATCTTGAACGTATTTATATACCTATGCGTATTTCCGAAAACGCACAATATTTTTCAACACTAACGTTTATTATGATAATATGTCATTATTTGAAATCTTAAATAGCGGGATATTTCACACACAACAGTAAGTATTGTTTTTAGATCATCTCATTGTTGTAAACATCATTAAGCGGGCAATACAATAAATCTCTACAACGTATATACTTAGACAAAAATTTCCAATGTCGAATGTGATTAATGCGGTTATCGTCATGTGTTACATCGCGAGGAGTTTCGGTTTTGCACGAAGGGTGTAAAATATAATATATTACCATAATATTATCTACTAGTATCGGTGTTGGCATCGGGTTGGTACAAGCTCGTTTTGCTTTTGGATAGAGATAATTATTTGACCCCCCCCCCCCCCACAGGTGAATATAGGCATTTCGAGCATGCACGCGGACCGGAGGCCTCGTATTTCAGCCGAAAATACACGGCCAGAGCTTTAATTAAATCTACCTTATACCCTCGACCGACGCCGCCACCGTCACTCCTGCCACCCCTAGTTGTGGAAAACAAATGCAATTATAATCGCTGTAGATACACTATGTACAATAATATGTTCAGCTACCCGGTGCTCGTCAGCTGTGCCGGGCCGGGAGTTCATTTGTGTAGCAATTAACATCGTCATCGGTACATCGCGAGCGCTTTAAAGCAATTTCCAAACCTGCGGAGACTGGAAATTGCACTCCCACGTTTTCCGGCTTAACGATTTTTTTTTGTTTTGCATATTTTTTTATTTGAATTCCTATCGTGTTCTTTTTTTCTTTTTTGAGGGTTTTTTAATGGAAGTCAAACGCATTCCACGCTGTAATAATTACTGGAATACCGCCGCCGCCGACATTTTTGGCCTCGCCCGTCCTGCGTGAATTGAGAAAAAATCGTTTAAGCGTGAAAGGCGGAGATGGATAACGAAGACGGAGAGAGGATGATGTTGGAGGCGGTGGTGGCGTTGGTAGTGGTGGTAATGGTGGCAGATACACGTGTCGGAGTGCTCGAAGGTTCCGAAAAATAATTGGGCGATTGATTTTCAAATTCAATGTTTGTTTGGTAATTTCATTATGCGAATAAACACTTCCCATGTTTGTTGGTTGCTGATTCAATAGCTATGAGAAAATAGAAATAATTTCTATTATCCCCTTTTGTGCAAAAATAACACAGACATATAACATGTACTAAACAATGTCGAGGGTTTTCCATTTTACTCGCATTTAAATTTTTGAATTTATATTTACAAAATATATAATATATATGTACATTGTACACCATTCACATACTGTTTAGTATTTGTAAATGTATACGTGAACTATACTGTTTTATGCATTGTGGCAAAACGTTTATCTAAATATCATAATATAATAACCTTTCTAGCGATAGAGTATATTATATTATTATCATTTAGTTATCATGCTATGCGCATGCTAGTATTTAGTCGAATTTAATTGAATTACTTTTATAATTCTTGTTTGTATTTTTGAAATTCTCAATGAATTTAAAAAAAATATATGGGAAAAACTAAAAAAAAAAAGTAATCATTTTTATTAAAATTTTAATATTATTAATAAAATAATTGATTGGTAACCTTGGATCAACCAAAGTCTTGCCGTTTTCCATCTTATAAAATTAATATTTAATAAATCTATTTCAGAGCCAACGATAAGTACACTAGACTTCTACTGTACTGCAGAGCGATTACCTACTTTCCCCCTTTTTAACATGGAAGCATTAACGGTTTATTCGTCTCTCGTTTAAATATTATGACAAAACTTGATAAAAAATTACTAATGTAGTTTCAATAATAGTGTTATAGTATAGAGTTAACGTGGTGCACAAGTGTACGGGGACCAAAGTGTTAACCGTCAAAACTTTTGTGTTACGGTCTTGAATTTTAATAGGATAACACGTTGCGACGACTCGACGTGAAAACTTGTAATCGTATCAAACCGCGACGTTAATGTCTTAATTTTATCGAAATCGTTATAAATTCTCATCTAACCGAAATTCCCTCGGAAACGTCACTGAAAATTGGTTATTATTAGAGCGGTTTTGTCATGCCGTCAGAGCACCTCATATATATATATTATAATATGGTTGCGCGTACGCTGCTGCTTCTGTGCACTTGGACTGGTGATGGACGATGGTATATACAAAATAATATAATATTATTCCATTTGGGAATTGGCAGCGAAGCTGTTTTATTGCTCTATTCGTATTGTGTTTTCCAATTTCCTGACGGATGAATTGAAGAAGAATATTCAGTTGTTTCTTTCCACCGTGTCTATATGCGTCGAGTCAAATCCTGTAACGTTCGCCCCGTTCGCCGACAAAAGCGGGTTACATATTATTATCGTCACACCCCCGCAGACATGCATCAATGGTCTCGTGAAAAAGGGGAAAACAGCAGAAGGAATACACATTGGAAGTCAGTTTACCAACTGTGACTAATACAATACATCGTGACATGACGTGTGCCTCACAACGGTGTGAATTTTATTTAATATCATCATATGCGTATAATATATTATTATTTCGATGCGTATTATTATCATTATTGTCGTTTTCGTTTCAGTTTTTACCGGGGTTTTAAATCATAAATATTTATATATTTGAATGATATTATCCGTTACATAATACGCAATCCGTTCTAAAATTACACTATTAATTGGCACTTACAATTTGGCGTCGTCTAATTATTTTCGTTTTCCAAATTAATAAGTATCAGTAGAAAGTCGCAATTCCGATGTCGAAGTATTGCGAATATATTATAGAGACTTAAAATTGACTAATTTGTGGCAGACGTTATTTTCGAACTTTAATACGAATCATACGACATACGTTTTGACTTCAATTCCACCTGAAACTTTTTAATGAAATCGGTAAAAGTCTCGATAATGTTTCCGCTAAATGTCTCTCGCATTTTCGTTTCGAATTTGATTTGATCAAAATCCATAGTAATAATGTTTTACAGTTCAATGCGTCGTTTATAACTTGTATTTTATTAACATTTATGATAATAACTCTGGCACGCTGTACACATAAGGCCAAATTGTTGTCATAACGTGCGCCGGCTCTGCCGTACTTATACACACACGGCCAAACAATTAATTCGGTCGTAAATTGTGTGCGTACTTGACATTCCTGACACATTGCCTGCCGTCGCGTTTACGTTGGCGCGCAAAGTTTGTCGAACATTTCAGCACGATATTCCGTCGTGAATTCATTATGTACCCCGCGAAATGCAATAATTAGATTTAATAAAATTTGATTAAGGTATATAACGCTGGTGCACGTGTTTAAAGCGCGTAATTATTCAAATAATATTATAGTGACGATAATAATCGAACCACAACAACTATATACAGACGATGGTGGAAATACTGGAGATACCTATACATTTCCGGAATTCTCTCCCCGACCGGACGTTTCTCGATTTCGATAAAAATATGAAAGAAAAAAAAATGGACGAACACACTCTTCTTAATGCGGTTTTGAGGGCGGATACTCGTAGATTTCATTTCAATCTCGCGAATTCATCATTGCAGATGTGTAAAAATGTAATTCCGAACAATTCGACGTGCCCGGTATTCGTAAACGCGCGCAGGTAATATAATAATAATATGTTCAACCCGAATCTATCATATGTTTTCTGACGTTTTTCGCTGGGAACTAATACTACAACCCCGGATCTAAGTAAACAAAATCCTTCCTTATCACACGGTTGCCATGCCAATCGACAAACAGGTCTCTCGCGTATTTTTTTCTTTTTTTTTCCGTACACATACATACATACATATAATATACAATATATATGTGTATGAATGTGTTATTATAGGTTATTGTTTGCCCGTCTCGTCGACATGAATTGTTTGTGTGAGTGTGTGCGAGTGCGTTCGTGTATATTATATGCACCAACAGTATTTTATACCCTTTTCAACCCAAATATTTATTTAACCAACTTGATTACCACCATAGCCGCCGCTGCCGCCACTGCCAACGAATGAATTTAATCAGATGTTTCTGACCGGAAAAACGTAAGTTGCATTATGCCGCCGGGACTTTGGACGTGCCGAAAGATAATATGATAAACATTACTTCCAGGAACGAAAAAAATTGTAAATAATGAAAAAAAAATTGAGAAGCTAAAAATAGTGTAAAATAATGTATCTAAATTAAAAAATGTTATGATTTGATATAGTATGCACTGGCTGATATTTTTTCTGATTCAGCCAATGGCGTCTTAAAAAATATTGCTGTAGGTATATCGTCTTAAGGTTGTAGCGAACAAAAAAATAATAATATGTAACGGTTCGTAGAAGACGGGAGTAAATGTAACTTGCGTGCGATTTTTAATAAAAATGCATTTCTTATATCGTAGAAATGATGCATGTGATTTTGTATTCACTCGTTTACTATACATGGTGGTGTATATAATATCAGTTCACGGGTACAAAGATGATGCACGATTTGTATCGCGGGTTTAGTCGAAAGGAATGGTATGATGAGAAAATTTACTCATGTAAAAATTCCTCCGCGAAAATATTGGTAATAATATTTGTTAGAGTATACGAGTAAAAAAAAATAATAAAAGAAATGTTCTATGTCAAATGAATAAAAAATAAGACCTTACGATGCATATATGCAATTGAGTGAGCCTATTCAAATTTAAAATATTCAAATTTCTTTACTCTCCGGAACTATATCAATCCAATTCAAGTGTGGCGTTATGCGTCTATGAAAAAAAAATATATACATATAATAATAAGTAAATATGGTGTCTGGAGATGAGATTGTTGAAAAAATACAACAGTGAAAACAATATTGCGTGCTGCATCTCGTCGGCGACTGGTAAATATTGCAGCAAAAGGGTTTTCAGACATAAAACGCCATCCAATTTGTCCTGCAAGCTGGGCCCCCATCCTGGGCCAACAGTCTGGTGTTTGAGAAAACAGCTTTTAAAAATCACAGACGGAACGCGAAAAGATAAAAAGGCAAAAACGTACACAAATGTGCGGAAACCCTGCGGGAAATCAAGCACCGGATCGATCGGATCGGCCTAGGGAGGTAAAAGAGTAGGGAAATGCATGTAAGGACAGCGAGAGATTAGCGGTGAGGACGGATAAGAACAAGTGGGCATTTGGAAGCTATTAATGCGACCCTTTTTATTTTTTTGTTCACGTTTCTTCTTCCTCTCCAGTTGTTTCCATTTTGAAGCCGTTGATAGGAAAAAAAATCCGAACGAAATGGTAGCTAAATTGAAAAAGAGATTTACCTGAGGATTATCGAAAGTGTTGAAGCAGATCCATCTTCGATGTGAAAACCACGTTTATTTTAAAGTCTATTCACTGCCTAGCATATACTTTCGGCGCCTTAAAAGATTAAGAATAAAATAAGGAAATCTTTCCGGGTTATACGCCAATTCTGAAACGTCGGTATATACCTACCTATTATATAATATGTGGAAAAGTGCATTACTTTATTAATCACACTCAATATTGCACGTGAAGGTGGAGATATAATACAAACGAATAATTCAATAGCGCTCCGTGGCCAAATGATTAGAACATTATACTTAAGTTAAAAACAAGCTCTTGAAATTAATTTCGTCTATTTCTCAAATTTAAATGATAAAATCCATGGATTATACATAAATGAAAAGATGGAAAAATGTACCGTCTTTGAATCACCAGTACATAATATTATATTTTGTATTGAATTGTAAAAAAATACGACAAATGTGGGATAGTTACCTAACAAATAAATGCTGCGAATCGTTCACAAATAAACGTAGTTTAAATTCAGTAATAATTTTAAGTGCTTAAAAACAATTTTGGAGTAGAACTTTATTGTTTAAGTTATCAGTTTAATAACAAACGTGAAACGACGACATACATTTTACAACTCTATATATCACGAATAAATAAAAAACAAAACGAATTGCACCTAATATCTACGTGTTTTATTGCGTATAGTTGGTTACCTACACACACGATACATAATAATATAAAACACTATTTGTCTTTTATTGCTTTTGACATAGATTACACTTTATTAAAGGGATAATTTTTGTTTTGTTTCAGCAGGATTCCATAAATCTGGAACCGTCAAACATTATGAGCTGCACGTCTAAAGGAAAATCTGAGGTAATGTAACAAAAGTGAACTGTTCTTTTATTTTATTATTATGGTTTTTTATTTTTATTTTTTGTTATCGTTTAAAAATAATAATAAAATACTGGGTGTTAGACGAAAGAGATCTGAACCGTATTTTACGCACAACAGGTATACGCGCGCGTTAGGTGGAGACTTTAAGCTTTGTTCTTTTTTACGTCGAGGATGACAGGAGGGAGCAATATGTTTACAATAACAATGGGGAACGAAAGAAAAGACGGAATTATTTCTCTTGCATGTGTGTGTCGCGCTGGTGTGTGAGTGTATAATGTATATATATATATATATATGTGAGCATAATATCCATGCACAGAGACAAAGAGTAATAAATATCCCTGTATGGGTTGGACAAAAGAAGTATTCTGAATGCGAAAATCCGGATTAAAAAAAAAAAAAACAACAACAAACTGATGTTATAGCGGCGGTATACAGAGGAAAATCAACAGTGCTAGAAATAATATAGGTGCATGCGTACACGTGTATACGTAAATTAAAATCGACTAAACCTCGGTCGGGGTGTAACGCACCAGACGCGTGTATGACTTTGGTTTGGTGCCGTTTTCGCATCGAATTTAATTTGTAAAATAGCTCTTAATGCGTAATCCATTACCGTTAAGCTCGGACGGAAGTCAATAATCCAATTCCGGACCCGGGTTCTTGCGGTTTATTAAATTCTTAACTCTCGGGCCGCCAAACGACCCCGATCGCGGTACCCTCCCGCTACTACTCCGACTTGCCCGGGCGGTGATTGAATTAAATCTACTAGAGAAGATATACCCAACATTGGCACTGGCCGTCAAAAGCAATTAGCATTTTAATTTGGACCCCGAACAATACCCAGACGCCCTCCGGAGGTTAAATAGAATCGCGATAGAGGTAAGGCAATACTGTTGACAGGAGAGGTGGCTGACACCGCGGACCGGCGGTAGAGAAGAAGTGGAGTAGGCACATAATAATAATATACCGTTCAGTCCATTTGACGAAACTCTTTTATTTAAAAAAAACAAAAAAAATAGTATATAATATTATATATTATATACATACAAGAGTTCCGTGTATACATATATATATATAAATATTCAAAATAAAGTCACCGCCGAATACCACACCCGTCAAAAACAGAACAATGTTGTTATCCGCGGATCGCTATTATGCAAAATAATAATTATAAACACATCTCGGTCCCGCGCTCCACGGACATCGATGACAGAGAGTATATTATACAACCCTTGATTCAGCCAACTATCAAAAACAATAATGGTGGTTTCGATGTAATAATGGTTTGATAACTCGGTCGAGGATGAGGAGGGCTCGTGTCTTGTTAGTCGAACGTAATCCCGCAATGACGGCGGCGGACGTGCCCCGATCTTTCAGTGTGCGTAGAAGTTAATCCAGATGGCCGCCGACAAACCCATAAAATATATATGTAAGCGCATTCGATTTTCAAGCAAAATAGCATCTGGTAAATGTAAATCAATAACAATATAGGAAGAACGGTTCATATAATATATTGTCGTATAATATAAACCCTATTCGTGATTAATTTATTATGACATTTTTCTTCGGGTTTTCTTTGCTGATTTGTTACGCACTCACGTCCATAAATTTGATCGTGTACTCTTGGTTTTACTCGCCCTAATATTATATTATAAGGTCCACATTCGCCGGTAGTAATAGTAATAATATATTATATAATATTTAGTAATTTTTCCTATTATTTATTGAGGAATATTTACAATCTGTTCTTCAGGGCGCAATCGGCAAATAAAATAAATCGGTATTTAATATATACAACAAAGAACAATGATATTATTATACAAGGAGGGAGACCGTCCAGTGATAGAATTCTACCTTTTTCTCTCTTTTTTTATTTTTAAACGAAAATACATAATATGCAGTTATTGAAAATCTGATTTTTAGAATTTTTAAAAATACTTTAAAGTATTGGGTTTTTTGTACTACTTTTGGAGTATCCTGATACAAACTTCTGTTTTGCAAATAAGAACCCCCTTCAACCCTAATTTATTCACTGGATAATTTTTCTGAAAATTTTAACGTAGGTATGTATCATAACCAAAATTCGTACAAGTGGTTTTTGGGCTATTTAACTCTATGGATATAAGGTAATGGATTTTTTCAATATTAGTCCATTAATAATTTGTAAAAATTTCCAAAATATGATAGTTTCAATATTACATCTATTTTATATTTTTGTAAAACCATTTTTAAGGACTTATTATCCTTAGTAAAAACAATTTAATAACTAAGAAACTACTCATTCGAAATTTGATCAAAACTTTCAAAAAAATTATTTGATGACATTTGTAATATTAACTAATTTTTACTATTGTGATTTCGTGTAAAAAAAATGTCAATGTTTGTTGTCTAACTTTTTCAATTTCAAATAGTTTTGGATCATAGAGTTTTATACCTCTATGAATTGTTAGAAGATATCATGCCAAAAGTCCGTAATATGTATTTTGGGGCGAATGTAAGTTCCCATACGTGATATAGCAGGTAAAAGTCACACAGGGTATGCATATGTAAGTTCCCAGACGAAAAAAATTACACCAGTACGTAAGTTACCACACGAAAAAAAATTACAGACTTCAGACATATACAAACTTCCTTCTTATTTTATTCAGATTTAGAACCGACAACTTAAACGTAGTTGGTGAGGTTAAAATTTGTTTGTTTTTGTGATGCATAAAAAAAGTCCAATCAATTTTCTAATTGAATCTCGTCCAAATATATAATAAAAATGTATAATATAATGTGTAGGTATGGTCCACATATTATTTGTATGGATATAAAATAATAATATTTGTCTTAGACTTCGAGATATCAATACACAAAACTTTATTATATTTCCGACTGCACAAATATGGGGATGCCGTTTCCATTTGGGCCAAGCTTGGTACCGTAAAATTCAAAGCTTAGGGTTTGCACCAGAATTTCATTTTGCAAATAATGAATTAGGAAAGTGGCTGGTAAATATATTTGGTTTACCATTTCTTAATCCAATAAAAGATGGAGATCGTTTTATAGATAGTTTCATGGCTGGAAAACCATATAATAATAAAATAAACGAATTTTGCTATTATTTAGTGACTAATTACATTGATTATACCAGTACGTTCCCCGCCTAGTATTTGGGCTAGCGCTAGTTCTGATTCAAGTCTTACTACAAACGCTTGAGAAAGTACAAATAATATGTGGACCATACCTACACATTATATTATTAATTTTTATTATATATTTGGACCAACTATACGTTTAAGTTGTCAGTCCTAAGTCTGAATAAATTTTCGTGTGGGAACTTACGTATGGGTGTTTTTTCCGTGAAGGAATTTACATATATTATGTTTCGTGTAGGAACTTACTAAATCTCGAATTTTGGATGGCTGTGCAGAATCCCAAATTTGAATCATACATTATACCTCATATAACAGAGATAAACGCCTTAAAAGAGATAACAAAAATAACTAGTTTTAATTAATTATTTTATTTAAATAATTTATAGAAGGTAGTTTCAGCCATTGTTATTGTTGTAAGTTAAGAATATATTAAGACATTTGTTTTCTTAAACAATAATACATTAATGATACATACAAATTACAAATTAAAACTACGTATCTTATGCCTGCCTACTAAATTATAATTACATATTTTTGTCTCGAATATTACACACATTTTTAAAAGGGTACGATGTTAATTGAGAATAGTAATCCTATACAAAAACCAGCAGTGTATAAAGTTGTTCAACAAGTTTGTTTAAAACTTTAAACGACTTTCGGTCATCGGTAAATATTTAACGACGAATACCCGTGTTTTAAATCCTTCCATTTTAATATTAGTTTTATGCTTTTTTTTTTTTTATATTGGGAACAAATTTTGTTTGCGTTTATAAACATCATAATACTGTTCGATATCGAAACTATACCTTTTACTCATTACGCGTTCGAAGACTATAAACAAACTAAATTACTTTTAATTGATATTGGAAAAAACGCGGTATTGCATGAAACTTCAAAAGTGGGTAAAACAATATTGAGAAAACCGGAAAGGAACTACTGAAAAATCGTTCGACTTGAGTCGTTGAGGTCCCACGCTCATCATTATTAGTGTTTCAAGTGTGTTTTTAAATTCCTGGTCGGCGGCGACGTGGATGTATGTTGCTATTTTCAGCACCATTTCGTTTTCACCCCACCGACGGGCTATTGTATTCTTTGTGTTGGAACAAAAAAAAAATATTAATAATAATAAAATAAAGTATTGTTGCCGTTGTTGTGAAAGTGTCCTCGAGTTTAAGACGCGAGTGCGACCACCGGCGTAATAGGAACAGCCAATAAAATTGTGCGTGCTGTATATGCGAACTTGGGAAATTGGCAAAGTTTGTGCGGGCTCGCGCGTTATATTTGAGGTTAATACGAAACTTACCGGCGGCGTTTACTGTGCGTGAAATGTCCTCCTCGAAGGTGTATAATAATAGTGTCCCGTTCCCCAAGTCGTTTTATGTGTACCACTAGGTATATAGATATTCAGCTAGACCGTTAAAACGTTACCATTTATTATAATATATATATGTTTCAAAATTTAATTCGAACCTCCTACTCGTTACGAGCACTTACGGCAACCGTAACTTCCGAGTAAAATTGTTAAAAAATGGAAAAAATATGGAAAAAAAATACAAATAGTAAAAACCGCCATCGTCCGTACATACTCAAAGTTTCCAACGTTATTTTATAATACAAACTAAATAATACTATCAAAATTGTTTTTTTTTTTTTTTTAATTTATCGTCGAACATACGACGGGAACGTAAGTATAAAATAGGTAATTAAAGTTGTAAATTATTAAATATAATATTATGAGGTATATTTCTAATTATGTCATGCGTGATTAATCTCATATTAATTTGAAGTTTTTAAAGTATCAAATTATTTATGTGTATAACATATTTTACATTATGAGTAGGTATAATATATCCACGCACAGATGTTTGAATATTATATTTTCTAATTACTTGTCACTTTACATAAGTGTAGTATAGTTTTTATTATGACGTACGATCGATCGATCATCATGAACGCTTTTAATGTTATTAAAAATATTTTTATTTAAATGCAGTTTAAACAGGTTACAATCTCCTAAATAACATATTCCAACGGTTTCCTGCAAACCTCTCGTCGTAATGAATTATAATCCATTAAACATCATCACGCCGTTCGTCGTCGTTCGATTACCTTATAATATACGTTTCGCGCTTTTTTAATAATTACATTAGGTGGTACTCGACACTCGTTTTACCTACTCAGTTTTTTTTGGTTAATCCGACGCATTTCCTCAATAGTTTATACGCGTTTGAAATATAACGACATTTTCGCTACGCACGCGGTAATAATCGTCATCGTCGTAACTATAATAATAATATGACTTTGGGATTCGAATGAATCCTTTGCGAAAGGTGGTACGGCCTCAATTTTATTAACTTTTTTTTCCACAAGGCAAGCCCCATTGTGTCGGAAACCTTACCTCCACCGCCCTCGACCAGATATTGGATAATTTACCCCCGAATACGGTCTGACACCGTAACGATCACGAACAACACAATTCCTTTTTATATTTTTTTCTGTTTTACTTTTCCGTGTATGCCTACATCACGTGTGTGTTTATTGTGGCACAAGGCCGTGACGGTTCATTGTCGGATATGCAGTATAATATACACTCGGTCGTGCTCGCCGGTAAACAATACAAATGGGGTGCGAAGAAAACACTGTAGGTATTATAGGTAGGTATAAGATAGGTGTTGTACTGATGATGTTCAACGTAACACAGTCGAGGTCTAATGAAAATTTTTAAAAATAAATAAGGTCAAACAGTTCAAAATATTGATTCGGATTACCTATTTTATTTAAAACAAAACAAAATTCCACTATACATGCACCGAAGTAAAAAATTAAATATTACCTGCCCAATTATTGTTTTATATATATAAATATGTACCATTAATAATTAAATTTTCCCATTACTTCACCTAAACTCTCTCTCTCATCCTTTCCCTCAAACTAATAACTATATATATATATGTATATATTATATATTATTTGCTTGTATGTGTGTGTGGTGGTACTAGTGTACTACGTGTAAACCTTTTTTGATTAATTTAACTCGTCGCTGTGGAATCAGATTAAAATACCTTCAGAATTTATTAAAAACGCGATATTGCGCGCTGCCTGTGTTATGATGAAATATTGCATTAACATTATTATTACTACTACTACTACTACTACCACTACTACTAATACAGCTCCATATATAACAGTACCAATATTGAAAACAGATTATTCAGTAGAATTAATAATTCATTTTACATCTATATACTATACAATACTAATAATATATAGAGTCATCAGTGTTACACGTAGCTGCCTACCTTTTTTTAAAATACGTTTTAAAATCAAATTCGTATTACACATTTTTAACAAACAACTATTTACAAGGCTTTTTGAATAATTGTGTTTTTTTGATTTTTCCTTTTTTCTCAAATTTCATACATTACGGTTCATTTATTTTTTTTTTTACTTATCAATTTTTATACAGTGTATCTCGTATGCTTAAAATAATTAATATATTTGTATTCAATGTAAACAATATAGTAACGGTGCTACATGTCAATATTTAATAATATTATAATGTCTGGACATATTAAGTGACGGATAAAGAATATGTGCCCAAACATTACAATATTAAATACAGTGACATTTCCGTGATTACCTAAGTCCAAGCGGGCAAAAAAAATTCTTATTAGGTAGGTATATAGACATTTATTGAATATATTATACAATTAAAATATACATTTGGTTCTGATTAATTGGTTATTGTTCTCAAAAATAATTCGTTTAACAGAAAATGTTGTTTTATAGTAAGTTCACTGTTTGAGTAAAAGTAAAATATCCAAGTCATATGTTTTAAGGTTCATTAGTATAATACTAATACTGCATAACATAATATAGGTTGGTATAATGTTTTTTTTTAACTCTCTGGCACATATACGTCTATATAGATGGACTTCAGATTTTTTTTTATTAAAATATTTTTTTCGTATACATTACATACATATCTAATATTTTTTAAGAACTCTTGTGCAAAAATTAATTTTTGTCCGCACCTGAACTAATTATTTTACAACATTCGGAAAAGTATAATATTATTCTGATTATAATGATTTTGAGGATCCTTAGCTATAGCAGAAACTGTATCAATTAAAAATATAACCGTGTATGTACGATAGTATTTATTCAAGTGGTGAAGTGCTCTTAATGAACAATGTTGACCATGCGTTAATTCTCTGATCCTTTAATGATTCTCCATTGTGCTCGTATTGCAGTGTGTAAATTACTTATGATCTTATTATATCTTCTTATCCCCAACAAAATGGCAACAAAAAAAAAATTAATGATCCTCGATTCGGTATTATGTAAGGGGGACATTTTACAATGTACATTTTTTATTTTGTTCTGTAGAAATTACGAGAGAGGAAATGTTTTTAAATTTTACAATAAGACACTAAGCCCATGTATATAACTGAATGTATTTACTTAATATTTTCTATCAAGATAAAAATTATTTAAAAATACATATTATAGTGGTGATAGAATTAGTGATTTTTTGGTGGTTGAAGTAAGAAACCCGTCATCAACACAGTTTAATTTATTTCCTGTCGGCGAGTAAAATTACATAAAGATCGTTTAATACACTAAAAATAATTATCTGATGACGGAAACAATAATATAGTGGCTTTTTCATCTGGTTTATATCATCATGACATGAAATTATAAAATAAGTGTTTATTTTTCTTTTATTACTATTACTAGTGGAACGGTATATTTCGTTTTATAAATCAGTGACAGCCTTACTTAACTGTCTTTTAATATAAACGCTGTAAGGTTTAATTATATGTATAAAAAAAAACACTTAAAAGAGTGTTAATCTTATAGCCAAGTGAAAAACATTTAAATTACTCGTTTATTTTGTTCGTACAATTTACAGTATTCACTTAATAAAATATGTATACCATCAAATAATATTAATACGATATAAGTAGGTATAGTCAATATGATAATAATTTAACATTGCATATCTTTTGATTAATATCCAATAATCATTAGTAACTCTGATTAGACTTAAAATGTTAGTAGGTATGTAAACGCAAAGTTGTATTTTTCGTCCAGATTCCTAAAAATGAATTAAATAATCTTTTTCATTGAAAACCGAAAAACAGCTAGTATCGATTTCTTGATAAAGCTCCTGTTTTTAATAAACCTTAATAATTTTAACGGAAGTGAATATTAATTTACTACAATTAAAATTATATTATTTCTATATTACTGAAATAATGTAATATTTAACAGCGTACATTTAATTTTATTATTTTATACTTTATTAATTTAGTATACTACGAAATACTATCATCAAACACAATTGTATACAAACTTCCAGTTTCGTGTACATAAATCTATAATTTATAATTAAATCAAAAAATAATACATTGACTTAACGTCAATCTTCGTAATTATGAAAATTAGAATGTTAGAATTCTCGAGTCAGAATGGGACTAAACGTACGAGACTTCAATCCAGATGGCCTTAGTCATGATAATATTTTACGGGATTTTACATACAAAGACCAGCTGAACTGTGTGAAGGTCTATTATATAGGTAAGAGTGCATGGTGCATCCATCATGTTCTAAAATACTTTTAAAATTTTTTTTTGAAATTGAAAAAGAAACACTGAACGTATACTTAGTTGTTACCTTTATATTATATGAAATATGATATTATATTTCTTTCTATTTACGAACCATAAAATAAGTTGGTGTAATATCATCTCTCGTGTATAGGAAATTTAAAAAAAGTTTCAGTAAAACCATATAATAAATTCATTAGAAAAATACCCTGTTTTATCGCCAACTCGTGCTTAACTTTTTTCATTGTAACTGACGGTTAAATCAATATTGTAATACAAAGAGAACAAAAACTAAAAGTATTCAATTTAAGAGTTCAAAATACATAGTTTCGTTAATATATATTTCCTTTGACTAAATGTTACAAAACGATTAATCCGTCACTGGTACCGGTATTGTATTAAACCCAATCGGAGCAACGGGGCACATAAACTTAACACGTGCAAACCGTACCTATATACCACCACTGTACGTCCCCCAAACACATTTTAATTTGTCCGGTGCTCGCTTCATTTACTATACTATATATAGAAATGTATAAAAATCAGTACTGGTTCGGTCAGCTTATTGTAAACCAAGCTACGATTTTCGTACGTTCGTAATATGAATATAATGTACCAGTATACCAATTTAAATTATATTTGATAATTTCCATTTTGTATTAGGTATATATACATAATAATATTATGTGACTTTATTTTTCATTATCATATCATGTCTAATGTGGCTTTAATATTATATTGTGTCAAATCTATTTTGTTTAGGTGTATTACCTACGTACTCAGTGTAAAATACCTCTATTCGTAAGCCCGTATTAGGTATGCTTAGGACCTTAGCTCCAACCAAACGTCGCCTTCGCCTGTATATTATAGTAATAATATAAAAACAAGACGGAATTTGTGTAATATTATCTATCTATATAATATGTAGACGCGCCACTACTGGCTAGCAGGGTATTTTGACAAACGTAAAGACGACTGTAATATAATAGCATAATGATATATTTATGGGCACATGGGACGGCGTAGTGCCCATAATATAATATGTACATGCATATAAATATTATATATTATGCATAATATTATTATTGTATACAGCCGTGAGGGAACCGGGATGCTCCGAGGTACTGACTATGATAATATTATAATATAATATCGACGTTCGTAATGATAAACGTTTCCGCGTGTAATAATAATATATTATAATATCGTTTCGGCGCTGCAGAGCTGAGCGCAAAACGCGGCCGACTGAAAACCCCCCCGGGCGTAACGGCTACAATTTCCTGACCCCGCGCGGTATATCTATAATAATATAATACCTATACCGACCCCTATATATACGCCACGCATACACCCCCGACATATTATTATTATATATAGCTATATTACTATTACTGTATCCATCGGATTTCAATATTGGTCACACACGCACGCAAGCACTCCTATATAGTCCCCGGGCGATGGTAAATAATAAAGATTTGGATATCGCGTCCGGTTATGACCGCATACGCAGCAACGTGCCGGCCAAGGCGCTTTGTCATCCGTTTTCGACACAAACGCCCATCATTCATGCAAACACAAACGTTTTGAATACGGTTTCCGATTGTAATCGCGAAATCCCTCCACTCACCCACCCACCGCCGCCGCCGCCGCCGTCGTCGTCGTCGTTCGCTCCTAAATTATAATAATTTACGGGGGAGATGTGCGCATTCGACGTCCGCACACACTCACATATTATGCACTAAAATGCGCACGGTGTATATATCACCTATGTCCCATATAATATGTACGTACGTGAGCCAATTGTAATTTAGCGACTGGTCCCGGCTGGCGACTAGGCCACAGAGGTGTGTGTCAGTGTCTGTGTGTGGATGTGCGGTGAACACGATGGAGGAGATTGTGAGTGTGTGTGTGGGTGAGAGAGAGAGAGCAACGATAATAATTTTCCGAGTTATTATTTACGATTGCCCGGCCGGACCCCGAGGTCGTATATTATTCAGTAGAGGTCAAAACGTTATTGAAATTTTCCGTTTTTGCCGCCAAAAATATTCCCCCGTGCGACCACCAAACAGGCAATAATAATAATAAAAAACATCATCGTATATACCATATTTTATTCGTATGGGTTCCCTGCTCGATGTGAAAAAAACACACCGAAATTTATTCGACCAACGACGAACAAATTAAAAATATGTTTACCGAATATGAAAACGATTTCCATATTAGTATTTCACCGGTATAACAGTATATAGGATGGTTTTTTTTTTAACAGATTTATACATTTTTTTCCGCTTATTCCTTATCAATCCTACATTATTATTATTTTGGTTTCATCCATCATATTGACATAATTGAATCGAGTACATAATATTGTATAGCAGAGGATAGGTTATAGGGTGGGTGTATTCATTCGTCACATTTGAACTCCTTTGGTATAATGCGTGTACCTACAATATACATAAATGACACATATCATATATACATACAAATATAATATATTTCTATGTGTACTTGAAATGAATGTGAATGTAATCCATAACATATTTTACTTGCCTATACCTATCGTGAATGCAAAAAATTAATTAGCCGAAGAAATATTATTTCCCCTTATTATTAACATTTTTATATTACTTATTAATAATAAAAACTATATTATGTAATATAGTTTTGTCGTCTAATTGAATACCACCATTCTGCTGTCATATTTATTTGTTCAATTTTGTTATTACCTAACTACTCTTTTTCAAATGAAATAAAAATTACGCGTTTTCATCATCAAAATAAAACCGCAGTGAATACCATACCACTTTTTGTATTATACTTTAAGTCGCTAAAGGTTTTGTAGTCCTTACAGAATACATCATTTATGTGGACAAATAATTATTTTCAGCAGAAATATCTTTTTGAATTGTCGTAAAAAAATGAAGATAATAAAATGTGCTTTAGAAATTAGAACCGAAAAAAATACTATTATAAAAAAAACTTTACGCTACTTTCTTCTTTGATAGAAAAAAATAAAATGAAATCGAATAGCCGTTAAATTATTTTTGAAAATTTCATTTATACTTTATGCGCTTACGGTGTTAATGTTATAGCCATTGGAAAGGTACAAAAAGCCATCTCCAACCATCAATGAGATAGGAGTTTCCATTCACGTGGAAAAAAAGCATGTCTAAACGAAAATGTTTAATTACATACTTCTTTTGTAAGTGTTGCTGACTACAACTTACTGTTGATGAAAAAAAGGTAGGAAAATAAATGACTTTTTGAAATGGAAACACCAGAAATAGGTAACGACGGCCATTAGTTGATTGCAAAAAATATTTAACTCAGATATTGTAATTTGACATTCTTTGCATCACATTTTACGTCATTACTTTAATATATTTTTAATTGTCACCGAAATAATTTTAACACAACATAATTGGGATTTCTACTATTTTTCATTCAAGTACCTGCCCATCTAAGTTCAAACATATATTATTATTTCTATTTGTATAATATCGTTTGGGTGACTTAATCTCTTTTGTACCTATACTCGCTTTAAATGCAAACATCCGTGTCTACTGGACTTCGATTGTTTTTCTCTATACCTATATTATTATATTTACTTAAAATAAATAAGTAAAAATATGGACTTTATTTTCATACAAAATGAAATAAATTATTATTATTATTATACGCGCAAACTCACTATTTGACTACTGTACATTTTAATATTTGTACGTATATATTATACACATATGGCTATATTATTATGATAGATAAAAATAGAATAGAATTTACAGCAAAAATCTGTACCTATGAGCTGACTGATTATTTGATTTGAAACTCCAAGTATATCCGAGTTGTTATTATAGGAAAATCGGTAAAATTCGATAAAAATAATATAATAAAAATGATTTTTGGACCTCTGCACAATTATAGTGAAATAAAATAATAAAACGAATCTTCTCTCTTTTCAATCGCATTATTTCTCTACCCATCACCAAACAATTTTGGTTTGCGATGTTAAAATGAATCTCGAATCGGGTCCGCTTAAAAAAACAAAAAAAAAGGTCGGAGGCCTCTTATAAACAACAGTGTCAGAGTGACGTACCACGTACGTGTACGACGTATTTAAAATACGTAAAAATTTTGTGTGCGAAAAACAGAGGCGATTTCCCGTCGAAGCACAAAACTTAAAATGAAAGTTGTTAATAATATAAATATGACGACAACGTATGAGCTTTAATCGTGTGCGAATTCACGATATGAAAATATTATACGAAAACAAACAATATCTAGTCGGAACGCATATAATAATAATATGTATAATAATATTATATGCGTATTTCGCCTGTTGGTTGCATTTCGCCGCAAGCCAACTCATCGTGTCGTCGTATGTAGTGATTGACAATAATATTATTGTATATCGGAGGGAGGGGTGACCACGATGTCACACTGTCGCCAAAAACACTTTTCCTGGTTTGTATATTATACAGATAGCGATACATAACAAAACACGATATTATTATTTCTGACGCCGCCAGAGCTCTTATCGATCAACAAAACACGAACATATATATATGGCACACGCAGAGTACGTGCATTATATACTTATATATTTATAGATATTTTATATATATTATGTACTTGTGTAACTTTTTTTCGACGCTCACCCCACACTTTCTACCACCACCGTGGCACGCCACTGATATAAATATATATACGAAACGTTATCAATAACGAAGTTTCGCCGCTGAAACCGCCCATTATTGTGCAGTGTGCAACTCCGGTCTGGATGGGTATACCTATATAATATATTATTGTCGTTTCCCCGGAGACACTCGGCTCGTCTCGTCACAGTGGTGGTCGACGCACGCGGAAAATTTACTGAATAATAAAAAATATACATACCTATATAGGTACGACATGGTAGGCGTCATGTATATGTATTTTTATATTATCATACGCGGGTAAGACGAGGGTATTTTCACCGTTAACTTTTCGTTTTCGTATCCGCCTATTTAAATAATAATATCATAATATTGTTTGTGTCTTGTCGTCGAATCTCGCATCGCGAATGTAAATTATTACATACATAGGGGAGTGCATATATGCGATTTATTATATGTGATGACGAACCCGTTGACGCGTGTTTCGGCTTATTTTTACCAGCGATCACGATATTCTG
The DNA here is from genome assembly GCA_949089665.1 of Macrosiphum euphorbiae. Taxonomy (NCBI): domain Eukaryota; kingdom Metazoa; phylum Arthropoda; class Insecta; order Hemiptera; family Aphididae; genus Macrosiphum; species Macrosiphum euphorbiae. Next base: position 45,146,927 of record CARXXK010000004.1, on the reverse strand, counting down.
GTGTCTGTTTCACTGCGAATCTAAATAATTCAGTCACAAATCGTTACGGTGCATTATATACGATACACAAACGACTAACGAGTACCTACCTATCTAAAATATAACATTACGCAATACTTACAATATTACGACGATATTCCTCGGTAATTTTATTTTTATTAAATTTATTCTATCTTTGTTTGTTGGTTTTTTTTCTTGATGGCACCTTGTTTAGCAACTCTCAGTAACACTGTAAACGAATTCATAAATGTAATATTTGACTCAAATTATAATAATATCTTTGACACGAAAGTTACACGAAATACCGCCTACTTTATGGATATATAATACATTATTGTCAATTTAAATTTTACAAATGTGTTAAAATATGTATATTGGGCAGCGCGGAGGTAAAAAAAATAATAATAAGGTTGGAAAAGTTCAAAAATATTTTCTATTGATGTGCACGAGGACCTCATAATTTTACTTTTATTTTTAATGACCAAAAAATATTTTCATAATATTAAAATGTAAATCGTTATTTATGTTTTCTGCAATAAATTACTGAAACGCTATTAAATATAGGTTAGACGTATCACGCAATAAAATAAGTTAATAATATGTTATTGAAGAAAAATAACACAATGTGATAGGTATTCTATATTTAGTCAAATTTAAAATGCTTATAATACATACAGCGTTTCAAAAGATACCATCATTCCTTCTTCCATAGTGAAATAATAATATATAATCTCATAGAAAAGAATATGTCTGAATAAAAAAAAATAATCATATTAATAAAGACTATGGCATAAAAGCTTTTGAAAACCCTACACTAATATTATGTAAAGTAGAAAATCAAAATTTGTTTTGTTTTTTTGCTCCGGTGACTATTATAATCACAACTTTTTCTTTTTTTTTTTTCTTAAAACAAAAACTTATTTCCGAGTGAAATCGAATACTTTTAATGTAATTATTATTTTTTAAGTATTCAAAAATGACGGACACTATATTATATCATATTATATTACATCAATATAAAACGCCTAAATTATTAATTTTAAAAAACTACCTATTCTACCAATATACCTATTATTAATATTGACCCAAACACACCTATACAATTACGACAGGTAATAATATAAATAAAAGAAAACTAGAAACAGCGAATTAACTTAATAATAATTACAACTTATACATTTCACGGAATTAGTATGATTGAAAAAATGTGAGAGGAAAAAACTCTAGAGTCGTCAAAATAATTATGCAGTCCAACAACCCCAATCGGACAAAGTGGCCACAACGCGCTACTCGTGATCCACGTCCGAAGGACACCGTTACCATTTGTCTTCCTTTCTTCTCATCCAGTAGATTCACTCGCTTAATTCCCGTCATGTTTATGAAACTTTCGGTTGCCTTTAATACATCTGAATAAACTTTTGTCCGTTTGTTGGTTCCGTACTCTGCACTTGACCCAAAGACAATTTACTTAGGCGACGCTATCGCTGTGATTCGTCTCTCCGAGTATATATTAAGTATATTATAACATTTATCAAAGTCTCTCACGTCCTTGGTTTCACGCGCCACCGGCTGGATTTAAATTTAAATTGTATTGACAATTTTTTTTTTTACTTCCACAGAATTTCGATTGCCGAAACCACATCCGAGTCATCCAGTCAATCGGTGACGGTAGCCGGATATACATTTGCGGCACAAACGCACACAATCCAAAGGACTACGTGATCTACGTGAGTATATATATATACCAGCAGCAGCTGTCCGTACAATAATTTACCCTTTATCACACTCTAATTTTATATTTTTGTCATTTTTCACGCTCATAGTCCAATCTGACACATCTTCCCAGACACGAGTACGTGCCCGGCGTGGGTCTGGGCACGGCCAAGTGTCCGTACGACCCGCTGGACAACTCGACGGCCATTTGGTCGGAAAAGGGCAATCCTGGACAATTGCCGGCTCTGTACAGTGGCACCAACGCCGAGTTCACCAAAGCGGACACAGTTATCTTCCGGACGGACCTGTACAACTTGACCTCTGGTCGCAAGGAGTTCGCGTTCAAGAGGACCCTCAAATACGACTCCAACTGGCTCGACAGTGAGTGTATAATATAATATTATAATATCAACGCATTCCGGCTGTAATATTATTACTCGCGATAAATTACCACATACTACTGTCTAATATTTCAAATATTATAATGTCACGAGTATAATATAGTACAATGGCACCCGAATAATGTGTTCGCGACCGAGACCTGCGCTGCCGTGCTGCTCGTTTATATGTATTATAGGTATTATATTATCTATTGGACTCTGACCGAGCGACGTAATATAATATTCGTACCGTCGTATAATATTGTATAACATTATAATAATAATAATAATAATATATCTACTGCGTTTACGTCGATCGGTTTTATACACCTACGCCCGTTATTATATATCGTGTTTATGCGTATAATATAGACATAATAATATATACGCGAGTTGGCCGACGCTATTACGGCGCGCGCTGGGGTGGTTAGGTCTTTTTTCTCATATATATTATGATATGTAAATGACTGCCACGCGTATATATACTTACGGTGCCCCGCTGCCTTTGTGGTCGTGTACTCGGGAGGCTTATGGCGGAGAGGAGGACGTGCGCTATTTCGAAACGCAAACACGTATACCGGCTGGGGATAAAACGCCCGCAGTGACTTTGCCGGGGATTCGGGAGGGCGAAGAAGTTTGAGTCGGCAATAGGTATATAGGACTGCGGGAGGAACTGAAACGGAGAAAAAGTCGAAAACGTCTCAAGAACCCCAACAACCGACCACGTCTGATATATATATATTATATACATTTATGAGTGTGTGTGTGTGTGTGTGTGTGTGTGTGTAAGTATTGTGTGCTCTCGTGGTAATGCGGGCTCTCCCGGGTCTCCGTGGCCGTGTGTATAATCCGTCGCCGCGGATAACTGACAAGACGTGACAGCGCGCGGCGGGTGATAAATTGCTCGGCGGCGGCTGACGACGACCACGACGAACGTCGCTTTTTACCCGTTTGGGGGCCAGGGGAGGGGGGGGGGGTCGAAAAAGCGTGCGTGCCCGTCTCTCCGGGCACCGGTTGATTCTCCAGACCATAATAACGTCAGACAGAATATAGAAAATATTTTAAACAGGAATCCACAGACGTCCCGTTCCCCCCCCTGCAGCGTGCGGTGTCCCTCGAATAGTCCGAGGAAATTGAAAAATGGTAGGTACTGTATAATTTCGCGCTAAAGGCGCACAATGGGAAAAAATACGGTTTTCGTTTGTTGTTTATTTTCTCGATTTCCGATTGTCTCGCCCACGACTCACGAACGACAGACGATTACGAGGGAGATCACGCTCGGTTTCCAAAACGATTCACCACATCTCACAGCTGGACGGACGACGAATATAAACTCGCGCCATATAGTTTTTATCGCACGGAAATGGTCGATTTAATCAATAACATTGTTTTATGTCGAAAGAACGACGTTAATGTTCTCAAATAATATTTTACGACCAATGGCTATAAAATAAATGTACTAGGTATATTATGCATTTAAAAAATCGTCATCAAGTAAGGGGCACCTATCGATTTATCTAACATAACCTATTTTTCTTATCAAAATTAATATTGATTGAATAGTTATAAAATATTTATAAATACATAGGTATATATTTATTTGTAGGTTAGGTTATCTAACTTTGAAATATAACTTGGACATTATTTGCCTTTAAAATGTTACCTTCGGATGTATATATTATTATAGGGTTTTTATGTATACCTATCTAGGTACCTTTTATATTATTATGTATATCACCACTGTGAAATAAAATATCGAGTTCATAAAAGTTGGAAAAAGGCACTATTGCTTAAAATCAAAACGAAACCCATCGACCCAAATACTTTTTTTTATTTTTTTGAATTTCCCAAAGTGAAATTGTTTTGCCCTAACAACAGTCGGCTAACGGGTTATTTCGTTTTCCCTCTTTCAGTGTTTTTAATTGGAGTTAAAAACCCCGTAAATTAGAGACACGTTTTTCGAATTATCCCATAAACGTGATAATGAAAGTCTTAATACCCTCCGGGCCAAAAGAGGATTTCCAAAACATAACAGTTATGGTTATCGTCCAATAATAATGATGGCTGAGCGGAAGTTTTAGATGTACTTTAACTTATTAAAAATGTATCAGACTTAAATTAAATGCGTGCTATCAGTTTACCTTGGTCAATACTTAATTCAAAAGCCTCTTGGTAGATTATGAGTAGGTACTTATGCAAGTGCTCGGAGAGAGAAGAGGGAAAATCGAGGTGAGACGACTATTAAAGTTAATCTTCACATGAAAGCGGTTTCAACAAAGATAAAATTCGACTAAAAAATCAATTGAGACACGCAGTACCCCAGTCCCCAGTATTTTATTCGTGTAACAATATAATAATAAACAATCAATATACAAATATATTAAAACTAATTTCAAAACTAAATTGTTTACCACGGGTATGTACTGTAAAAATACAAATGAAATAAAACGGAATTATAGTGAAACGCGAAGTAAACACGCCAGTCGCTAAACATTTTAATAAAATAAAGTTGGCTATTATAATGTCGGTATGACTAATTCTGGGGTTTATCGATTCGTCTGTTTGGACAAATGGAAAACGAGTCCGTATTTAAAGGGTTAAACTTTAATCATGACTGAGAAGATTATCAATTTCCAAAGGGGTTCACAAGAATAATGATGAAAACTGTCAAAGAATGTTTACGACCGTTACACATTATGATATTTCAAAACATTCATTTGATAATATGGTTATTTAAAAACGTTTGACAGTGGTAAGACACAAAGTTCAATTTTAATAATTAACACATCGGTCGGGAAGTAAAAAATTAAATAATATGTGCAAAGTCCCAAACCGCAAAGTTTTCGCTTGAATGAGTTTATTCCGTCGAACACGGAAAACAAACTATTTTCAATTCAAAGATATCATGGAAAAACTGTTCTATTATTGTTCCGTACCACTGACGAGTCTTCAATTCAAGAGGGGGGAAAAGTTACTCGAGTATTTTTTCAGACGAATGGACATATTTTTGGCTTTCGGTATTCGTAAAAGTTTTTAAACGAAAAGTCAAATTCCGACACAATCGATTACACGCACAGCCGTATATATTATTGCGTACGTCTACATGTGCCGCGCATACGTGTGTGGACCATAAATCGACTTCAGTTTTTCATCGTAAACAAACGAGCACAGTTTTATTATTTCAATCCACTCCGGAATCTTCTTCCCCGTATATTCTCGTGCGTGTAATATGTTATATAGGTATGCGGGATTAATTCCACCACCCCCTCCCCCATATTTGTCGAGGGGTTTCGCCTCGTGCGCAACACCCTAGCCCCGCCCGCCCGACTCTACGAAATTGTATTCGTTATAGTAACGCGCTAGCCGCGTTTTCGCCAACAAAGCGTGATTACGTTATTTTTTCGCCATTTATACGTTCGCGCGACGACATACGACGCGTAACTATACCTATGCATAGAAAAAATAATCATAAAAACACAATCATTGCGAACGTCGCCACCGGTGGTGCGATGTGTGTGCGTGCACATTTAAATATATTATAATAATTAATCAGTCGCAACGCAAGCTGTGCAGCAGCAGCTCTCTACGTACGCGTAAATCCGTTTATACTCTCGCGCGATAATCGTTTCGCCGTAAAACCCCTCGCAAAGCCCCATAATAATATAATATGATAACGATCCAGTCGCCGCCGCAGGTTTCAAAGGACTTTCGATCGCTCTATAAACGCCTCCCCGGCGTAGCTGGCCCACCGAATGCACACCGGACTCGGTCGCCGCTGATTAAAACGGTTTATCATCCGCCGCGCGGAAACGTACTCGCCCGAGGCGCTGTCCTATAATATATGTATGTGGATATTATGTGTGGAGTGATAAAAATAATATATATATATTCCGACCAGAAGGATATTTTATACACGACAGCGTGTAATATATATATTATATTCTCCCCTCGTATATATGTGTGTCATACGAGCACGGTGGACGACGACGACGACGAATAACAATATTCGCCATCGCCGCCGGTGCCGCTGGTGTAACTTTTGACGGACTCTACCGCCGACCGACACCCCCCCCCCCCCATATTATTATATGAGTATTATATCCTCCGTCGACTTAGTCCTGTATAATGTGATCCTATAACCATGCAGTCGGTCCTCCACTCTTACTCGGTGATTCATATTTTTTGACTTCCCGAAAGATAACGAACGCCAGCACCCTTTTACGAAAATAAAAAAATAAAAAAAAACTGTCACACGCTCGGCGGAGCGTAAACGAATTGACTGTATCAAAGGCCACTAGCTGTGTATGTACGCCACCGCCCCGCACAGCTGTCACCCCGAAAATCGTCACTGTCTGCTTGCGTATATTATTATATACATGTGCACTGCACCTAAACAGACGTGCTAGCTGCTCTCTCCCGCGGGGTTTAACCCCTCGAAATGCCCTCGCGTTCTACTACTAATAACAACGACGACGAGTATAATTAAGCCGCGAAATAAGTTTGAACGCGTCTCGTGATGGATGCGTAGTGTATATAATATACGAGTGTACGAGGATGTATAATATTATGTGTGTGCGCCGTACAGTGCGTCACACAAACTTTTAATAATCAAAAGTAAACGGATATGCGTGCACATACGACCTACATTATCGATTCACTCGACTCTCATGGACTTAAGTCAAACACTCGTACTCCCTACATCGATATCGTGATTTGTATAAGAATATTGCGACACTTTCGCAGCGGACAATGATATTCTGATTTTCTATCCACCCTCACTCGTAATATGTTATATTCGAGTATAGGAAGATTATTAATAATATTGTATCTATTATTTGCAAGCGCTGTATGGAATTGTCTACAGCGTATCCATCGGACTACAGCAGCAAATAAACGTTAAACATTTTTTTTTCTATTTCACAGAACCAGACTTTGTGGGCTCCTACGACATCGGCCAATACGTATTCTTCTTCTTCCGCGAGACAGCCGTCGAGTACATCAACTGCGGCAAGAGCATATTTTCCCGCGTGGCCAGGGTGTGCAAGAAAGACACGGGTGGCAAGAGCATACTTAGCCACAACTGGGCCACGTACCTGAAGGCCCGGCTCAACTGTTCCATACCAGGAGAATATCCGTTTTACTTCAACGAAATCCGTAAGTATTATATTATACCTATGTCCGCCTTGAATCGAAATTAACATTTTCTGTTCCATTCAGAGAGCATTTACAAGGTACCGGACGACGATACACTTTTCTACGGCGTTTTCACCACGTCCACTACCGGTCTGATGGGATCGGCCATATGTACTTTCCGGCTAGAGGACATCGATCACGCTTTCGCGGGCCGATTCAAGGAACAAGCCAGCTCCACGTCGGCCTGGCTACCGGTACTGTCTACCAAGGTACCGGAACCCAGACCCGGGCAGTGCGTCAACGACACCGAGACTTTGCCAGGTAAATAATACGATAACCGATAAGTTTAATTGGACGCGATCGGATGTGAATTCGATTTCACTACGCAAACAAATTAAACGCCAAACTGTCCTAAATATAAATAAATAAAAAATGATTGTGGACGCCTTGTAAACGCTATTACAGTGATGTGTATTATAGTGACATAATAATAATATGTATCACAACGTAATACGAAATAGTGTTGTAAACGTACCTACCTATATACGCGAGTAGGAACATATTATTATTTTGTACGATCTGATTGAAGGTAATACTTAAATTTCGCACACTTAATATTATTATCGTTGTCGTGTTTAGATTCCGTATTGAATTTCATCCGCAGTCACCCTCTCATGGACGAAGCGGTGGCTCACAAAGACAACGAACCGGTATTTTACTTGCGTGACTTGTTCTTTACCCGTCTCGTAGTAGACGTTCTCGATTACGTCGTGTTCGGAAATCATCTGCACTACACCGTCTATTACGCCGCTACAAGTAAGTTTAAAATTTAAATTACTTATCGTAATATTATTCAAATATTATGTATAAAATTCAAGACACCAAATCCCAATGAGTTTTTTTTTTATATAAAATGCAAATCATTTTTTCCAATTGTATTTTCGTCTTACGAGTTTCCATTAAATTACGCGTATAATACGTTTTATCTTATTTTTTAATTATAACACGTCCGTAAAATTGACATTTTTCACAGACGAAGGCCGCGTTTACAAAGTGGTGCAGTGGTATAACGACGAAGGTGTACCCGGATCTGCTCTTCTGGACATATTCGACATCATGCCCGGTCTGCCCATCACGGCGATGGAAATATCCAGAAAGGTTTGTTTTATCATTATCCCACGTATTTAAGTGAACTTCGTTATCTCTCACCCCCTCCCCCGCGTTGTATTGAAGAATACATGAGTACATTTTAATGGGGAGCATTTCTACCCCTCGGGGCGTTGGCGCGTAACACTTGATTGTGATTTTACAAAAACCAATGCCCATATGGCGTTTGACACCGGAAACTATGTATAATATATATAGTATAGTGCATATTATAGTATACCAAACGCGCCGTGGAGGGTGTGTTCTCATCTATACGAAACGATATTTATAAGTGCATTCCGGATAACGAACCGTAATTTAAAATATGTTACATATATATACAAGGTACCCGTAGATAGACGTAATCAGAGACCATTAAAAGCCCGTCGAAATAGGCGATACCACAAACACCGTTCATCGTCATTTAAATTTCAACCACTCAGAATATAAAACCTAACACCTATAGAGCACAAAAACGAGGTAATTTCACGAAATACGTCCGCGCTTAAAAACCGTTTTACAGTTCATCAGACGCCGCCACACGGCTAAGGAACCCTCCCGCCGAGTTTCTACTGTCGTTTTTAATGATGGTATCTGAACGATTAGTAATCCCCCGTTAACGAGCCTGCAAACAACAGTGGCAACGTGACTCATCGAGTAGCGGGCGTAAAGGGAAAAGACGCCCAGTGACTATTATATTCTCCCGGTACAGTGTTCGACTATATACCTTTAGTAAATTAACCTGTAAATGACGTATATCATCTGCTTTATATAATATATAGGTGTATATACTATTACATTGTTAACTTGCAGTCGGTCGTGATTTGTTGTATGACCGCGTGCGCGCAATGGGGTAGTTTCTAGGGGTCGCTGTGGAGGGAGAAGAAGAATGCATTTCCTCGCCCTAGCCGATTTCTGCAGGTCTCCTCGTTTTCCACGTCACCACGTTTCCGTCAACACTTTCGGCCCGACCTTAAAATTATTGTTGTTATTATGTATTCCGGCGTTGGCGGTGCCTCGGGGGTACACGCGGACTACGAAATCGAATTCCATCCCGTCTCAATAAATAGATTTATACATACATATATACCTATAGTTATTTAAACACGGTAAATAGCTTTTGCGGTACACGTATGATTAATGCTCGCTTTCCGGTACTCCCCGGACGCGGTGCGATTGATTAGAGAAACGCTGCAGCTGTATCGCCGCCGCTGCCGAGTTTTGGCACGCGTGAATGTATACAAATCTCATAAAGCCCAATCAGCAGCAGCCACTAGCTACGACGACGATACCCGTCCGTATATTTGTTTAGGACTTGCCAAACGTTATTCGCACTCGGCTGCACTCGCGATAACATCGCGTCATTACAACACGTGTATACCGCGGTATACATAACCCACTCGTATTCCGCTAACCGCAGTGACTCGTCAGGGGTGTATTTGAGAGCACCATCCCCGTTGAACAGTATGATATAAAATGAAAATAATAACAACAACCTATTCGACATTTATTTACGCGTTTAAAAAAATACACGGAAAGTCGGTATGCTAGGTATACACCTATATACTATATTATGATAGTTGTAGAATGTCAAACGTCTTCTAGTAATGGATTTGTTAAATTTTAATTTAATGATACATCATTGTAGGTATACGTTTGAAACCGATTCCGAGCGGATACGGTCTATCGGTCTGAGGGTATTTAATTATAATTTATGTATATTGCGATTGGTAATTTAATTGTATATTACACAATAACCGATAGGTTGAACTAAACATGCCAAAATCAAATCACATATGTTGTGTAATAATAATATTATAACATAATTTCATACAATATTAATGGCTGTTAGTTAATATATAGAAATACCAATTACATACGTAGCGTAGAACGGTGTAAATTGGTTCGTGGTATTAATGACTTAAAATTTAACTAAATATTTTGAAAATGTAATTGTGTATATCATATTATAATAAACGGCTAATGGATTACCAGCTATAGATACAATAATAAACAGAATGGCAAAAAGGTTCCTACGAATAATATTTTTTGAATTGAGTACGACAAAATAACTAAAAACTATATATTTCATTTAAATATCTTAATGTCTATTGTTTATAAAGTATAAAATAATTGTGGGTATGTGCGAAATTTTTAGATTTCTCAAAGAACAATTTATAGTGAGGACATTGTTGTATAAGTTAGCTATTAAATCTTAACATTGTATGAATTATTAATTAGAAAATAACATTTACAAATGTTCGTGGTTTTGACGAATTTAATCAAAATTAGAACTTCAAATGCTTATAAAAAAATTGTACCAATTTAGGTATTTTCGATATTTTAAAATTGTTATACAGCAAAAATACAACGTATGAGAAGCTTTGTATTACATTTTCAAGTTTTTTAACCGAGCATAACATTTGTGGTCAATATTTATAATAAAAACTATGAAAATGATTCCATATCATACAATATGCTAGAATAAATATTTAATTTATTTCAAGTGTCTATAGTTGATTCGTTTTTGAACTGTAAAAAAAAATTTTTTTCAATTTTTTTTATTGATCCAACGATTTCTGTTTTATTTTTATTTCACATAATATGTATTACTATAGTAGTATTGTTATAGTAAGTTTTTCATTATTACTTATTTAATTATTTATTATTATTTTAATATTAGTTCCAAATAAATTGATCGAGTAACATAATATATTGTTTATAATAGCCTCCCCCTATTGTTTACTCACTGGTATACAATAATTACATTATAGTATACCTGCGTCTTATCGTGCCAACATATAAAGTTTTATTATGTACACACGACTCACGTTTCCAATATAACTTATATATAATATTGCACTCTGTTTTGTCCAGCACAAGGCCCTGTACGTGGCTTCCGACGAGAGCGTCCGACAGATATACTTGTCAATGTGCACTCACCGGTACGACAGCTGCTTGCGGTGCGTCCACGACCCGTACTGCGGATGGGACAAGCAGACCAAGACCTGCAAACCCTACCAGCCAGGGTAAGTCAACAAGTCATGATGACTGTTGTGACGATAACTGAACGTCCGTTTGTTGTGGTTTTTTGCAGGCTCCTTCAGGACGTGACCAACTCGTCGCGGAGCGTGTGCGAGAGCTCGGTGGTCAACAAGAGGCTGACCGTGACGTTCGGCCAGAGCGTACACCTCAGCTGTTTCGTGAAAATGCCGCAAGTGCTGAAAGTGTACCCGGTCACCTGGTACCATCACAGCAAGGAGAAGGGACGGTACATGGTCTCGTTCAGGTAAACCCGATAATATATTATTATTATTATTATTATTATTATGTGATTCGGGGCGGTCGTATAAATTCGTAATAATGATGATGATAATAGCAGTATAGGTACATCGTTTATTATTCAAACGGATGCAGCTGGGGGCGACGAGGAAATTCTGCGAAGAAATTAAATCAGAAATTCGAAGCTCTCCGCGGGTATAAAGGAGAATATATTTTCCCGAGGAATCGCTGACGACTGTTGTAGTAGTCGTACACGGCATATTATGATATACCGAAATATACACCGCGGTCCCCGTACTCGAAGAAATTGAATTTACATTTATTATGTACCGGGTGGTGTACCGCGAGCTCTCGGCAATTGTTTCGCGTTCTGCTCGCGCGGGTAGGCGGGTATATAACGATCGCGGTCCAATTACGCAGAGCGCTGCACCTATATATACCGCGTATCGTTCCTCCATACCACGGTTGCCACCGCCGTCATCGTCGTCGTCGTCGTCCGCTCCTATAATTCTTAATTTTCCACCCCGGCTCACGTACACGTCGAATTATACTACCCTTATTCCTAACGCGTGATCCGATAACCGAGTCCGTCCCACGCGTCACTCGACCGTCGTCTTACGTCCCTCCGTCGGTCATGTTGTTACTATACCATTACAGTGCATTCGGCGACCGGAATACGTAGGTACCTAGTTTTACCAGTGGGCGGACGCGAGTCATTATTGAATAATTTACGATAAAATTCGGATCGCGTTATGCACAACGTCGCTGTCTCAACCAGACGAGAAAACATTCAATTTTTTTTTTTATCGGTATTCGGTATCGCAAAATTCTCATGTAAGACATGTTTTTTAATTTATTATTTATTATAGCCGAGTGGAAAAATACATCGCGACCGTCGAAGGTGGCATGGTGATCGTCGGAGCGTCCGAAGAGGACGGCGGCCGGTACGACTGTCAGCTGGCCGGCGCCCTGTTGTGCACGTTCAACTTGACGGTGGACGCTCACCGGTGTTCTCCACCGGCCCGATCGGCGGACTACCATCGGGTGTACTCGGACTGGTGCCACGAGTTCCAGAAGTACAAGAGCGCAATGAAATCTTGGGAGAAAAAACAAGCTGTGAGTATAATAGCGCAGTGCAACGATATATAATGAAATAAATTCTTCGTGATGGGGAGGCGAGTTGCCTATAAAAAACGAACTTAAACCGTGAGATCTCGGTGGAGAAATTTATCGATCGACAGACCTTTCGCTCTGCGTTACCAAATAAATATAAACAGAGTGTAGATAACGTTTTACGAGACGGGACCGAACGGTGTGAAAGGTATAGATTTTTGGGGAAGGGAGGCTTACTTTCGGCAATCGCTATCCATCGCGGGTATTATTGTAGCACCTCGGCGCCTTTTACCGTGCAAACGAATTCTTTTTTCTTTTCTTCCGTGTTTATCGAACGCCGTAATCTAATTATTCTCGACTCGTGTTTAGAGGAGGGAATTGTTCAAATTATTCTGCTCGTCGTTTAATAACGTTTAAAGTTATATGGCCGCTGTATAAACGATGTTTTTATTATACGAGACAGTAAGTCAAATTTCACCATGGCGGGAGAGGGAGAAGAGGGTTGATTCGGAGAACGAGCCAAAAAGATACCGCGTGCGCGACGACTGACGCCAAGAAACCGTTATATTATATCGGAATCCGCGGAAAACTTTTCGCCCCGCCGATTAGCGTTTCGGACATACTTATATTCGGATAACAACTCGTCGAGTAATTGAAAAAGTTCTCGGCGAATTAAGACGAGTACGATGTTTTAATGCAGTCCGGAGACGACGTCGTCGTTAATTATTCCGGTAAACTATACCACGTCGACTGATATATATATAAAAGACGTTTATAATATAGTATCGAATTTTCTAGTATCAGGCGCAAACATCTGTCGCGTCGTGTCGTATATATATTAATAATATAATATATTATACACTGAGCCCGATTTAATTGCTCGATTAATCAATATCGCGTTAGTACACGTCGTAATATAATATTTTATACTATCGTATAATTCGAACACATGAGCGAGAACGTAAGCACAAATGAGACTTCGGGGATATAGGCGGCCGTCGCCCGGGGTGGTACGCTGTGGTACAATTAAAACGTTATTCGTACGACAATTTGTAATCGATAAAAGCAAAACTCGGGTGGATCAGAAAAATAGAGATTCGCCTAGGCAGAGGTCTTATACATTATTGGTACCTATAAACTATAATGCTTACTTTAAACACCATTGGTTATCCGTATAGGTACCAGTCTATTAATTAGATACCTATAGCAGTGTACCTATAGAGGTATGCTGCAGGGTGTAACAGGAAGACCTGACAAAAAAAAATGATGCTATATTTAAAGGTTCGACAAAATTTGTTAAAATTTAGCGAATTCCCAAAAATAATATTTTGAAAAAAGTTATTACGTTACAAACTAATTACTCGTGCCCTGCTGAACGCATATATAGGTTGGTTAGTTGTAGTTGACAGGTCCAGTCACATTATACCTAATAAAATGCGAGTTCGGTGCAACATTATTATATTGTGTGTGTGTTTTTTTTTATGCGTTTCACAGCAATGCAGTAGCTCAAGGCAAAACGATACCGCTATCGCCCAGGGTCTCCTGTCAAACGAATTAAACGCAAGCCCGGCCCTATAAGGAGGATATACCGTAAGATAATATACGAGGTGCCGCCGAAGCAACCGCCGCCGCCACCACAGCCACCGCAAACACCAGCCCCATCCCGTGTACACGCTATAATAATAATATAATATAATAATATTGTATTATAATGTGCGTTAATGTTATGTACCGTCATCGTCGTGTCAGTCGCCGCGGAAAAAAATGAAAAAAAAAAAAATGTAATAACAATATATAACACAATATATTGCAAAGGTAAAAACGTCATCATAATATTATATAGTCGTTGTCGTCGTCGTCATAGTCGTTAAGTATAATATAGTATAAGAGGATTTTTTTTTGTTAAATTTAATGCAGATTCACGTATATATTATAATATATAACACCTGTAAGGTATAAGTGTTTGTACCTATAATACGCAATACAGGAAATGCGTGTATACGTATAATATATTATATAGTGATGTGTATAATGTATATTATGTACTTAATATTATATTAATAATTAGAATTTAATGTACAGACTGCCTATATAAGCTTTAAACTATAACCGCGACGAGCGACGGGCGATATTATTATACTATACCTTTTTTTTTTACGATATATACATATTTTATCTACAATCTTCTGTGATAATGTAGCTGTTAGATTTTTTTTTAATAAATATATGGAAATAATATGTTATTATACTACCCAATTAGGCATAATATTTTATAATATGATAGAGTGAGCTTCATATTATTTTTTCAGTTTTATTTTTTTTACAATTTTTTTTTTCAATTTTTTTGCGTGGCTCTTTATTATTATACATATAACAGTAAAGTTATGGTGCTTTGTTATAGCAATACACGGTCGTGACGTTTTCAAAACATGACACTATTCATTATAGTGTGTAGGACCTATATCATGATTATTACATTATTTTTTTGTATTATTTTATTACTATTATTATTATTATTATTACGACTATTATTATTATTATTATTATTATGTATTTATTTTGACAATAAGACTCGGTTATCACTAAGTATATTATTATTACTTCCCCCCCCCCACACACTCTTAGCGTAATACAATCAACTTTGTATTTTTTAGTTATATTAGTTTGTTAAAAGTATCTCTGTTCACTTAATTAAATAATGTACTTAAATTATATTTATTTGTATAAATTATTATTGTTTCCGATGCGATTAGAGCCTTAAGCGAGCTCAATATATTTTTAAAATAAGGTTTGAAAAAAAAATTACAGTTAGCACCATACGTAAGTCCAACAAAAATTGTATACTTACACTGCGTAGCGTCTAGACCTAGCTAACAGTAACGCTTAGGCACTCCCCAGGCGCTAAATTTATTAAATAATTATGTAAAAATAACAAAAAAAAAAATTACAAAAAAATTCACGAATAATTTTTAAAAAATAATTAATTTTAACTTGCTCCTTCCCATTTTTTTAATTAGCAGTATTGAATAATATTTCATCATGTACAGAATTTTTTACTTGCATGATTTTTATCTATTTTAGTTTCATCGTAGGTACCACTACGTATTTTCTTCGAAATTCCATCCATTCAAAAAAAAAAAAAGTATCTAACCGTAATACGCATAAATGTACGTACATATTATATATACCGTTTACAAGTTATTACTTATAAGTATACATAATATATATGTATGTATACGATATTATATTAATTTCACGTTCATTTTTTTAGAAGCTACGGATTTTTCTATACTGTAAATACAATTTGTTTAAATATACTTGTTAAATATATTTTATAACTTTAAGACAAGTCATTGTTGTACATTTATTATTATTTTTTTTTTTTTTTTTTAGTAATGTAAGATTATTGTATTTAACAGTAATATTATTTTAAATAACGTGTACGTAAGACTAAATAGAATTTTTTTTTTTGTAACCAAAAAAATATGTTTAGTAAGAAGACAACAATAATATTTTTTTTCAAAAAAAAAACGCTGTGTCAGTTATTTGTTTTCCTCAGATCCGTCTTCCACAAAAGACATTTTTATCGAACATTTTATAACGTTCGCTTGAAAATTGGTTCCTATAAATACATAAATTATTATTATTTAGGTACATATTTTATCCTTATTATTTATTACATTATCGGTCATATTTTAATGATCGTTCACGTCACCACCGCCACCACCACGGCACCACATTGCACAATGATATTATAATATAGATAAATCGTACAGATTATATAGACCTATTAAAAATATCTCTCGTCAGTCGTCCGTCACCTTATAAATAATCGCTTATTTTTCTTTTTCTATTCTTACATTTTCACCGCCTCGAACGGTAATGGACACCAAGACTTAGGTATACCACATCATCACCGTGGAATTGGCATCCGCCTGAGTGCATCTCTGGGCTGAAGTAACCAACGTCATGAACAATTCCACCTGCATAATGGAGTAGACACCACCCACAGTCTCCATGACGTCGTGGGCCGAAGAAGTGTCAGCCGGCGAATATATTATGAGGGTTTTAAAGCCCATGAGATACCTAATGTATGTGTTCTGTGTGTCCGACCGTTGTCCACGTTATACATGATTTTCCTTTCGCTTCTTTATTTAAAATTTATTATTATTAATGAACTCGTAACTTAAAACCTTATGACTATATATAATATGAGTAATATTATGAGCGTAGTCCGAGCCACCTCGCGAGGTTTTTCTTCATTATTATTAGCCACGATATAATGAATATTTAATATAATATTATTTGCTTAGGTTACGAATAATAATATGATGGTTACTGTATATTTGTCGGTGTCAAAAAACGTCTCTATTAAAGTATTATATAGGTACCTATACAATACTGTTCAATACATTTTTTTTATACTTCTCTGGTGGAGGCATTGTTACGCGCGTCATTAAATTCAAGTGGGGTTTTTTTTTTATTATTGTTAATCTCTTTCCTTAAAAACACAAAATTCACTCATCATACCTGTCCTAATGGATACCTATTATTGGATGTGTTTGAAGACTATTGCTATATTTTTGCGATATTATAATATTTGGCTTTAACCAACGTTGAAGGGACATTACAGGTTACGAAAAAATAGTAACCCGTATTATAATCGATTCTGTGATTTAAACTTTCACCGTCCAGTATAGGTTCATTTCAAACTAAAATATTTATTAATGGCGTGGAACTTAATGAAATACGGGTCGAACTGTAAAATTGGTATAGTTTGGTGATCTTTGGGTTTGCTTAAATTTCTAATACTTATATTCTATCTATAGTCTTATAGTCGCATTACACAAGTAGGTATAATATTATGTACCTATATTTTAATTTTATTAATTAATTAATGAAAGGTGAAAAGGTTAATACCATAGTATACCATACCGGTTTTTATTAAGTAGATCTATTTTTGGTTTGTATTTGTATAATATAAAGCTTCTTTTTTTTGTAAAATTATTTAAAAACTAAACTTTTATATTACAATAATCTATAAATAAAATACAAATTGCTATAAACAATAAAATATATTGTATATTCACTGGTACAGGGAACCGAATTTCAGAGCTTTTATTAAAAATGTAGTTGTACTATTTTAAATTATTATTTTCATATCATACAAACTCTAATAAAAGCAATATTAAAGTATTAAATATTAATCATCATAATTTTATAAATTTGTATAACGTTCATTATTAATGTTAATATAATTTTTTTCATTTTTTAGTCAAATCATTTTTACCTATATTTCAAGCTTAATTCTATAATGTTGTCATTATTAAATCTTATTACATATTATGTATATTTCCACAATACTGTATTATTGTGTACCTAATCGAATAATTAAATCCCTAAAATATTTATTCTCAATTTTCAAGCTAATTCAGTTTTAAATACTTTTAAATTAAATTTGTTTTTAAATGACTGCAGTCCAGACAGTATGTGCGTAAAAATAAACCAAATAATATGGTGTTTGTGAAAAAAACATTTTCTAACGTTTGTGGTACTTATGACGTAATTATTTTTTGCTACGTTTTTTTCTCTACTGGTATTAACGTATCTAGATATACTTACACATTATATATTTATAGGTACATAGAGGTGTGAACACAAATCATTTACTCTACACCAGCGATAGTGTCAAATGAGTGTAGCACACTACGTAGGTATTATAATTATGTTATGACGTTATACACTGCTACCTAAGTATCGCAATCGTTTAATTAATTATTATTTTTATATGTTATCAAAAAATCAATATCGTCCATCATAGTCGGTTCCGATATCTACACACGATACAAAGAGGAAAAAAATTAAAATTATAATAATATAATGAAATATTATTATTATTTACAGAGTCCGACGAGAGACGACGCATTATTATAATAAGTACTTCATCAGTAGGTACAGCTATCGACTGTGAGCAGTGTTGATCAAAAAGTGTGGAATACTGACGGTTTGTCCAATGTTTAAAATATTTGAATCCAAATTTTTGTCTGCCGATCATAACATTTTTAAATAATCTAGAATCATATGTGGCAGAAGCACTATATTCGGTGGATTCTTTTTAATTCCCCCCCCCTCCAGCACCACCACGAGCCGGTTTACGCCACTTCCGATTTTGTGATTGTATGCAGAAAGTACGATTCCATAACAAAATCAAGTGAGCTAAAATGCAGGGTAAGGTAAAACCGTCAGTAGCTCCTGGACTTGTATAACATATGATGGTGTCATGGTGATATCGAGTTGTAAATGCCTATAATATCGGATAGCGTGGCGTACTTATATTTTATTACCTTCGACGTGTGCAGCAGGTAGCCACCTCGGGCACAATCGTTTCATATATATGCACGATGGTACCTAATAATAATAGTAATAAATAATAACGTAATCGATTTATCGTCGTCCGACAAAGTTTTTGGATTCTCTCGTCGTCGTTTATATTCGCACAAATTTTCGTTTTCTCCACACACACCTCTGCCGATTTTAACCAGGTCTCCGGGGGTAGTACCTGCTCGAGAGGTTATACACAGTATAGCCTTTGATGTCGAAAACTGCTCGTATAGGGAGTCACGTGCGCAGCACGAGTCTTATACTCTGCACAGTGTGCATTATTGTTACACGTGCGGTGTGCCATGCGAATACAATATATATGTATTATTATAATATTATGCGCCCATATATATCGCATAATATATTATTATGTGTGTATCGATCACGGACGTGGGTCCACGCTATCGCGGCTACACCGGTGAGCGCATATATAATTTATTATTTTAAACGTCCGATGTCTCGGCCAAGTGGAAACGCGGTTGGAATCTGTTGGACCGTTTCCTATAAATATAAATGCGGTCCGTGTTTGGGGTGACCGGAGAGACCGTTTCGCCGCGAGACAATTTCCCTGCAATATACATATATATATATATATATTTAATAATATATTATTATTATTATTATTATAATCCTCATTGTTTTCCCGTCCGCCCAATATTGTTGTGTTATCGAGTATTATAATTACTTTTACTGCCGTTCGAGTATTATTAATATTATATATTAGGTAGGTGTAGTAGATAGGCACTTACCAATCTAAATCGCGAATAAACCGAGTAAATAATAATACGGTAATTATTCGACTAAATGATATAATATAATATTTAAAAACTCTAAAAATTATATGATTATTATGAAAATACAAACCGAGTCGATCAACAATTCTCAGTTCTCAATTAAAACTCATATAATTGAGAACTGAGTTCCCATCGCTTTAGTTTTAAATTGTCCTCATTTATGAAATTATCTATTGTTGTTGTTGTTGCCGCAGTCGTCCTGAGCGAAAAAGGAGCACACCTATCTATTTAAGCATTTCTTAAATATCGAGTGAGGGTAGGTATTGAAAAGACATCCATGGACCGTGATACCAATATTGTGGTCAATAGGTACCAGAACACCGATTCACTTTATTGGCAGACACATGCGACGACCAAACAACGAGCATCTGTTGTGTTTGCCACAATATCGGATGATTCAGTGTCCTTCGAAGTATTCTGCACTCTGACAACTTGAGGTAAGAACTTAAGTAGTTTCAGTGAGTCGATAAAATTTTTTGAAATCTATATAATATAATATTTAAAATGATTAAAAGTCTTAAGTTTTATACAATAATAGTGCGTGTTTTAACTTCTCGTATACCATTTCGTTCATAGATAAAAATTTCCAAGCGCAACTCATCCTCATGCTTATTAATGTAATTGGAAGATCAAAAAGTATGAAATAGTGCTCAAAAAATAAGTGCCCTTTTCAATATTTTTTTCTAAACACAAGTGAACAAACAATGCAAGCGAATGCATGAATAAAAAACCTTATGCATAAGAAAACCAGTTGTTTTATGAATATTTTGACGAGATATTTTTCTTCGATTTTTGCATGTCACATATTTTTAACCAAATTAAGTGATTATGCAATAATAATTTTAAAGTTTTTAAATATGTAAAATTATCTTGACATACCTTGTAATTTTATTTTTCTCCAACTGTCGTCAATATTGCCTACAACGAACTCCTTTAAAACTCGTTGCGTCCTCCATGCACGACGACTCTAAATAATACAGTGAAACTTCCATATTACCAAGTCCCATGGAGCATAAAAAGAAATTCGTTTTTTAGAGAATTTCGTTAGATAAAATTCAATAAATTTGGTTTCGTTAAACGGAAAATTTTGTCAAATATAAGTTTGTTATATGAAAGTTTCACTGTATTATATGATTACATTTTGATTCTCATTCAGTGAAAACTAAATTCTATTTTGAAAACTGTAACTAGGTATAATTACTTAACGGTGATGTGGTCTATGAGTTCGAGGATTAAAATATAGGACACCCACACTAAACAGTCTTAAGTAGTACAACAGTTTATTATCATGTTAACGTATTATAGGTACATGATATGTGGCCGGTAATTAAATCATACAAGTGTGTAAATTGTTTTATACTTTATTGCGTATTATTTAACAGTCGCAGACATTATATATACGAAATAAAATTGACGGGCCGACCGTAAAAACTAATAAAAGGCTGGGGAAATCGTTTTTGAAAAACCGTAAACATTATTAATGCGTGTTAAAACGCCGTCGTGCGATCGATAACTTGCGAAATAAATTCGACATCGTAAAAACATCACCTCTGTTGGATGAGCTTGAACCCAAGTGCGACTTTTCGTATGCGTTGTAGGTACCTGTGGCGCCTCCCGATATATACACTATACATTTATTAAATTTATTTTAAATTTAATCGTTTATAATTAAAACTACCGATTACCGGTCAAAGTTAGATGCATAGTTACCTACACTAGCGTTGTACACTTTAACACTAATACCAGCTATCACCAGCTCTGTCACCTGTTATAGGGTTCACACTGTTCACAGCCGGTGAATTCGGTCTTATAAGACTGAGTGCATTGCGAAACCAATTGTCACATATTATAACTATTGACAATAAACTAAAAATGGAATATTATATTTATTTGTTTATTCATTTCATACGGACTATAATAATATTATGTCTAATTTATAATATAGTTATATTTATAACATTGATAGCAAGTTGAGGGTTAGCTAGTTTAATGTTTATGAACCACCGCTTAAATCTTTAGTGGATATAACTACCTGGTGTAAATATTTTTGGCAATTCGTATATAATTGTGTCATAGGGACTGCAGGAACCTTAATGATTTAATCGGTTTGGGTTTAGGTTTCTCAAAAATCCAAAATTTCGGTTCCGGTGTCGCAGGTTTCTAATACCCTCATACCGGGGGTAAAAATATACTAGGATATATTTACCCCTCCCCCACCTTTAAAATTGATAGACAGGGGGTAAAATCACCTGTTACACCGGTACTGATTTCGGTTTCCAAAAACATCAAATTTCGGTTTCGATTTCGGATAATATACCTACCCTTTATATTTGACTTTTTATTTTTATCAATTAAGTACTGTATAAAAAAATTAACATATTAAGAACCTCTATTTAATGACAGGTATTATAATTGTAATTAAGTGTACCTATTTTAGAGTTTAGTTAAAATATTATCATTATTAACACTAAAACTATAAAAGATATACCATTAAATTCAATAATTTATTGACTGGTATGGTTAAGCTTCACTATTACCATTGAATTCTAAATATTGTAAGATTTAAAAAAATATTATTGGTATATAATACGTATATTGTATATGACTAGAAAAACCTAAATTATAATATACTATAGCTGATCCCGTGCACTTCGTTTCCCATTAAAAATACCAAAGCTGTATGAATAATATGTTTTTTTTATAATATAACGGTTAGGTACTATAACAACAATTAATGGGGGGACGAGGTGGCCGAGCGGTCAACGCGTCGGCTGCGGCGCTGCCGTTTCGGGTTCGATCCTCGACCACTGGGCGGCATTTTTCTCCTGGCAAGTCACGGTGTCCGGAGAACAAGGGCCGCTATCCCTCACTCCGGGGCATGGCAGAAACCTACGGGTGCCCCTTCGAAATTCTGCCAAAACACAAACACTCACGTGTAAACCCCCCCCATCAAAAAACCCTACCATCACCACCTTACAACCTACTAACAGCTAATGGCCATAATAGATGCCGGGCTTAAGGATCAATAAAAAAAAAAAAAAAACAATTAATGGCAACCAATAATTATTATTATTATAGCTTTGAAACCCACGGGCAACCATTTATAAACAAAAATGTCCATCGGAAATCTCAAAATCCCTGTTTGAGCACCTCCTGGGGTTGGTCCTCCCTTTTTAAATTAGCATATCTTCTGCCCAGAGGTCTAATCTATCTATATATAATATATATATATAAGTATCTGATCCCATGCACTTCGTTGTAATAATATATAATTGGCTGCCATAGTAATATGGAGACACACACAGACGAATATCTCAGAATAATATATAAATGGTTACCGTGGTAAATGGTAATATGGACACACAGACAGACAGACACACATACATTCATCTATATAATATATAGATTTATATATATAGATATAGATATTAAATTAACTTAAATCTATTGAAAATGAATTCAATATTATGGAACAAATGATTCGGTACCTATTTTAGATATAATTAATGTAATAATAAATGTCACTGGCAATAAAATAAATAGCAACCATTTTAAACCAATGGCTGCCAACTATTTATGAATAATATGTTTTACATGTCACCATGGCGACCATTTATATACAAAACATTCCATAGGAAATTTCAAAATAATATAAAATTGGTTGCCATAGTAATATGGAGACACACAGACGGAAATCTCAAAATAATATATAAATGGTTGCCATGGTAATATGGACAGACTAGCTGATCCCGTGCACTTCGTTGCCCATTAAAAATGACAACTTCGTATGACTCAAAATCCCTGTTTGAGCACTTCCCGGGGCTGGTCCTCTCCTTTTTTAAATTAGTCTACGCCCAGAAGTCTAATCTATCTCTGTACCAAATGATCCCGTGCACTTTGTTGCCCGGCAACCAATAATTATACACATACATTCATTTTTATATATATAGATAAGTATAGATATTAAATTAACTTAAATCTGTTGAAAATGAATTCAATATTATATAGAACAAATGATTTGGTATTTTAGATATAATTGATGTATTACATCAAATGTAAATGTCGCTGGCAATAAAATAAATAGCAACCATTTTAAACCAATGGCTGCCAACTATTTATGAATAATATGTTTTACATCTCACCATGGCGACCATTTATATACAAAACATTCCATCGGAAATCTCAAAATAATATATAAATGGTTGCCATGGTAATATGGACAGACAGACATTCATTTTAGATTCTGAGCGGAGAGATGAAGCTAGTCGTTTTACAGTGGTGTTTATTTTTTTATTTTTTCTTATTTTTATATCCTGTATACAAAATTTCTTAAAGAAGGAGGGTTTCGATTTCAACATATAGTACCTTATCTTTTAGCAAATTTGATCAAGATGGTACTTTAGAGAGGTAATTTTTCGATTTTATCAATAGTTATTTAATGCCAAGGTAAAAACCACCGAAAAATTACGAAAAACCGCTAAAAATTAGATTTTAATTTCTTACGCTTTGTTTATTACCCTAGAAACGAATAAATATATATAATCACATACATGTATAATATATAATAATTAATGACAATATAAAATATCTAGACTGACAAACCGTCTCTGCTCAGAATCGTTTTTCTTATACAATGATAGAATATCATTAAATTCAAGTTGATTCCATTATACAGTGACCCACTTGTAACCTACTGTACAACAGAGCGACATCCACTCACCCGCTTTTTATATGTATATAGACTTAAAACATAACTATGTATCCACTATACCTACCTATTTAATTAGTTAATAATATTCAGTTTTAAGCTAATAGAAGATACCAACATTAGGTATATTTTAATATTAAAACTGCAGCCCTACAGGCATATTGGTTGGGAAACAATATTATGAGACGACTTACTCTGAAACACTTATAAACATACAAATTGTTATCATTTTTAGAATTTCTACAAGAATTTACAGAATTTAACGCAGGTAGGTACCGGACTGATTATAGATTACGTGGAATTTAATGGAAATTAGAATTTGGATTTTTGGAATTCGTTTTACGACAATTCTGTTGTACACATTATACTATTCTTATTTCTTAGTATTGCTAAACTTTTATAGATCTATGATTTTATAAATATTTCTTATTACTGATTACTAAGTTCCAGTCCCTGAATTGTTCACTACCTGATGGAGAGAAAAAATCCGTTTATTTTGGCAGACAATACTAGTAAATAATAATATATAGGCTCGAAATGGACGTGCTCGAGGTTTTTATTATGGGGGACACCGTTTTGTGTGTTTTTTCTTTTTACAATTCAATGACATAACTGGACAGTCCTGAAGAGGGAGGGAGTAAATAATAATCAACAGCAATGTCAAAAACAATAATTCTACTATATTCAGTGTAAATGGTATTTATAAAAAACAAAGCAATATATTATAAAATATATTTATTTGGATATTTTTCCACAACCCATGTTTGTCATCATTATATTATTATTATTATTTGTTTTGCTTGTTTCTTTTGTTATGATATCCGGTGGTTATTTAAAATTAATTTTGGTAATCCTGTATTATAGCCATAGGTTTAATAATATTATAAAAACCATTAGTGATAATATGCTCTAAGTTTGAGCACACATTTCACAAAGGTATAAATATCTTTCTTAATTTCCTGGTTCTTTTCTGTATAATATATGAACTTAGGACTCAACTAGGACTCAACTAGGAAATAAATCAAGAAAATGAGACTTTTTATCATTGAATTAACGTATTGGAACCGTTATTCCGTAGTGTTGATTATTCATTTTTAATATTTTGTTATTCAAACACATTTGGAGGAGAGAGGTTTGTTCTGATGGGTCTCTTTTAAATATTATATTTTTGTATGTTTTGTCACGTCTCGTTTGAAATTCCTGAGGATCGTCGTACATGGAACCTCCTCTATAGTGTGACGTCTGGTGACAATGCTTCGTCAGACGAGTGCAGTAGTGTGGTGACAGTTTAACTGTTCGTTTTAGAATTTTTTTTTTTTGTTCGTTATTGTTAGATCGAATGTTTTCTTGACGCGTTTCATGATTTTTAAAAAAAAACCTCTTAACCGTCTTGTGCACAACGAAAACGTTCAAATTCAAGTGAAATAATTTTCGTCGTACATACGTATTATGTTTCGTGAAATTGTATACTATTACCTGCACTACACGTCTATTATATACAATAAAATATACATGTATATTGTATACCTAACAATTTACATGCTTCTGCCGCATATTACAATCGCGGCTTACAACCTACCTACCTACTATTATATTATTACACTTTAGTTGTTACGCGATGTGCTTGTGTACAGCGGTAAACGATTTCTACTCCAACTTTATGAGTGCAGAGGGTCGTAATTTTATTATTATTTTTTAATACTTATTCGTGTTTCCATATTATACGGGTAAGCACAGGTACACCTTGGTGTGTTTCAAAGTCGATAATATTGACCGCGTAATAACATATTATACGCGCGTGTAGGTCGTCGGCCTAGCACTCGAGTGAAGTGTGTGTGTGGTTGTACGTATAATATTTTTCCGCTTTTATTCGAATTCACACTAAATAATAATGTAGGCACGCTACAAAAGGACATTTTTTAAATCGATAGGAACAATGGTGCGGTCTTCTGAAAATCGATTACCGGTGCAGCAGTTACCGTGCATCATCGTGCGACGTTTTTATCGAATTTGGCGTTTCTCTGACCTATGAACAATCAGCGCCGGGGGAGGAGGATTCGGCTGATCAATCCCCACTTGGTCTTTTTTTTTTTTTGCTATTATTTTAGAAAATAAGTGTATATATCTAGACACTAAATCGTGTTTAGTATTTACTATATTAATGTATTTTTCAGTTTTGTAAATAAAGTAAAAAAAAAATACAGTTAAAAGGTAATTAATGGTCTATTATTGAAACCACTGAAACTCCGCTTTGTCGAGTCCGTGCAGAACATATTATGGAATGGTCTAGTACAGCATTTTTGAAACTGTGTTCCACGAAACCCCGGGGTTCCTCGGATATCTCTTTAGGGTTCCTCGAAACTCTTATTAAATTAAAATTTAGAAGTCCTTTTTTTTTAGGGGGAGGGGTGCAAGAAGCAGTGATACAGCGGGTATTTCTGCGTCTTATATTGGCCCTGCCATAAAATGTACATACACGCTCTTGGGCGATGCATAAGAGTTAAAATATTATATTATGTATGGATTTAAAAACTATTAATGTTTATTTATAGATACCTAGTATATTATTATAGTATACATATTGCATAGAAAACCTCTTTTCAACTTACAACTTTCTAATTTTTTTTGAATTCATTAAAAATATATAACCGTTGGAATCCTTCGACGCCGTGCACACATGCAATACAAGTATTTACAACTGTGAAGAAAAAGTGGCTTTACGACGAACAAAATTGGCCGGCTTAAATTTTGGCACCCCTATTACAAAACTTTAATGGCGCCACTGGCTAAATCACAAAATTAAGTTTACCGCCGCATAATGTAGACGTAAAGAATAAAAAATAATCTATTATAATATTATTATATACTTAGACTCGGCGTTTTCCAACTCGGCACTGATAAGTTCAATTTTTGGACGGAAAACTTAAAAAGAAGACCTCCGTCAACTTGTTTCATAACAACAATAATAATAAGACGCCTAACCTCGACAAACTTACGCCCAGTCGCATCCGCCCAAATGTTTCACGTTGCAATCACATCATAAAAAAATTAGCCTTAGGGCTTAGGCATGCTTCACTTGGATTGTGTGAGCGTTAAAACTATTCGGAAGTAGGTATATAATAATAATAATAATAATTCACTGCCATGCTTACACACGTCCTCTTACAGGGTAATTTACCAAACATGATCACCCCTTTTTTCTTCAATAATGAAATCATATAAAATCTAATTATTTGAATTTTTAAATAGCTATACTTAAAGACCATATTCTCAAATTTTTTAGATTTTTGTGCTACTTAAGGAGTGTTCTAAACTCCTGTGAAGATAGAAAATAATATAGTAACCGCTTTGTTGCTGTAAATTATTTATTGAATGACTTTGAAAATGTGGGAGTATCAAAATCAAGATAGAAACAACTATATCGTTTTACTGAGTTTTTTGACTTTGCGTCCTAAGAATAATAAGTCCTTATTAGCTACTTGATAATAGTTTTGGATGATAAAGTGGTTAAGGTGCCTATTTAATAATCATAGTAATTAATATTAATCTATCTCAACATGTATTACTTATAATTTTTTAAACATGGTCCAAGTACCATAAGTATATTATATTATAATATCATACCTACTATACCTACAATATTACGTTTCTTTTATATTTTTTCAGTAAAACCATTTTTAACTCAACTTTTAAGGACTATTATAGTATACCTAAACATGTTTATAACTTACTGATAAAAGGTTCGTTCAAATTTTGAACTAGGTATATACACAAAAATGTTAGAAAGATTTATCCACAGAACAATGTACAGTAAAAATGGGAAGGGGGAGGTCTCGTTTGAAACACAGGCGTTTGTTTCGCCTGGGGACACTCGAGAAGTACTAAGAATCTTGATGATTTGATTTGAAAATATGATCTTTGAGTAACTATATATAGTTAAAAATTCCAAAAATCAGAATTTGAATAAATTCATAAGGTACCTAAAGAAGGAAAAAATGAGGGTGAACACGCTCGGTATAAATCACCAAAGGTGGGCATTAACCAGTTAGAAAGTTAAAGTTAAGTTAAAAAATTAATTTTTTTTTTAAAATTTTTAACTTAACTAGTTAGTGTATTTTCTAATCAACTTATGAACTTAACAAGTTTAATTTACTGTTGAAATAACTTAACTTTTCTCAGTTGATTCTAAAAAAATCCATCAAATTAAAAACATTTTGAAATTTTTCGTTTATACTTAAATATTAGTATTATATTACTATATTAGTATAAATTAAGAATAATCTAATACAAAAAACACAAACATTTCTGTTCTTTTTCTTGATAAAATAATTTTGTGTATATTAATATATATTTTATTAAGTTGTATATTATATATTATGCGAGTTGCAATTATAAATGTTTTTAATAAAATTAATAATTTTAAATTATAAATTGACAATTGTCAATTGTTATGTTTTAATGTTATACAACTTATAATATATATGAAGGTCAGGTACTCATCGTCAAGTATTATGACATTCAATTGCTATACGATATAAAAAAAATATATTAATTGGAGATGAGTACCTATAGTTTAAATTAGTAAATACTAGTAAAGTAAAAGTAAAATGGTATACACTATACAGTGTACATTATGATGAAAGTTCAACAAAATTGTTTTTTATGATTTATATAGTAGAAACTAGAAAGACACATTCACTCTTTATGTGATTTACATACGAACTAAAAATAAATAGATGAACTTTTTTTAAACTGAGTTAAGTAAATATTTTTTTCTATATTAACTTTTAACTTATCGATCTTGTGTTCTCTTAACTTAATTGTTTTCATTAACTTGCCCACCTCCGTGAATCACACCCTGTATACAATAATAATAATATATATAATATGCATACGGTTGTTTCGCAACTGTCGACAATTGCATTTCGGAACGTATTATGTACCCGCCGGAATGGGTTTTTTTTTTTTTTGTCTGGGCTGAGAGGAAAACACACGCTCGGCGGACCGTCGTCGGAACGGGTTAACGCGAATTTCATTTATTTTTCACGCTATGTTTTTCGCTCGCGACGATTATATTCGCAGGGGACGCGAAAAACTTTTGGCACGGTTGCAGCGGGTATTGTATTATTATTATATTAATATTATATATTATTATTATTTAGTGTTCACTGTAAACTGCGTATATATATTATATTAAATATGTGTAGGTACACACTATATACACGAGTAAACAATATGTAATTACACGCGTCTCTTGTCATGCGCGTTGTCCGGTTTTCGCGAATTGTATTGTATTATTATATAATATTATTATATTTTACACGCAACCCCTTTTGTTGTTTTTCTTACGGATACACTTTCGTCGACACGATAAACGTAAAAAAAAACTGTCCCTATCATTGTTATTATTTTATTAATGTTACTATTATAGTTTTAGTCGCCGTTGAGTGGGCACGGATACGACTTGGGCGAAAATCGTTGACTCGGAAGAGAAGCGTGGACACAAAATTTGCTCAGAATTTCGCTTTATTGAATCCCAGAAAATAATGTGAGAATTTAAATATCAATGATTCGACTACCGAAGAAAATTACTACTATTCAGTATAAATATTTAATCGAAAGCAATCGATTAAATTATATGGTCTTAAATAATATCATAATATTCGAGTGATAATACCATACATTTAAAATGAAATTATATAACATTATATTTCTGTAACAGTTTTTCTATAAATTACCTACCTACTGCTCATAGGCGTGCTCAGACCTCTGGGTCAGGTAAGGCTAAATTAAATCTGATCACCCACCCCCTTGTCATGGTCACAAAAGAAAAAAATTATAGACATTTTTACATTTGACTACAAACTTTTATGTGACCCTTTGGTTGGTTACTAGAAAATGTAAGCAATCAATTTTCATTAATTCAAACATCCAAAATTCATCAATATTGATTTAAATTTTAATCAAATATAATCCAATAAAACAATTTATTCAAAAACGTTCAATATATAATATATAATATTAAAAATTGTCAATTAACATTATTCATTTTAAATCAACTTTAGAGATATAAATATTAAAATTTAGTTGAGCTGAGTAGTGGACATACATTTTGCGGGGTAACCCCGTACCACTCAACTCAGCTCATCTAAACTTTAAATACTTATAACGCATAGACTACTAGCACTAAATTAGATTTTTATGTATCGAAATACTTAGAAAAATATTCTACTTCGGCATATGAAATTCAAACTCGATGTTGTCAAAAAAAATTAGAAGGATAAAAAATATTTTAAAATATATTTTTTTAAGAACAAAGTTGTTTTGTAAGCGACTCAAAACTATGTAAAAAAATATTTTCAAAAACATTCACACTTTTTGAAATAATGAGTGTTTAATTTTAAATAAATCGCCTTGTTTAGTCTCTCGGGTAAACACAAACGTTTAAAATCTAAAAATGCTATATACCTACTTTTAGTCATGTTTTCATAAGGTACCAACCCACCCACGTATAAAAAAGCTCAGGTAGGGCTAAAGCCCAATCAGCCCTACCCGTGCGCACGCCTATGCTACTGCTATTAAATATACCATATACAATATAGTAGTTTCCAAAATATATGAATAACAATATCAAAAATTATTATTTAATATTTAAAAGTGACTTAAATGTATAATATAATACAATTAATAAAATTATTTTGAACATAATTAACAACATATCATAACATATATATACTATACAAACAATGATGATAATTTTGATCAATTGTTTCAAACATTGCTTAAACATTTTTCGACTTTGTCACCAAACAAATTAAACAACTATTATATTAAAATTATTTTTAAATTCCGTAGCCTGTTATATTCAGTTAATTAATTCTATGAATTGCCGTCACTCGAATCACTCGATGGTGTATATTCAATCAGGTCTAACAAAACCCACTCTTGTCGAACAATTTACACCTAAATTAAAAAAAAAAATAACAATAAACTAAAATCCAATCGATGTGGTATCATCAGTAATTAATATATACGTTTACCTGTCCGAACCCTGTCTAATTAAGCATTCACGAACATTCGAAACTCTAGCTGTATGCTTAAGTTGTTATATCATGCATAGTTATATATTGCTACCTGTTGTAATACATAAACATTATTAGAATTAAAACTATTAACTAGGTTAAGAAAACATTTATGTAATATGAAACAAAATTTGGTATTAACTATTAAGTCTTAGTCAGTAAGTTTAGTCGACTAAAACAAGATGTAGCTAAATTGAAACTAGGTTAAGCTATAATATTATATTTTAAGATGAAGGAGTGGACAAAAGTTGGTTTTTCAGCAGTGATCGCATCAAGACAAAACAGCGATAAAGTATTAAAGTGTAATAAGTGTTTTAATTGTATGTGTTTATTTAGTGTAATATTCAGAAGCAATTAATTATATTAATAACGAAATATAATATTAAAATATTTGTACGTTAAAAATTTAAAACATATTTTATAGTTTTTATTTTTACATGTTAATATATTTTCATACAAATATAGTTTAAACATTTTAATTAATTTCTTATTTTAATATTTTACAATCTTTATTAAGTAGGTACACAATAAGTAATTATTTTGCTCAGTGAAAAAAGAAAAATGACATGAGGTTCACATGTTTGGAAAAAATATCCATTGATATAACTCTACAATAGGTATACAAATACATAAAATATAATTTATACCTAAGTGCCTACTTAACTGTGTATTTTTTTAGTTAACATGTTGTCCAATAATACAAAATTCAGAACGTAGGTTTTATTTAGAAGAGTATTAAACACCTATTAATATTAAGGACTGTACTTATATAGATTTAACCATTTGTCCTGGTAATCTAAAATTACGCCCTTTTCACTTCGATTTTATAGTTAGTTTACGATGCTCGATTAATTGTTTAAGTGTTATTAATCCCGTTTGAGGACTGGTCCTAACATCGATATAATAACACTATAAATAATTATAGTGACATTATCCAAGCAAAAATATATATAAAGATTGAAATACTCACAATACTCAAAATACAATATTATTACCCGTCGATAGGTACCATATAGAAAACGTACACGGAATGGCAATAATATTATATAAAAATTGTTTTCAGTCGTCAACATCGCAGCTGTGATGTGAAAGAATGTGTGTTGGCTAACGAGACATAGTATTGCGGTGAAGGTTTTATCTTATCTCTTTTAGCGTCTGAAACAATGTTATGTCTTATGAAATTATTACAAGTTTAATATATTTTATATAGCGATCGAAATCGGAAATACTCTAATAACATGCACTTGTCTCGAAGTGGGGCACTTCTATACATAATAAAACAGTAAAAAATAGACTGACGTGAGTACAGATAAATATTATGTACAGGACACCTAACACAATATAATAGTGTCAGTAAAATCTAATTTACTTATAATTTTACTAGACTAGAAACTGACAGACTTAGGGCCATGCATTTTAATAAATGCTATTCGTATACCTACTGTGAAGATTCTAATTGTGGTATCCAAGGTTGAATAAAAATGGTACCCCCGCACATTATTCTATATTTTACAACATAGGTTTTGCATTTATTTACATGTTTTAAATAATGTGTTACGCCATTTTTGTTTTTAGTATTCTCAACATAGTACCCATTATAGCAGTACCACCTACCTATTAAGAAGACAAAAAAAAAAAAAAAAACAAAGAATGACTGTGTAATATTTTATTATTATAATAATATACTCTACGATTTAATTATAAGGGACTGTTAACTATACGGGCTCCTAAAAAATAATATATGTTTGTACATTTTATTGTATATTTTAAATTGTAATTCATTACCCGAGTTTTTTTTTTGAACGCATTTATGTTTTTTAATATTTAATCGTTACATTCTCCGGACATTCATATTCTCTATGATAAAAAATATATACAAAAAAACGTATATGTCGATACGATACAGCTTTTATAGATAGTCAAATTGTTTTATTGGTTTATTTGGTTCGCAAAAATAAACAATAGGTCTTATCAAGAATGTAATAAATATTCTGTGGAATAATAATAATAATTATAATTAGTGACAAACATGAATTTTATTGTTTTACATTGCTCGCATTACATTAGTACTATACTATCATAATAATAATAATGTTATCGTATACCAATGATTATTATACAATATACATTCATTTAGGTATTTATTTCATATTATACGATAAACCTATGAGCTATGAGATACCTACCTGAATTGTTGTAGACCAGATGACAGTTATGTAGCAATTTTGCCTATACAGTGCGCCGTGCGTCATAATATAATATTATTACTGTTTAAATTCACAAGTAATATCATTCCTATGATATACCTAGGGAAAAAAACCGACCCACTACACTACGCTAAGTATTATTGGCAGCGATGTCCCTCATAAGTATTATAGGGATATAACTATAATTTTAAGACTTTGTTCGAGCTAAGCAAATAGGTCTAATGTTGTTGAAACAAGAATAAAACAAGTTTGGGAAAATTTTTCTGGTTTACTCCCAATCAGTGGCTGATACGAGAAGGGGGGGCGAAGGAAAAAGACAATTTAATTTTTGAAAATTCCCCCCCCCCCTTTGGTGACTTCTGGATCCTCTACTGCTCCCAATAGTATACCTAACATGTTATAATAACAGGCTATAATACATTGAACTATTGATAAGTGATTAAGTATAAATTTTGATAATTTTACTATTGCTATTTTTCATAACATTTGATCAAACATAAAGTATTTTGTATTTATATCAACAAAATTAATAATTTAATTAAAATGTATACAGTTGATCGATTTTATTTTTTTAATGATTGTTTACACTAGAAACTGATTTATGTAGGTAATAATATTATAATCGTAATAATAATATCATATACACAACACGTCTAAAATCCTCAGCCACGCGTGTGTTAGACAAAGACAGAATATCACCGTGTGGAATCCCCTTACATTTTTTTGCTAAGAGAAATACTGGTTTAAGGTTAGTGAAGTTGCAAGTACCTACCACTCAGTACCACAGTTCTAATGTATATTATACCATAGTATAGGACATTATCATAAGTTTTTTTTTTAAAAATACCTAAAATACAAAACAAAAATATTATAATATTAACTACCTATGATTTATGGTTTTTAAGAAAAACTGTGTTAGCAATAACTAATCTTTTACAATTATTATTAAATATTATTATTTGGTATCACGTATCGTTCGAACATATCTAGTCTAAGTCGATTTTTAGACAAATACATTTAATTTTAATTCACTCCTCATTGTTAACCACCGATGTCGCCTCAAATGTGTCGATGTTTTCTATAAAAACCGAAAATCACTAAATAATGCATCGGTTAACTGACGCACCTTTTCTGATATATTATGCAATAGAAATTCTGAACGGCACACATACCTGCACCTATATCTAGAAATTTTTTCCATCGTAAGACTTAAATGCCCAGTCGTTACAAAGGTTTTAAACTGCTGAGTATTTGGGGAAAGTACTACTGTGCAGCGGTTTTCCAACTGCTTCTGCACACTGTAGAAATTAGGAACTAACATAATATTATAAACTAATTTTTACTAGCTAGTAGAAACTTACATAATATGAATGGTTTTTATCTGGTGTTCAGTGTATAGGAACTTACATAATATGACAATGTGATATGATGTATGGTATTAACTGACATGTCTCATGTAAGAACTTATATGTTATGCCACATTACCACTTACATAAGAATACTAGACAAAAAAATAAAATATTATATATCTTTGAGTATACATTTTACTTAAGTAATTGTGAGCAGCCATTCAAGCACAACATTATTAAACTTACCATTTCCTAGATAATAACTTTGTTAACAATAATTTATTTTTATATAATTAAATAAAAATTTTAATTTCGTCTTTCATATTATTTATTTTTAAAAATGTAATAAATATATTTTAACACAAATACAAAATATTACTGAAGACCAGTACATTAATAGTAGTTCTCAGCAGTTTAGATGACTGATAACAAATATATTTACAATTTTTTTTTTTTTTTCACATAAAAATCCAATTATTACATTCAAACATATTTTCTTCAATTATATATTTGTTAAATACTTAAATATGATTAAATAAAAAACCACATTAACACATGCTGAATATATAAGAATAAGCATTCAATCTGAACCAAACGTTCAGCTAGAATAAAATAAAAATTCACATAACTAATGATTCAAACATTGTGAAAATGAATTAAGTATTGAAAATAACATATGCATATTGTTTACAATAATTAGATTCATAAAATCAACAGACACCTCATAGTCAAGGACTTAAGAATTTAAGGATTAAAACTTAAATTAACAATAAAGTATCATATTAAGTATAGCAACAATTATAATGTGCGTTTGTCAGTCTCTAATTATGTTATATTTGATTTTTGAAGAATTTTGAGTGATGTGCATTCTTTCATGGTTGGCTACAGCTGAAGCACTTTTGAGTTCCATCCCACAATAGCTGCACTGGAAATTCACTGAACCTTTCGTTTTAGTATGATAGAAATTGAAATGTACTTTTGCCCTGTCTTCCATCAGAAACATTTTGCTGCACACGCCACACCTATACTTTTTTGGTAAATCATCGTGTTGTATCTCGTCATGGTCTAACAAATCACAGAACCTTGAGAAAGTCTTATTGCATAAGTGGCATATGTAAGGTGACCTCTTTGATGTCCTCAACGTTGGGTTCTCTGATAATCCCTTATCTTTTTTGGTCGGATGTGTTAGCTTTACATGCTCTTGTAGGTCAGAGACAGTCAGAAATATTTTGTTGCATTTGTTACATTCGGTTTTTTTATTCAAATCACGGTGTCTGGCTACTGAATGCTCTTTTAAGTGTATAAATTCGTCAAATTGTGCACTACAATAATAACATTGAAATTTTTCATCCATATCCTCAACGGTTTGCTTAATTTTAGATTCACCATAATGCATCTGAAAAAAAAAATTAAATTAATAATATTTTGCCTGTTATAAGAACAATTTTTTCATTAAAATAATACTATAAAAATGGGTTGGTGTGGCGTGGTGGTTGTAATCAGCCAAAAAACATGATCAGAAAGTTAGCACAGGCCGATGCCATTAGTTCTCAGATGGATGACTACCCGGTTTCTTATGTGTTAAAATTCTCAATTTTTAATCAAACGTATCATTTTGTAATAGGTAATACACTTGATTCTACATTTCTAACAGAGTATGACATTATAAATTTAATTATTGTGAATGATATAATTTAGGATTCAGAACAATATGGTAGGTTAGTTTAAGCAAAACTTTTCAAGTCAATAACTTTATGAATTATATTTTACCTTTAGAGATGGAGGTTTGTTGTGGAATACCTCCAAGTATTCATCACACTGGATAAAGTCATCATCAACAAATGTTGACTGAATGTCCATGATTTCATCTCTTTCAAGTTTAAAATCTATATCTTGGTGAACTTCACTCACATGTATTGATAGCTCGTATTCATTAGGAAAAATATTGTCGCACGATATACAGCAATGGTAATCCACTTCGTCAACAAGGTCTATAAAATCATTTGTGGTTGACACTGGCTAGAAATCAAATGGTATGTCAAACGTAGATCTAGATACATTTAGGGAAGACATTTACAGACGTACCTCTCTCTCGACAAAATCAGAGTTGGAATCGATTTCCTTTAGAGCCTCTTCGCTCTGTTTTTTGAACATCACCCAATCTTGTACGCGATCATAGCACTCGTTGCATATGTGTTTCGGGCCGATAGAATCCTTAGTGATCTGCGATAACACATAACGCACAATCAAGGTAAGAAAAAGAAAAAGAGGAAGAATAAAAATGACAACAGATATCAAATGTTCGATACCTCTAGCCACTGAGTAGGTACCTTGATTTGAAGACAGTTCATCACGTCTCTGGCCAAGTCTGGGTCGGAATCCATGAAGATCGGGAACGATGACTGTGTGACACGCAAACAGAATCTGCAGAACAACAAATCCTCGTTGTAGGTGTCCATATCGAGGTGGCCGAGCAAGAATTCGTCACCACTAAACGTGTGAAAAACAATTGAACTGCCCGACACCGTCATAACACGTCGACGATCATTGTCGTTAGTCGAAACTTCGAAATATCAGAATTACAGACTCTCCCGTTCCAGATCGAAGGCAGCTGCAGTGATTGACAGAGTAGAATATAATATTATGAAATGTATATTATTTATTAGGATAATAATGAATTTTATCGTCGCCGACTGTTGTCGAGCGGTCTTTATCAGACGTCTGACCATGGGGCATTGGCCATTGGGCCGTTATCAATGAAAAATGTCTAAAGGCGGGGCTAAGTCAAATCCACGGCCACTAAAGATAGTGAAGATACTATCCTTAATGGCTGGTCAGTAGCTGCTGTTTTTGGTCACTAATTAAAAATTTTCTGAGATCCACTACTTGTTTGGTCTTCGGTGGATCATGTATATTTGGACGTAGTTCATACTTTCATATTATTCACATCACAAAATAGATAAATGTTCACATTCCCGATTTCTATGAGAGTACTTCTGACTTCTGAGTATACAATAATTATAGTAGTTTTTATTACTAAAATGCTGATAACCTATAGTTCCGCTTGAGTTGGCACAACCGACGTGTCGTTGTTGGCAGCACCGGACTTATCTCGCCGCTTATCGTATCTATTCTCTACCTTATCGTTTTTTTTTTTCACCCACCATTATTATTATTATTTTTATTATTTTTATTTTCATTTCTCATTCGTATTTCTTTTCCCGCTGCGTTCACGCGGAAAGTCTTCGGAGGTCCAAAGTTTTAGCTCCAAAGTCGTTTACCGGCCGCTCTATATTTAGCACCTTTGGTCTCCGGACGACAGTCGTCTCTGTTCGATAAGAGACTTCGGAGATGACACCTTCACATACTCAATGATTTCATGTAAGTGGACACATTTATTTTGTACAGCTAACACGTAGACGTCGGCACTAGCCGCTAAACCATTTATTCCTTTTGATTAACATGCAATATTGTCATACGCTTAACGATAGGTCACGTTGTCACTGGGCTCACTGCTACTAGTGTGATTTTTTTTAGATTAATATTCCCTGTTACTGTCAAGGGAAATGTACGATGTTGCACCTATTTCCTAGTAAAATCTTTTTTTTTAATTCTCACCTACCTACCTATGTTTAATCTAATTACTATCAGTACGCACACCATGTACATGAAAATTTTTAATGTCTACCTAAAGGTATTTTTCTTGTGCATAAGAACTTTTTGGCACTCCTTCATTGTAGGTACCTAACCTTCTAAACAACACTGGCTAAGTATGTACTTATCTTGTAACCGTCTGCCAACAACCACATTTTGTTCCTTACAAAGGTGATAAAATATAAACAGCATAAAATGTAATTTTTTTTCTTACTTGATTTTTATAAGTTTGTGATATGCTTGAAATGTTTATTGTTAGACTATTCGTGGAATTAAATGCTTGACGACCTATCTACATTTTATAACAACTATTTAATAATTAATTTGTTTGGTGTGATTTAAAATATTAATATGAATTTGGATAAACCTACCCACCTAGTTGAACTGTTTTATTTGAATATAAACAACTGATTTGATTAATCGTAGAATAGTAAAATACCTACTGATTAAATATGTTGACATGTGTTAAATAGTATTGATAAGATTGTGTTAGGTCGACGTTTAGTAACACAAATAAAGTACGGAGATTATACTTCAACATTCTTATTTGATTAGGTACCTATGTTTTAAGTTCAAAAATTGTTTTCATAAAACCCACTCTTTAAGTTTATTTTTAGTTACCTACAAATCTAGTTGTAGTTGGTAGATCCATCTGTTGAGTTGAGTCTAGATAACTCTAAATTCAAGGGAAATAAAAATAAATTTCACTTGAAAATGTTTTGAGTTATGAAATTTTGTAATTATCTCAACGGCTGTAATAACACTCACCTATCAAAATGTTTTTAGTTATAAAACTATTTATTATACTTTTTATATTTCAATCTCTAAGTATTTAAATAATATTACAAAAAATTATACTATCCTTAAAAACTTTTCTTGTCAGCTTAAGTGTAAATAGTCAAAAAGACTTTTTAACGAATAAACCATCCTTCCTAAAAAGTAAATAACTTCCAAACAAAAAAAAAACAGTTGAAGTTTTGCCAATCATCACTCAATCATAATATTTTGTATCTTTGTTGTATGTAGGTAATATTGTATTAATTGCTTGCGGAATTATTACATCATTGTAGCCTATGAGTATTCTATTTTTATTGAATTAATAATTTTTTTAACCTTGTCATCTATAATAAATCATTTTAAAATTTTGAACCATACTTAATCATGTCAACTTAAATAATAGGTACTGAAACATCTCTCCTATTTTGGTAATGATTGAAATGTCAACATTTGTATACGTGATTCCATATGTTAACTTTTTTTTTCAACAACCTTGATAATCTAAACTGAATTATTATTTAACTGTTCAATTATCTTAAGCCATTGAACATCACATTATGTAAAGAGTAAATTAGGTGGTCAAATGCTTATCTATTATTATCATTATTTATTTCAAAATATATCAGCATTTTGTTCAGTTCAAAGGTAAATGCTATTATCTTTTATTAAAATAGCAAATATTATAACCTATTGTAACATAAAACATGTTGCACTGAGCTGAAATTCTAGTATTGTTATATTATCAATATATTTTATTTATTTATATTTAATGTTTAAAATTGACCAATTATTATTTTATCCAACTATAAATAAAAACAATTTTTTGCATAGAATTTATTTAGATTATTCCTATCTAGTACTTATCTATATTATATTACATTTTATGTATGTATTTTTTTTTTTATCATATAATTATTAACAGTTAGGTGATTTACACCTAACTGTACATACATACAAAATCATGAATGAGAGCAAAATTGTGTAGGTATACCTATTCAGAATTTCCTTTTATACATTTTACTTTAATTTGTATAATTTGTAGGTTGTTATTATAGGTACTTATTAGAATTAATTGTTTAAAAAACATATGCTACCTATGTCTTATAAATTATATTAACAGTCAATTACTCTCATTATTAATGGTGTCTTCAGTCACAATTAATACTTTTATATTATAATGAACCTCATTTTATTATTAAAAGTTCATTTAAATCTATATTATTTCTGTTTAATAATACATTTTAAATTAAAATTGGCACAATCAAGATTTTTAAATGATTGATCATTTTATTATTTTACAAAGCTTTAAATCAAAACCAATTTTATGTAATTTTATCTAGGTGTTATATAATTACAATTACTGTCAAGTTTTATATTTTTATTTCTTATTAGAACCTAAGTGTTTTCAATATCCACAGTTTAGTATAGTAATTATTACTTTAGCTACTGTACTTATAATTAGTATAATTTTAATTATATTGAATTGTTACTTGTGAAACGTGTTACATGTACTTATACTGTTTTATATCAATGATCTGAGACTGGTACCTTCAAGTTTTCGATTTCTGTTCCTGTTCTTAATTATTTCAATATGGGGTTCCGGTTCAGGGTTTTGGAAATTTAATTTAATGGTTCTGATTTTACAGCTATAAACAAAAGTAATAATAGTTTTCAAAAGCACCTAAGCACTTCTTATAGCCAACTTGAGCACAGGCAAAGAAGGTAAACACAAAAAAATTAAAGTAAAATCAGATTTATTTAAAAATATGGGTTCTGGTTATTTGAAAATATTTAGTTTCGGTTCCAGTCCCTGGTTTTGATTATGTATGTGAATGTGAGTTGTATTCTTTAATTTATGTACTTCAACTAAATAATAATAATGAACGACTAAAAATATTACAGTGTTATTTTTACATTCAATTATTTTTAATCTTAATCATAAACCCTGTAACTAAATTCTTTTATTTGAAATTTGAAAATAGTATTTTCGATTATTCAAAGATGTTACGGTGCAAATGTTTATGTCATAAATCAATTAAATATCTTTTAATCAAAACATAAGTTTTTGTATTAGGTAATCAAAACAATTTTAATTGTTAAATATGCTATTGGTAATTTGTTTATATACACATGTGTTTTTTATAAACATGCAAATACCCCAATCATATTAATAACATAGATATGTTATCTTTATTGTGCATTGACAGCAGTTTCCCACATATTTAAACTAAACATGAGGACATTTGAAACAAATACATTTATTACTAAAAATTAAAAACTATTGCAAACATAACATACACTATATATTGCATAATTAAATATTATATCAGGCATGCTCAACCTTTTTCAATTTGAAGGGCCACATTTGAAATTTATATTTATAATGTGAGTTGTATATACCAGTTAATTTTGATAAAATATACAATAGGTATATTATTAATTATTATCTTTGATCACTAATCAAATGTATGACTCTCGTTACTTTATTAAAACTAAAAATTGTAAAATATTTTATAATTCTTAAAAGCTTATTGAAATACATTATTTTTTTTTTTTAATTTTTAATTTAATTTATACCCATAGAAATTTCTAATTTTATATCTAATCACGGGCCAGTTGGAATACTTCCGAGGGTTGGGCACTCCTGTTTTACATAGTTTGTAACTGTAAAATTTTTTTACGAATATTAAATATTTTAGATTATTTACAATACCTAAAGTTTGTAAAAAAAAAAATTCTCTCTAGGTACACCTGCTAAAACATAATAATAATTTGAGTTAGTACACCTAATATATTTTTTTACTGCAAATAGTAGTTAAACTGAATTAAAGTTCAAAATGCATGTAGTAGTTACTGATTTTATATTAACTTAGATATTTATATTTTAGGTGAGGATGATCATATGAGTATGAATACAACATCATAATGGTTGAAGAACAATGTATAAAAAGTAATAAATCAATAAAAATGCAAGCTGTGGCCCTCAGAACATCAAGATCAATCTCAAATGAGGAATGCACAACCAGACAAAAATCTGATGTTGGAAGAGCAGCACGTAAAGCTAAACGTATACGTTTCCTTGTTAATGGTGATCGATTTTGTAAAGGTAATTATTAAAATTATTATTTTCTCTTAACGATAAAAATATGATTTCTAAAAGAGAAAATATTTTTCATAAATATATATGATAATTAATTAAGCATCACTTAAGTACTGTTATTTATTTATTTATTATTTATTATAAGATAAACACTAAACGGCTTTTATAGAAATGTATACAGTCTATGCATATTTAAATACAAATTGATAACAGTACAAATTATTTTAATACTTATTATTTTTTACTTTATTATCATTTATGTAATTATTTCTTTTGGTTTTAGGTGTTGTAGTAGCAGTAACTCATGAGCGATATCGATCCTTTGACAGTCTATTAGCAGAATTATCAAACATGCTATCAGAGAACAAGCACCTACCTAGTGGTGTACGGGCATTATTTTCAATAGATGGTCATAAAGTATCTCAACTAGATGATCTCGAAGATGGAAAATTTTATATTTGTTCTGGAGGCAATAACGCCATAAAAAAAATAGACTATGCCGCCTTGAACAATGTAAAACCATCTCGGTCTTTGACCAAACTACAATCCACCCATACAGTTTTAAGCAGCCCTAGTAAACAACCATATCTTAATATAAGGCCTAAAATTATATTTGTGGTGAGAAGTGGTACCCGACCTAGAAAAATTATCAGAATGTTATTGAACAAACGCAATTCTCCTTCATTTGAACACATTCTTACACTAATAACAGAATCAATAAAATTAGATACTGGTGCCGTCCGTAAGGTATATGTGTCATCTGGATGTCAAATAACACAACTAGGACAATTTTTTGAACCAGATGATTTGTTCTTTGTTTACGGTTCTGAACGAATATCTCAAGATGATTTGAAATTAGACTTTGAAGAAATGAAAACCGTACAATCCCACAAACGTGGACTGAGAAGACCAGCCAATGAACTGAAGAATGGCACACATTGTATGGATGAAAGTGGTAAAAGAGTACCTCAGTTACCAAAAACCACTAAAGCGAATCGGAGTATAACCAGTTCTATTCCTGCCAAAGTTCTAAA
Source organism: Macrosiphum euphorbiae (assembly GCA_949089665.1). NCBI lineage: Eukaryota > Metazoa > Arthropoda > Insecta > Hemiptera > Aphididae > Macrosiphum > Macrosiphum euphorbiae. Next base: position 45,103,074 of record CARXXK010000004.1, on the reverse strand, counting down.
CAGGTATATGATTTTAACAAGTAAATTGGGAGTGGGGTAATTATAAACAACGAGGGAAAATGTAAACACAATAAAATTGCTATTATTAATTAATTAATTTTAATTTTCTGATCCTATGACAGCTATTAGACAAGAATTTAAAACATCCAATAACTGTTATTTTTTCTATGCAAATAATTGTATTTACACTTCCCCCTAATGTTTATATAACCCCAGTTCATCCTACTGTTATTTAATAGTAAATTTAATTATACATTATTTCATTAAGTTATTTTTAAAATTGATTAATTTTTTTTTGCTCTGCTAGAATTTTGTCAGTACAGACTTTTGTTTAAATAAAATACACCGATTGTGTTGATGTTACAGATAGATACTAAATGTTACAATCAATGACTCCTCATAGTAATTTCATCGTTTATATAATATCGTTGTTAACTATAAAAGATTATTTTGTTGGGATTGAAATTCTAACTAGGATTTTTAAATGTTTACCTGTTATAACATCAATGCCCTTGACTGGTGATGAATTAAATGTTGAAATAGTTACCTATTACTTGATTTTATTATTAGTTTTAATATACAGAGCTATTATGACACTTAAAATTACATTAAAATATATTGATCACTTCTACAAGTCTATTAGTGGATTCTGTAACTAAAATAACCAATATTGTATATATATTTTTTTTTTTTTTCTGCAGTGTATTTTTAATATCTTTCCATAATTTTTGATAAGTAATAGAACATTTTAGGTGATCAGTATATATTAATAATATAATCCAATAAACAAAAATAATATAAATACGATTAAATATAATACATAAAATATTTAAGAGGTTGTCAGCGCACTATTTGTTTTCTCTCTGGCTCACACGCAACATAGACAAAACGTATTTACTCAAAATCTTAGAGTAAAATCACCCACTACAAAAAAGATATAGAGAATAATATTTTTGAGGGAATGACTTATCGATTTGTCTAAATAATGTCTCAAAACAATTTAAACATCATTTAAATTTACAACATTTTTTTGTTTATTTTGAAAGTTGAAACAAAGTCAAATAATAATAAAATATAAAATCAATATGTCATTTCCTCAAAAATATTATCCTCTATCTTTTTTGTAATAGGTGACTTGACTCTAAGATTACTTAAATAGAAAAAATTATTTTACGTAAATGCGTTTTGTTATTGTTGTGCGTGGGCCAGAGAGAGAAAACGAATAGTGCGCTAACATCCTCTTAATATGAAATAAATATAGTATTTGAAGGTACTGAAGAAACATAATATGTAGCTCTTGGCAAAATACTATAACTACAAGAGGGAATACAATTTATGATTTTTACCATTGATTATAAATACTGTCAGTATTTATTAATCATAATTTATGGTAGCAGTATTTAATATAAACACTGTTCAAAAGATCAATCATAAAAATAATGTAATACCTACTGACAAAAATGTACTAAAATAACTAAAATTACTAGTCAATTTACAACTAAAATGTTTAACCCTGAATTAAAAATCTTAATTAATATTTATTTGATCCAATAATATTGTTTAATTTATGAACAACATCAATATTGCTATCACTTGCCTTAGCATAATTTTCCGAACTACAGTATTTTACTGTAACATAAATATTTTCAAAAAGTTTTTAATTGTATGTTTACCAAATTACTTATTGTTCACCAGGGCTTAAAGTGGAAAAAAATCCCAGGGGGGACTAACGTCTCCATATAGTTTTAAGCGTTCCATATATCGTTTTATGTATAATGTCTAATGCATAATATACATATAGTCATGGTGGGTACATGTAATTTATAAACAATGATTGTGTAACATACTCATCCCACATTGAATCATGAATAATGGTCAAATTTTTAATTTATTTTATGAATAATACTACATTTCGCGGTCAACCAATCACACCCTCCAACCTTGTAGTGTCCAGTCCTGTATATTATCATAGTCCGTGGTAATCACGATTTTAATCTCAACGGAATTCTGAATTATATTGAATATTGATATAATTGGTTATAATTGGAGCGTTCTGACGTACTTTAAGAATGATTTTTTAAAGGGGACGCTTTTTAACCACCATTAGAGGTAGGGGGACTGAGTCCCTTGCGTCCCCCACTTAACCCTGTTGTTCACTAAATATTAATTATGTTACAAACTTACAAATATTTTATATTAACATTAATATTATCTTTTTTTTTTTATTTACATGAATAGGTATACTATTGGTGATCGACTTGGTGATGGTAATTTTGCTGTGGTTTATCGGTGTTTTGACAAACGAACTAATTCTGAATATGCTTTGAAAGTAATTAAAAAAATAGAAGTCCCGCAAATGAGTCAAATGATTGAAAATGAGCTTTCAATATTGAAAAGTATAAGCCATCCAAATATTATCAATTTAATATCTGATCTAGTGACGAACACTGATGTATATCTCATCACAGAATTAGTTAGTGGTGGTGACCTGTTTGAAGCCATTGCCAGATGCACAGACTTTTCTGAGCGTGATATTCGATTAATGACAAGAAATTTGGCTTCTGCTTTAGCATACCTCCATGGACTAGACATTGTACATCGAGATGTGAAACCAGAAAATCTTCTAGTTGAATATGATATAAATGGTCATGTATTGCACTTAAAACTGGCAGATTTTGGCTTGTCTCAAAAAGTCAACGAACCCCTATACATGGTGTGTGGTACTCCCACTTACGTATCCCCAGAAATTCTTACTCAAGATGGTTATGGCGTGAAAATTGATATTTGGGCTGCTGGAGTGATACTATATATACTTTTGTGTGGATTTCCACCATTTGTCAGTGAAAACAACATTCAAGAAGATTTGTTCAATGACATACTTAGCGGGACATATGGTTTTCCAGAACCTTATTGGGATAATGTGTCTGAAGAAGCCAAAGATTTGGTATGCTCAATGTTACAGTCTAATCCAAGTTTGAGATTTTCTGCTGAAGATGTTCTCGATCATCCATGGTGCGATGAATTTGAATTGTGATGAATACTTCCAAACATTTGTTTTTTTGTTGCCATTATATGTAACTGGCTAATTAAAATTATTATTGTTCCATTATGATAATAATAAAATGCAATTAGACTTGTGTAACTGTTTCAATTTTTGAATTATTATTATAATATTTAATGCATAATTATTTTATTTTATTTTGTTTAGTGATCTAGCATTAAGCAATTTTAAGGCAATGTATTTAGACATTGATCAACTATTTATATGTATTAATTAATAATGTGTAAATGAAGCCAAAATAATTAGACTCTTCCTATTTGGTATTACAATTAAAAATTAAAGTGATACTATTATAATTATTTCCTTTTTTTAATAAATAACATTTATGCTGAATTCTAGTTTACAAAACTGCTGTTTTTATTTGTTACTGATCTGAGACCTATATTACTAAGTATAATATTGTATATTTGTATGCTATAATTTTATACTATAATTTTATATTGGTATTAATTACTATTAATTATTATATATTATAGTAATTTATTTAACTATTAGTAATATGGTACAATCATATAATTAGGCAATAGCTTAAAAGTAATCTAAATATTTAAAAAATGTCATAGCGTATTGTAAAATATAATAATATTCGTAAAATTTCAAGGCTCCTTGAATATTTTTGAGTTACAACAAAATATCTAAAATTGTTAATCTTAGTTTCAATTTTATCAAAATTTAGAAATCAAATTACTGTAAAAAAAATTATTGTATTAATTTATTTAATAGATTTTTGGATTTCAGTAAGAACCAACTAAGAACTACTTAAGAGGACTGAGGAACCTTGTATTAAATTTTCAAGCCTAAATTGGACATACCTTGGCATTATATATTTTTGTTTCACAAAATATTTTGCAACCTTTCGTGATTTCTAACATTTATAAAAAAATTATGAATTTACAATCAACTATTTTTCTAGTTACAGTAATAACTTAGGAGAAAGCTTGTATACAAAAAATGTTATCAACATCTGTAGAAAAAAAATTTAAAAAAAGAGAAAGTGCCAAAAGTTGCTGTACAATTATAGAAGTCAAGCCGTCAAGTGTTCTTTGTAAATTAGTACTTTAGTAGGCCGTTGGTGACTGTAATGGATATATTAAATTTGAATTCAATGATAAATCATTGCATACGAAAAACTATTCTTGTCAGCTTGTAAGTAGTATATTTTATCATATATTGATATATTTATATTACTACTATAGTAATTTATTTTACTATTAGTAATATTATGATGGGTTGAATTAATTTTTGCCAAAAACATTGCACTAAATGAAAATGTCTGTATATAATATATAAAAAAATAAATCAAAAGTTTCAAGTACCCCCCCAAAACATTTTTGAATTATAACAAAATAACTTAAATCGATATTCTTTGCTTAAAATTGTAAATACACATAGGTACCAATTTAATTTCATCCAAATTTTAACTTCAAAAGTCTATAAAGAAATAGGGAGGGTTACCTATAATTTATTTTTTGTTTTGGAATAAACAACATGAGGTTTTCGACCTTGCAAAAAATGTTTATACAAAATACAAATTTATAGAAAAAAATTCAAAATTTCAAATGTCCATTAACAGGTCAAAAAGAGTCCAAATATTTTGAAAAATATACTATGTGTTAATGATAAAAATAGGTATGTATAATTCAGGGGCGTATTTATGGGGGTGGCTGAGGGGGCTTCAGCCCCCCCCCCCGAAATCTAGGAATTGTTTATTAAGTCTACTTATTATGTTCTACTAGATTTAAAATCGTAAAAGTTCAATATAATTTTATAAAGAATTATTATTAACAACGAACAAGTTATTCATATTATAATGTGTCAATGACGATTTTGATCGTAACGAATAACGATTATATGATCGTTATTTGAGTTCGGTACATAATGCTTAATTTTGACGTGCTGTACTGCTGCATTATCGTAATTTCGATTTACAAAGCAAAAATATTGATTTATTTAATGCTCTTAATCAAGTTTCCGGTGTAATTTCTGTGTTTCAATCCATAATAGAAAACGTTGATTTAAAATTTAACAATTTTTATAAAGAAGCCAAAGATGTTGCTGAAAAGTTAAATATTGAGCCAAAAATGCCTCGTATTTGTAGCAGTCAAAGAAATAGAAGCAATGTACCATCTAACAACATTGAAGAATATTACAAAAAATCCATTTTTATACCGTACTTGGACGATTTGATGATGGCATTAAATGAAAGATTTATACCTCACAATGAAACTATAACTTCATTACAATATGTCTTACCAAGTATTGTAGACTGTAGTTGAAAAACCATTTTCTTATTTAAAAAAAGCTGTTGAATTTTATGAAAATGATTTACCGGGGCTAAATGACGTTATAGAAGCAGAGTACGAAATTTGGCAAGCTAAGTGGAAGAATATTGAAGACAACTTAAGGCCCACAACTGCTATAGAGGCTTTGAGTGTCTGTGATAATTTAATGTATCCAAATATGTATGAATTATTAAAAATACTAGCTATAATACCAGTATCCACCGCTACAGCTGAGCGTAGCTTTTCGACGTTGAGAAGACTCAAAACGTATTTAAGAAATACAACTTCAGAATCCAGACTAGTGGGACTTGCCCTTTTAGCTATTCATAGAGACATTGACATACCAGATGACATTTTATTAGATAAATTTGCTAACAGTGGCAAAGAAAGAAATTTAAATTTGATTTGATTTGTTATATTAATATCGTATTATTATTATTATTATTATACATTATTTCATTATTAATTTTTTGAAAACATTAAAAATCATGACAAAAATTAAAATTGAGTACTAATTTTCTAACTCTTATTTTTAATAGGCTGAATTAGGGAATTTCAGTTGGAGAAAATACCACAGCCCCCCCCCCCAAAAAAAAAATATCTAAATACGCCCCTGGTATAATTTAATTTATTTAGCGTATGGTTTATGATTATTGATTACATGTTTTATATTCAGTATTTCAGTGATAGGCATAGATAATCAAATAATTATCTACATAATATAATAGATATTTTTCAATATAATCGTCTAGATGAGATACAGTGGCGTGGCGTGGGTATTAAAAAGATGTAAGCAGTGAAATTTTTTTTTCAAAAGTGATTAGAATATAGGTACTATACCTAAATACCTAATTATAAATTATGTATAAAAAAATGTAATGAAGAGAAAATAAAGAAATTGAAGTATAAATACTTCAAAAGTCTATTATAGGCGAATGACAGTGACAGTGTACGTAAAAACGACTACAGTCTACAACGCGTCGGGCTACGTACGGCCGCGGGCCGTACGGGTCGCTCCTATTGTTTCTCGCGTAAGCAAAATCAAATGTGCTTACAAACGCTAGTTAAATACGTGACCCCCACTATGGCATTATAGACTATTCGAAAACAACAGCGCCCGTAAGCAATTTCAGAATGTGTTACACTGTATATCGTATTATGATTATGCAGTTAACATAATACAGAATGGATTAAAAATAGACCTACAATCGATGATTTTCTTAAAATAGTTGGTAATCAGTAGACAGCGTACGACACAAATAAACAATAACAAAAACCACTACCAGCTATAACTTAAATATTTTATAAATAAAATTAAAATTTTAAAAATCATTTATTATGTACCTATTAGTCGTGATTGATCAAATTTATTTTTCTTTCATTTAAAGTGTAAGCAGTGCTTACAGTGCTTACATGCACGCTACGCCCCTGATGAGATAATAGATTAATTCAAATAAAATTATCTACATAATAGATAATTTCAAGAAAAAATTATCTAGATAATACTTAGATAATTTATAAAAAAAAACTTTAGCTAATACCTAGCTAATTAAAAAAAAAAAAAAATATAATAAATTTACATTGATGTTTTATTTATTTTATTTTACATATACAGTCAACACTCAACAGATTGGTATTATATATGGTACATTTGGTTCATACAAATGTGAACTGCAGAAAGGACTGCAATTTACTTTTAAGTTTTATTGTTACACTTCACAGACTTTATTGTCACACGGTATAAAGGTGTGACAGTGGTCACCCCTTTTTAAGGGGTGGGTCGTGGGTGGGTAGGTCAAACGGGGGGGGGATGAGGGGGATAGATCCCCCCCCCATGACTTTTAATCAATATTTATATTTTATGAACATTATACCTAAAATAAATAGAGGTATTAATTTTTTTTCTAATTTTAGATTCTGAGTGAAACGATGAATGTATTGATGTTACAATGATGTGTGTTTTTTTTTTTTTTTTTTTTTTTTTATTTTTTTTTTTTTGTGTCTGTGTACACGATAAGTAGTCGAAATAATGCTTCGATTTTCGACTTCAGTATCTTGTTCGATTGGAAAGTGAATATCGTTGGTGCATTGGGGAGGTCAAAATTTAAAATTCCCAATAGTTTTCACAAGCGCCAGGAAAAACAACATAAAAATTAAGGAAAAACGGGAATTTTTACGCAAAATCGGTTTTTGACAAAATCGAATTTGGTTTTTGGTGAAACTTTTAAACAAATGGCCGTAGATACATGAAATTTTCACTGGTTGTTTATATTTGCATTTTCTATACACGATAACATTTTCAAAATATTTTGATTTATTTTGAACTGTTTAGGGACATTTTCATTTTTCATTTTTTTTTAGTTTTTTTTCTAGAAATATCAATAAAATTTTATTTGTTTGTTGCGAAAGCTTGAAAATTTAATAGAAGACTCCTAGTATATTGTTTCAAAGGCAGATGAAAAATATTAAAAATCGTTGGTCACAGTTTTTTTTTATAAGCATTTAAAGTTCAAAAATTGACAAAATATGGAAAAATCACGAAAATTAGCAAATTATTTTTAGTTAAGAATTCGTAAAAATTTTTCTTTTTAAATCTAAGATTTGAAAATGTAATACAAGATTACTCATAAGTTTGTCTACCTTTATCAATAAAAAAATCTCTACCGGACAGTCAAATTAAATTTTTATAAGCGTTTGAAATTCAAATTTTTACAACATTGGATTTTCACTCGATTTCTCATGTAGCGATTTCCTTATTTTGTTGTTATTCATAAACGAATAACTATAGATACATGAAAATTTCACTGAATGTTTATATTAGCATTTCCTATACACCATACAATTTTGAAAATATTTTGACTCTTTTTGAGCTGTTTACGGGTATTTTCATTTTTCAATTTTTTTAGTTTTTTTTCTATGAATATCAATAAAGTTTTATCTGTTGGCCAAAAAGTGTAAAATGTAATACAAGGCTCCTGATATATTGTTACAATATCAGTTGAAAAATATTAAAAATACATAGGCACAATTTTTTTTATAAGCATTTTAACATCGAATTTTGACAAAATTTATCAAATCTCGAAAATTATTAATCATTGTAATTAATAAATTATAAAATGTTCAGTTTTTATAGCTAAGGATTGAAAATTTAAAACAAGATTCTACGTAAGTAGTTAATTCTCTTAACGAAAAATCTAAAAAATATACAATCACAGTTTATTTTTATAGTCATTTTATGTTCAAATTTGGACGAAATTTCATATTAAAAAACCTAGTTATTTTGTTGTGATTATATAATATTATTCGTGGGTACGGGGTACCTACTTGAAACTTCTAAAGTGTATTATTATATATCGATGATAGTATCAGGGTTTGTTATTGATGTTGATGTATAACGTGTTATAAGTACCTAATGGATATTGTGATAATGTGATATGATTAATTTGGAATTTATTATAGGTCAATTTTTTTTTAATACCATAGATTTGTATATAATTTGTCTTAACCTAGACTGACATACCGTCTTCGCTCAGAATCGTTTTTTTTATACAATGATATTATATCATTGAATTCAAATTTAATAGCATCCATTATACAGTGACCCACTACTGTACAGCAGAGCGACATCCACTTACCCACCTTTTTTTTTTTTAAATAAATAGTCATCTATGGTAAATTTTTACACTAGATCTTATGTCTTACGATTTACGACTATATTTAGTATATTTTTATACATAGTGTCACGGTGCATGGTATAATAATTGTTATTATTTACTATCTAGAGTCTAGACCCATACCTATGAATTAGGATATTATTATTATTTATATTTACTATTATGTAAGTTGTCTATACAAAATATCCAGGAATTACCGATATCGATACGGGCGATACGTATTCCTATTTCGTAGCCAGCGCTGGGCTATCAGTTGGTCGATTTATCTTGAATGTTGACTTATGAGTTATGACTAAACAGTTTTAAAGTTTAAATCACAGGACACAGAGTTATAGACGTTATAATATTGTTATAGTTTGTCTTTCAGCGATTCAGCTGTACAAAATTATATTATATTTTATTTTATATAAATAATATTAAAATTATTCATTATGAGTGCTAAAAGAAAGGATGGCTCAATATTGAGTTTTTTTTCTAAAAAAGTTAAACAATTAGATGATATTGTCAGTGTAGATGTCTCTGAGTCAGATGTTTTTCTTTGGCACAAAAAGTGACAGACGAGACACTACTACACTAGGGTCACAAAACCTAAATTTGGTAAGTACTTACTACCTACACGAATACAAATTTTAACATATTAATAATTTTCAGTTACCTTATATTTAGTAACTATTTTAGTCAGACGAAGTACTGGACGAATTGGCTAAGAAAACCCGAAAAATAGATTTAATAATATAATTAAAATATGTATTGTTAATTAATTTTATGTTTAAAAATATAGATTCTTATAAATAGTGTTTGTTAAAAAACTGCTACATCCCCCCCCCCATGACAAAATCATTTGACCGCCACTGGGTAGGTCGTAGGTGGTACCATACTACCGTAAACCGTTAGGTGTCACCTATGCAATACAAAAATAGTAATACCTTATAGTATATTGATATTGTGTATAGTAAAATTGTATAGCACTGTTATAGCTAATAAAGCAATCAATAGTAGTATAGCCACAAATTAAGATATCTTGTATACAGTTATTATGTCTGTATTCTATTAGTAATACAATAAGCGGATAAGGTAGATAAATAACATGCAAGACGGTCTCGGTGACATGTATGTGAATTCGCAGTTTTATCTTTCTATTTTGTCATAATAGGTTCATTTCATAGACGTATAATATATATATATATATATTATATGTCTATGGTTAGGTTCATTTAATTTACTATTGATAACAACTGACTATCAGCACCCAGCGATAATTGGGAAAAATGTTTATAAATAGCCTAGTTGAAAATCGTAGGTATTACGATTATCAGAATTCAGATTACAACATAGTTTTCAATAACACTGGCAAAGTTATAGTTTTTGCTGTCCATAATTTAATATTGGTCTTTATAATTATTATAAATCATATTATTTCCACCCGTACTCCTATTTTCAGTGTTTGTTGTATTTGGTGCAAAGATTTAATTAATATTTTACTATTTTGTGCTTAATTTTTAAATTCAATACTTTCTAGTTTCTGTTGTATTGTTTTATTTCTAATAAAAAATAATTAATTATAATTTATAATATCAAATAAAAATGAACTCAGAAATTTGTGTGTGTGGCAAACAGCGAGGAGAGCTCAATAATACAATTTAGAAGCGTCATGCAAATAAATGCAAAAAAAGAAAATCCTGTTCAAACAATATAAGTATTGCTAAGTTTTTCAAGTCTTCACGAGTAACAGGTATATTATATTAACTATTATTGCTAAGTATGAGTCCCATGAGTTTTCAGCGTTAAATGTTTTTCTGGCATGATGGTCTTCTTGTTAAATTAAAAAAAATCTTGCACCCTGTTTTCTACCTTATCATAAAATCATACCTATCCGACCGTCATTTTGTAATGCTCACTCAACTATATCCAATATTTCAGCCGGTGTTCCACTAGGGGGCATACTCTCCTCTGTTCTTTATAATATTTATGCTGCTGATCAGCCTACGCCCTACTACACTAAACACTCTTGTTGCTGATTATGCAGATGATAAGGCAAATAATATCTGTAAATTCTAATCCGGAAATAGCCTCACTCAATCTTCAGAACCACCTAACCCTTATGGAAGTCTGGTATACCAAGTGGCGGTTCAAAATTAACCAGTCTAAGTCTATGCATACAACTTTCACACTTCGTCTTTCTCCTTGCCCAGAGGCATCTATTTATGGCACTCAAATTCCTACTTCTTCCACAGTCAAATATCTAGGTCTTACACTTGATCGTAGACTTACCTGGGCTCCCCACCTAAGATCTAAAAGAAAAAATTTAAACCTACGGCTGCGCCTGTTAAAAACTTTGGCTAAAATGCACTTTACCACGCCCCTCACGAATTTCGATTTTTTTTTTTAAAAAGACGTGTTTTCCAACGCTGATTTCGAAACTGTTTGAATTTTTGTGCGGAAACCATTATTTTGGAAGTTATAGCCTCCCAAAGTTAACGATTTTACGTTTATACGCATGCGCGCAACACTACTAGATTACCGCGCGGAGTGCCGCTAACAAGGGATCACTGCCCATACTATACAACATAACTGCAACAAAAATGCAATTTTCTTAACCCTGTGACCCACTTGGGGAGGTGTTGCACAGCAAGTCGGGGGATATTTTCGATTTGCGGAGCGGAGCGACGGCGCCGAGGAGCGTAGCGACGAGTGCCGCTAGCACCGCATCACTGTACGATGTTTTTTTCAAATTGGTGGCTCGGTGCAACAAAAATGCAATTTTCTCAACCCTGTGACCCACTTGGGGAGGTGTTGCACAGCAAGTCGGGGGATATTTTCGATTTGCGGAGCGGAGCGACGGCGCCGAGGAGCGTAGCGACGAGTGCCGCTAGCACCACATCACTGTACGATGTTTTTTTCAAATTGGTGGCTCGGTGCAACAAAAATGCAATTTTCTCAACCCTGTGACCCACTTGGGGAGGTGTTGCACAGCAAGTCGGGGGATATTTTCGATTTGCGGAGCGGAGGTATATAGGTATATAGGTATAGTAGGTACTACAATATACTCATTAGCATATCTACCTGATATAATTATCATCAAGATAATTGAATATAACAATATTTGTAATAATATACAATTTAGTTATAATGAAATAGTTATAAAATAGCGATATTGATATAAAAATAGAACGAAGACCAATTAAAATGTGCAATTTTGCTTGTTTTTTTAAATATCCCAATTACAATGCATAGCAGTTATATTATATAATATTTAATTTTTAAAATAATTATAAGGTACTTAGTACGATAAGTACGATAAAATCAGTCTGCCCGAAAGTGCAATAGCGAGTAGGTCATTTTTAAGAAATTTTATTTTAATATATTTAAAAAGTTATTGTTATTATGTCAAATTTAAATCTTTTAAAAATTTTTAAAATATTTAATTGCGAAACCTCCGGGAAAATTAATGAGGATATTATTATTCTACTCCAAGAGTGGAATTTAATTCCAAAAAGTGGAGAATACAAATGCCCTCGTGGTCATAATTTAAAACTAGTGCCACGGAATGATTCTATTGATGGCTTTGTTTGGAGGTAAGTACCTATCTGGCTATCTAGTGAGTACGTTCTAAATCGATCCTTTTTTAACCCAGGTGCCGTGAGAAATGTTCGGTTAGGAATCAAAAAGCTACTAAGTGTAACTATCAGGTATCGATGAGGAAAAATACATTTTTCGAAAAGTCACACCTTTCAATATTTAAGATAGTTGCGTTGTCTTATTTGTGCCTCCAACACACCACGCAGTCATTCATTATGAGTGAGTTAGAAATTAGCCGTCATACTATTGTTGATTGGTCAAATTTCTGTCGAGAAGTTATGTATGATGGACTAGTTGCTCATAAAGTTAAAATCGGTGGAGTGGGTGTTGAAGTGGAAATTGACGAAAGTAAATTTGGAAAGCGGAAATACCATAGGGGGCACGCAGTTGAAGGTCAGTGTTTATTTGGAGGTGTCGAGCGAGGGACCAATAAATGTTTTCTTGTCCCAGTGGAGAAAAGAGACAAAACGACATTACTCAACATTATAAAAGAGTGGATTTTACCAGGGACAACGATCATTTCTGACTGTTGGAAGGTAATTATTTAAAATTTAATAAATTTAATATTTTTTAATACTTAAATATATTAGGCATACGACTGTTTGAATGACGAGGGATATGTGCATTTTAAGGTTAATCATAGTATTAATTTTAAAGATCCCGAAACACAGCAGCATACAAATACGATTGAAGGCCTTTGGAGACATGCCAAATTTTCGCTACCTCAATATCATAGGAAGAAAGATTTTATAGGAGGATATCTCGCTAAACACATGTTTTTAAAACAAATTAAAAATAAAAATGACGCCTTAATAGAGTTTTTCAAATTAGCTGGACATTTGTACAACGCAAATGTTCCAATTAATGTTGAGCAAAACTCAAGTGATACTTATGATAATGAAGAAACAGATGAAGAAACAGATGAAGAAACTGATGATAATATTGTTTATTAAATATTTGACATTGTGTAAAAGTACAATATACAATAAAATAAAAAAATTGAATTTCAACTTTAAAATTATTGTCCCCGTAAAAAGAATTTAAATAGGTTATACACGCTCCGTGCGGCGGTAATGCATAGTGGTGTTGAGCGCATGCGTATAAACGTAAAATCGCAAACTTTGGAAGGCTATAACTTCCAAAATAATGGTTTCCGCACAAAAATTCAAACCGTTTCGAAATCAGCGTTGAAAAACACGTCTTTTTTTAAAAAAAAAAATCGAAATTCGTGAGGGGCGTGGTAAAGTGCATTTGTTCCAAAACTTTTTGCAATAACAACAAATACATTCACATTAAAACTAAACTCCTAATTTATAAATCTCTAATTAAGCCCATCTGGACATATGGCATACAACTCTGGGGTAATGCAAAACTTTCAAACATCAACAAAATACAAACCTTCCAAAACATAGCGCTAAGGAAACTACTTATTGCTCCACCTTATGTCTCCAACCTCTCCATTCAACAAGATCTCAGGATAAACTCCGTCAAAGATGAAGCAAAACTCTACTATAAGCGGTTTCACAGTAGGTTACTTAATCATCCTAACCCTCTCATAAAAAATCTAGCAGTCCCTTCGATTCCGGGTAACCCTGTCAGACGTCTCAAACGTAATTGGTGTCGTGACCTGCTAGACGCTTGAATCCTAGTTAAAATCCTCCTAAACTCTAAACAAAATAGGTAGTGTCATCATTGGGTGGCTTCTTCCGTCATATTACTCATGTTTTTAATACTCTTTTCTAATTTGCTTATTATTCTATATATGAATAGATTGTAAATATCTTGTAAAAAAAAAAAAATGTTTATCTGAAATAGGTAGGTGGTAAATACTTTCAACATTTTATAATTTAATAATATTAATCTCATGAATTGTTTTAATATATCTATTAAGTAGGTACATATTTTAATTTTTTAAGTATTCTAGCTTAAATAAAATGTAGTTATCTGTTATATTACTTATTACTTACCCCTGACTTTTTAATTTAATTTAGTTAAATATATCTATTATTAAATACATTTAATATGCTTTAAAAATAATATAAGAAATGTCATGTCTCATTAAAAAAACAAAACCTTGGTCCTTGATTATTTTTATTGTCCATAATAATTATATAAAAATAATTATTTGTATGGATAGTACAATAAAACAAAATGATTGGAAATTATTTAATTTTTTTATTATTATTATAGATAAATTTTGAAGTAAATCAGTAACGCAATTTATTCATTGATTATACCTATACTAACTTCCACATTATTTAAGGTCTATATTTTGTTAGTACTTACCTACCTACCTTAATATATATTAATCATAATATTATTGAAAACTTTATTTCATAGAGCCAGAACATAATATTGTGAGTACAGAAGTTGTTAATGGCGTTGATGAAGAATACAGTAAAGACAAAGAAATTAGTATGTATTTAATTTATTATAACTTTTAATTCCTATACTTGGTATCCAGAGTACCTAAATATTTATTTATCATAATGTAATTGAAAATTTGATAACTTTATTTCATAGATCAAGAACATTATATAGTGAGTACATCAGTTGTTAATGACATTGATGTAGGATACAGTCAAGACAAAGAAACTGGTAAGTATTTAATTTATTATGACTTTTAACACCTATACTTGGTATCCAGAGTACCTAAATATTTATTTATCATAATGGAATTGAAAATTTGATAACTTTATTTCATAGATCAAGAACATAATATTGTGAGTACAGCAATTGTTGATGATGTTGATGCAGAATATAGTAAAGATAAAGAAACTGGTAAGTATTTAATTTATTTTTAAACTTGAAGCTTTTGAAATTTAGTTAATTTATAAATTAAAATTCTTAAATACTGAGAATATTACACCTAATGTATGGTAGGTATAGTCAGAATAAATATCGAAAGTGAGCCGATTCCGAATTTCGTCTTAGGCCGTCGCCGATAATTTAAAACAAACATTGTTTATTAGTAGCCAGCTACTACGAGATAATATTATTATTAATCGACAGACAGCGTCGGCTGGATTTCGGGCCCGTTTATTTTTCCGAACACCATTATTGTTATTATTATTATTATTATTGATAATATACCAATGTCCAATACTGTACTTACGTTATAACGGAGTGGTTTACTATAATAATATTGTATTACCATATTTTAACGATGATTTATTCATTGATCTGCATTACATACTATAGATACTAAATTATGTTGTTTGTTACAATTTTATAATTTCAATTGCAGTTCGAACCAATTCCCCCGAGTGTTCTGGTCAAACAGCGTAGAAGGTGTGCTCCAATGATAGTCAAACATGAAAAAAGGGAAAAAAGTAGCGATCAAGTGTTCTGTACGGATGTTGGAAGTTGGAACGCTACGTGAGTCGTGCAGTTATTGTGGAAAACCTCTCACCACTACTACTCCACCCACCCTTCAAAGAGTATAACTGTGTACACCTTAAACATGTTAACTGATATTTAACCGTGTTATCGGTCATAAACAGGTTGTTATATAATATCCGTCTCCTACGAAATGTATCGTCATGAGAAAGATCAAAGAGGTATGTGTCCAGCCGTCCAGGGTTCTGCTGTACACATGTGAGTACACAGTGTTTAATTATATTTGCCTATTGTTATATATGTACATTGTGTAAATTAGTTGTTAATTTGTTCAGAATGAATAGCCACACATTTTCGAAATCGAACAATGCCCACACACCGTAAATTCATCAAAAGTTAAAAAACTTTGTCAACATTTTAATAGGTAAGGTTAATTTTGAATAATCTAATAAATAAAACCCTACTATAAAAAAAGTATCTGTTTCAGGTTGCTTTCACTGGAACGGCTAAGGGCATATCGCCCTCAAATATTGTAATGGCAAATAACGAAAGGCTAAACTAAAATAATATACTATGAGACTTCAGACGGACAGTAGGTATGTAATAACCCCCCCGGAGGGCCATAGGATATGCTATAGCTTATAGGTACCTATGAGCATATACCTACCTGTTACAGTGGCGTAGCCAGGGGGGGTTTTGGGTGTTTAAACACCTCCCATTGACATTTTCCTCCCTAATAAAAATATTGTTTATAGGGTTTGTGACTCTTCGCATTATTTTAGATAAGTTATAAATATGTCTTATGAAATTTTTTAAATATCTAATCAAACAAAGTTTGAATTTGCATATTTTAGGAAAAGCGTACATTTGAGCGATTTTTCGCATATTTATGCATATTTTGCATTTTTCTTACTTAAATGTAGGTACATACAATTGTTGAAAAAATCATATTTGGATAACATTAAAAAATATCTTTAAAAATATTATGTTTGGTGAGGTACAGTAGGCTCCAATTTTGAGATTTGGGGAGGCCGAAGCCTAAAACCATAGTATTATAAAATTGAATTAAAAAAATTTAGTAAATGATTGGGAGGGCTGTTAAAGTTGTTGGTGGAGCTTGGCTATACGGTTTGCCCTATTTTCGCATAGTTATGGTATGTTGTATGTAAGATTTTATAAGTCTCTTTGTGACAAGACTGTGTTAAAACTGTGCAACAGGTCAAGTCCCGAACCCTAAATTTATTTATATATGAAAACTGTAAAAACTTGGTTTTAATCTATACTTAAACACCCCCCCCCCCATTTCATAATCCTGGCTACGCCACTGACCTGTTATATTAGTGAGTCGCATCGGATTCGGTTATTTGTATCCGAGTGTAAGCACCTTCACACCACTAGTCAGTTGTCAAGATAATTTGTTACTCATCACCAGGGCTCGGGACTTAAAGCATTTGCTTATTTTTTTAGATTGACTTAAAATGTAGCAGAGTACTATTATAGAAGTGTATGTCATTAACACATTCAATTATGAAATTTGAGAGTGCTTTTTTTTTGTTTTTTTCAGTGATTTTTCAAAAAAATGCTTATTTCAAGTTTTTATACTTTTTTATGGTTTTTTACTGCAAAGTTGTTTTTGATAGAATTAAAATTAAAAATAATTTAAATAAAAAAATTTATTAAAATTTATTAAAAAAAAATTTTTTCAACTATTTGTAAATATTGTTTACATTTTATTTTTCAGAAAATCCCTTGGAAAATCCATAAAATCGTCAGTCCTGAAAATGAAGTTTAATTTTTTTATAATATAAAGATAAATTTTTATTTTTATTTTATTGTTTTTTTTTTTAATAAATATTTTTGCTTAAATTTAAGTT
This sequence comes from Macrosiphum euphorbiae, assembly GCA_949089665.1. NCBI lineage: Eukaryota > Metazoa > Arthropoda > Insecta > Hemiptera > Aphididae > Macrosiphum > Macrosiphum euphorbiae. The sequence continues at coordinate 45,085,265 of CARXXK010000004.1, read as the reverse complement.
TTTTAAATGCTTATTTGAGTGCTTATAATGATGTTTTTAAGTGCTTATTTTAATGATTTTAAGTGCTTTAAGTCCCGAGCCCTGCTCATCACTTATGACTTAGAATAATTATGACCTGAATATTTAAGGAGGGACTTACAGTAATTTTATTATTTCGGAACTTGGAATATTAACCAGAGTAACATTATTATTTCATCATTGGAACTACATTTTGTTCAATACTGTAACGGCCATTTATTAACTGTTTGATTGTATTTCATAATAATAAATTAGTAGGTTTCATTACTCTAATAAGATTTTTCGACTTTTATTAATTATTGCTACTCGATCGAGGATACCAGGTAACTGCTCGCAACACCATCACCAGATTCGATGACGGCGATCAGTCTCACACTATCATATTTTTAGTTCAATTAATAATTTAAAAATATAATAATATATTTTCTACATAGGAGTTTATAAAACTATGTATTAGGTGAATATATTTTAACTTAAAATATCGTACTGGTTGATAATACTTCAAGTGTGCACAAAACGCTCATGTATTTGACATTGAATGTGAAGCAATAGTCATCCGTCTACTTCCTATATCTGTAATCGAAAATCCATTTTGTTATCCAGTGTTTAATGGTTTTCCTTGCATGGATCACGGATGACGTGTCGTTGGGATGTGACGCCCTCAAGTCCAAGTGATGCGCACCATCTGGTATCAATAACGCCTTGATGGACGACGAGAGACTCTTCAACACGCCTCCACTGGACCACGGGTCCAATAAACCATTGCTAAAAAAATAATTCATTGTCAATTAATTTTTATAGTCTCCTGACGCGTTTGTTCCGAATTACCAAATCGGTTCCCGAGACTTCTACGCAGGTGACATACGGCGACTGTTTACGATGAATTTTAATTTTAATAATACAACTATGGTAAAATTTACTTTTTTCGATTATCGTTGAAGGTTAAAACATTATTGTATATTCAACCGACAACAACAGTTTCTTTTCCATTTTACACAGACTTAGGATAACTACCTATGGTATGGTTGTGTTTTGTTGGTGTTTAAAAACAAGTAAAACCAATAGGTAAGCCATTTATACGGATATGTCAAGTGAAAGTAGTCTCACTAAATATCAAGTCGAATAGTTAATTAAAATAAAGAGTAATAAAAACAAAATTAACGTGGTATTAATTTACGAAAAACAGTTTTTACGATTTTTAAACTCAAAATTTGGCAGTTATTTAATTTTTTCATTTATTTTGTTCACCAATTAAATTTTCCTTTTTAGCTGATTTTCTTAACCAAAATCATCCTTATTTACTTGGATATTTTTCACTCTTTACTCCTTTTTTGAAAAATAAAAATATTTGGGGGAGGGGGGGCTGAATAAAATTTGATTTAAAAATCAAAATAATTTATGTAGTTCGTTCTGAAGTAGATGAAAATGCTGACCATATTTTTGGTGGAAAATCACAGTTATGAGATCTTAATAATATCAAATATTTTTAATTTATGTGTATGTTCCTATTACTGTTACCAATTCAAACAGATATAGATGATTAGAGCTAGGTAGTATTTACTTTTTATCGGTAACAGTGGCGTAACTGAGAATGTTTAATGGGGGGGGGGATCAAAATAAATTTGTAGGGTAAACTTGTGGGGGCCTTTGCCCCCACGGCCCACACCCCCTTATCTATATTTTGTATAATTTAATAACTCAACACATCTAAATATAATCATTCTATATATTACATAACATTATACATTTACAAATATGTTTTAATATTTTAATAAACTCATTTAAATGTTTTATAATAATTAATATGTTATAACTAATAGTTATTGAATAAACTGCAGTGACTGCAATTATATTTTTAATAGGTACTTTTTTTAACTGGTGTTAATTTAATTTTGCATAATTTTAGCGCGAGTTGTAATGCTAATTTTTATAATAAGTTGAATACGTCATACATAATATTTAAACATTTAATGCCGGGTCTAATAATGTTTAGTATTTTAAATTGTAATACTTACGTCAGGCCCAGGCTTCTTTTTAAAAAAATTCAATAAAGTACTGCTAGTTGCTGGTAATTTTCTTTTTTTGTGCTCCATTTTGCTTTTAGCTTATAAAAATGTAACTGACTCAGTGACACTGTGAATATGCGAGAATGACACGGTGTGTGGTGTGTTGGTGTGTATACCTACTGTGTAGTGTTAAATGTTTATACGTAATCGCAATAATCAATGTAGATACTTTGTGTGGGCGCGCTTTCTTAGTACCTACCTACTACCTAGTATCTATGGCTATTATTCGTTCTACGAAATGTAAATCTTAGTTACATTTTTATTATTATATTATGTTTATGGAATGGTGGTTTTTAAAATTATCGGATTACTTACCATCTATAATCTATTCAAAATTAGGTATAGTGTGTGGCAAGGCACCCAATGTTTATTAATAAATAAGAATTAAAATGAATCACACCATTTATTTTGAAATCATGCTTATATCGTTAACGGGTAAATATTTATATACGGGTACACAACTTCTAAACTTTTTTTTTTTTTTTAATTTCGTAATAATTTATAAGTTTTTATTTGAACTATTTGTAGGTATAAGACAATATATAAATACAGCTCATGGGGGGGATCTACCCCCCATATCCCCCCGTAATTACGCCCCTGATCGGTAACCAATTAGTATACTTTATTTGGGCACAGGTACCATTGTACCAATATTCCAAGTGCATGTTCAAAAAACCACCCCAACGAAAAATGTGTAATTCTTTTATACATTTATTAAGAATGTGATTAGCAAGCATTTACAGGATACATTACACAATTTGAGCGCATTCAATGTTTTGTAAGGGGAGGCTGGTGGGTCAGTGACATTGTGTCTCCAACATCCCTACCCATATCTAAAATATCTTTAAAAGCTTTCTTTTTTCTAGGAACTCGGATATTTAACCTAATGCCCTGTGATGTGGCCAATATGCCAATACCCCTTTTCAAAAAAAAAAATTCCTACTGACTCCGTTATTTCACATGATGCGTCTTAAACAAAATTTAAGTATATCTTACTTAATAACTTGTAACATGAATATGAAAATATTTATTATTATTAAGAATAATCTTTTTTTATTTATAAACTAAGATAACCCTGCAGGGCCTCTATACAGGAGTTCTACTTTGTGAAGCCCAGTAATCTTTTTGGTATTAATTTAAATAAAAAATAAATTAGATATAATATATTGGATACATTGCAAAATATTTAATTTATGATACGAGTGGGGTCGGAGACACATGTCGTAAGGGTGTACTAAACTCTAAACCAATTACCAAATACGTGTAAATTGTGAAATGTGTAGGGCAAATTCTTGATAAATAATTGCGTAACAAAATTTCACAATTTTCGTTGAGGTTGGGCTAGACACAAACCAATTCTGTATTTACCATCTCGACAATTATATACTTTACAAATAATAATATCGTGAATCGTGATGCAGGCTTGAATATTATACTAAATTATAATTGCAATAAATTGCATATTATTATTTTGTCGTATCACTTGTAATTAATAATACGTTTCCCACACATGTAAATACCTATATAATGTAATACATCATTATCTTTACCTGAATATGTTATTGGACACAAACCAATTCTGTATTATCTCGACAGTTATATACTTTACAAATAATAATATCGTGAATCGTGGTGCAGGCTTGAATATTATATTAAATTAGAATTGCAATAAATTGCATATTATTATTATTTTGTCGCATCACTTGCAATTAATAATACGTTTCCCACACATATTATGTAAATATCTATATAATGTAATACATCATTATCTTTACCTGAATATGATATTGGACGCGGCTTTCAGATTTTTGCCTCCGTACTGTTTTTCGACGTCGTCTGTGGTCGGTTTGACGTCGTATCGATTTTCGCAGTACTCTGAGTAGCTTTTGAAATCCCACGGGTAGGCTTCGAATATATCGTCCTCGCCGCCGTTAGTACATAATGGCATTATCATTTCTGTGCAGGCCTGAAAAAAACCCCATAACATGGCTGTAGAACAATGTTCACATTTTATTTCAGATGATTAAATAGTTATAGAAAAACGGCAGTGTCTTTCAATCAGTATAATTGGTTGTTATGATTTATAGATGTGTGGTATCGAGTCGTGCCAAAATATAATATGTTAGCTAAGAGTTCATACTACTTAATTTTATATTATGTATGTTCTTTAATATATATTCTTATAAGTTATATTATATATTATATTATATTACCTAACCTAATCGATGGATAATTGCTACCTAATTAGCATTACGTAATATTTATTTATTCTTCTTGATATAATATACCTATTATGATGTGAAAAACGCTTTGATGACTTTCATTTTTTCATACTAGTTTCCGGAGAAAGAGATATTATCGATTACGAAGGTAAAAAATTCCAAGACAACTGAAGATAATAATATATATGTTATGTCTATTTTTTCCCAATAATTCGACTGTTATTGATATTTTTATCATTTTTAAGAGTTATTTCTATAAACGATCATACATTATAAATAAAGTGACATTTTTGATAGGAAATACTATATATTATGTTATATGAGTTTATTTACTCATTAAACAGAATGATTACTTGTGCCTGAACAGGGCTGCACTTACCTGATAATCCCATCCGTTCATCATATCATCCGAGAACGCCGACGACAGATTCAAACACTTGGTCGATCCGGTGTAATTGAAATACACGCTCAGACCGTGAAACACCGACATCAAGAGCGTCTCGTCGTCTTCCGTGTGATTCGTCATCGACTTGCAGACTTCCTGACAATAGAAGTTAAACGTATATTATTTATTATTACTCCATATTACCCTAGCCAACATCGAGGTTCAAGGCTGGGCACGTAAAACAATATGTGAACTAGTCGAGTCACAAGTTGCCAAGTTTTTTTTTAGAAACTTTATTAAGTTTGATTTAATATTAAAAGAATAATAAAGTTAACATTATTAAAAGTCAAAATTCGAGTAAAAATATCTTAGAGAACTATGTCACTATGTCGTAAGGTAAATAAAAAACATATTATTCTAAAAGTATAATATATTCTTGAAATTACCCTTTAGAAACCATCAATAAAATCCAAATATTAAGAAAAGTAGGTAGATACCTAGCCACCTAGGTACCTACTGAGATGAATACTGGGAATTTGTTATTTTTGACCCCTCTAAAGTGGGTACCAACTAGATCCACTTCATTAACTAAAAATATATTGAAATTGAAAATCTGTGCATTTTTACTTCTCCAAAAGATGATTGATAGCAGATAAAAAACACATTATTATAAAATCAATACATATTCATTGCTCCTCTGAATCTAAAAATTCAGCATTAATTATAAAGTTGCAAACATTATACTTTATAGAACAAAAATAAGTAATTCGTCATATAACAATATGTCAATTAATTGAAATTGATATAACTCTTCAACATATTTTTGACTTTAAAATTTTAATCATTTATAAAATTAAAACTTTTGACTCGATAAGCCTTTATGGTATTATACAGATTTAGCTTTACATTATTTACACACAAATACACAGTATACCAATACCTTGATCGGATTTGCCGGCAAAGGGGCCAGAAAATTAGCCTCGTAAGGATAGTTAACCATGGCCAGTGCCACATACACGTCAGTAGCCCAATATTTTAGGCGTGCCACATCGTCGGAGTCCTTTAATGGTGTACATAGTTTCCAGTTGTCCGTTAACCACGTTTTCCCAGAATCTATGAAAACCCGTGGACGTGGTTCGATTAATTATAATATTATATTAGTGAGCAGTGAGCACTCCTGTCAAAATAATTTACTCAAACATGAATATTGGTGCTCGCATATCGCATATGATTCAAAACAACGCTTTAATGATTTCTGGCTTTAGTTTGTAGAAAATTATGAAATATCGTTCTGTTCAGAAACAATTACAAGTAATTTTTAATAGTAGAAGGACGTCAAGCCCGTAATTAATGTATTGTTTTCTATGTGTTTTGAAATGATGATCCAATTCCATTACATTGAATTATCATTATTTAGTTCATAAATGAGTTCAAAAAACAATAAGGCTAAAATAGAATGAACAGGTTGATTTATATAATACATTAATACATACTGCAGTCAGCAGTTCAACAGATTTATATATAAGTTTGAGTGAAAAAGTGAGGTCATAATTAGTAATTTTAATGAGTTATATTAAGCTATATAGTTACTAAATTAGCCTACCTACTTTAAAACAAAGTTAGTGCCTACTGTTATAAAGTTCAGATATTTTATATTGATTCAATTCGTAATGTTACAAAATATTTTACCAGATTCTGTGACCTTATCGATGGCTTTCCAAGATGCTGAAATAGTCAATCCACATTCGGCACTGGCATTTCTGTAAACCGACGACGTCACTTTGTAGAAATCATTGCACGGTGTCATCCCAGTAAATTGCCATATCGGAGCTGACGAAGCTATAGCTCTAAATTTTAATAATAAAAAAAAAATTATAATTTAAGAATAGAACATCTCATACCGTAAGAGCGGGATACTTTACTCCAGGGGTTAAACATTGCTCCAAAAAAAATTTTTATTGATATCAATCGTAGCACATTACGATTTTGAGATCAGAGATTGTAGTTTTTTTTATATTATTCTTATTAACATTACTAATTTTTTCAAACATTACGGACATGAATATATTATTTTTCTTCCAAGATGTATATCATGTAAAAAATGGTTTTCAAAAACACAAAAATACATAACGGAAAAGTTATCCAAAATCTAGGGGATTGAAATTTAATTTAAAATGTATTGAAAAAAGACTTTTAATCAACTAAAAAAAAAAAAAAAAATATATTATTAAATTATATTAAGTATAGGTTTAAATAAGTTAAAACACAAGCACTAAACATTGCACCAATAGTTATTATATGCATTAAAGTAAGGTAATTTTAATCATTGTGCAATGTAACCTGCAATGTATTTTAACTTTGCTCCAAACTTTTGGGAATAAGTAAGTAAGTCACTAGTACGACATTCGGATTTTTTTGATATGTTCTTACCTCTTAACATCTATACATATAAAACAACGCGAACAGGTAATTTTTATCTTTGTTATTGAAGCTATAGTATAGGTTCAAACTAAAAAAGAAATATATTTGGAGCAAAGTATCCCCCTCTTACGGTATCCACATGTACTGCAGAGCAGTGTGTAAATGTAAGTGTAATTTGGAAAGAAAGTACAACAATATTGTAATAAAAACATATAACATCATTAACCTGTTAAATAACACAGATACGAATTTTAGAAATCCAATAAGATACTTGTGTAATCAGGTTTTGTAAGTTCTAACTATCAACTATGTGTCTAAGTGGTTCATGTCATAATTTGTTATCACTGTATACATAAATACCTACCCTTCGACAGTGGCCGGATACTTGATGCGGAACCAAGCGGCCAACATTCCTCCGTACGAGCCACCGAAAGCGAATACCGGATTGGGTCGTTTGCCAACACTCAGCGAGTCGTCACGCAGATACTTTATCAGGTCTACGAAGTCAGCCATCGCTTGCTGTGAAGTCAGATAGCCCAACTTCTCTTTGTCATCGAATGAATTCGTTCCGTAGGGCATGGACTCGCCATAGTAACGGTGCTCGGCGAACACGACCAATGCCTCGAACTCTCTTGATATTTCCCACATAAAGCCCTATTTTATTTTTCGTGTGTAGATAAATTATTAACTCTTCGTCTGTATACAGACATATACATGTGTAACTCGTCAAACAACCACTGTTATTATTATTATTTGTATTATTTGATATATTTTTGTTGCATTTATATGCACGATTATTATTTTTTTGTATGTACATCGGTTATTAGTTAGGTGCAAGCCTGGGCATAAACGCGTTAAAAAGTTATAAGTTAAGTTAATTTTAACTTTTAACTTAACTTTTTAAAATTTAATTTTCATTAACTTAATTTTTAACTTAACTTATTTTAATTGATATAAACTTAATAAACAACGAGTTACTTTTAATCAAATTCAAGTTAAGTAAATTTATACATAATCAAATAATAAATATAATACAAATACAAATAATTATTGATATTACATAACCATTTACTAGAATATGGAATTACAAATATAGTTAAATTAGTTTCTTGTTCCATTAACCAGAATTCTTCAAGAAAAATATCTCAATTAAATACATATAGATATAGCAATAGCCAATTACCTATATTAGGTATAACATATAGTTGTATCGTATATATAAAGATATACCATACCATACTGCGGCATAAGGGCATATTGTAACAATAATAATTAATAAATACTAATAACTAATAATTAATATGATATTATTTAATTTTATTGATATAGATACAAATCAAAAATGTACAATTCTCAAGAACATATTGAAAAATATTTTTGGCATAAATAGGTTATTTTTGGATTATAACTAATTGGGTTATGCTCATGTATATTAATTTTATTTTAAAAGTTTATATTTATAAACAGTCAATATTGTTAGTAGACAAAATAGTCATAGGTTGACATGGGTTCACTTTTCGTTCTCGGCTCTCTCAACACGCAAGATTTACAATACCGAGTTTCAGTTTTTGTGTAACTAATAAATCTGATGTGATTATCAGTGTCCAGTGAAATACATTAGTTTTTAATTCTCTCAATACATTCAGTCTACACTAACTGGAGACTTGTTCTGTGTAATATGTATAATACTTATCTGTATTAATAAATCAAAAGATTGTATTTGTTTCGGAATTTTCAATTTTGTATGCTCCTCGTACTTACTACATAATTCTATTAATTCAGTACCTATGTATAGAAAAGCTATTTCCTGTGTTCAATAATATTTATGAATTTTATTATTTTAAACCATATAACTGAGTATTTATACAGATATTATAAAAAAAAAAATAGCTTAACTTAACTTAAGTTAATAAATTAATTGAAAATGTTCATATAACTCTTAACTTAACTGATTTAAAAAAAAAATTAGGTTAACTGCTAAATTTAAACTTTTTAAAATGTTTGAATTAACTTAACTTAACTCAGTAAAAAATTATCATTAACTTGCCCAGGCTTTGTCAGATGTAAGTGTATAAGCTGGGAAATGTCATCTAGAGTTTTTTGAAGTCAGGTAAACAATAAAACCTATCATGCGATAATGTCATTATAATATCGGGAAAATGGATCCAAAACAATGATGAAGCCAAATTGCCTATTCAGTGCGCCGTGTTACAATAATAGTATTATCAGAAATTTATTGGAATGCGTAAAATAAACAATACATTTATCCCAATAACAGTCCCAGAAAGAGGTACAAATTCCGGAATGAAAAAGTTGAAAATCGCCAAAGACACGAACTTATTAATAGTTAAACTTAAATTAGATTCTCATATGAAATTAGGTGTAATATTATACAAGAAGACAAAAAAAATCATTTACTATTTATCTTGATGTAATTTTATAAAGTTTAAACAATAATTATATTTTCAAGATAAATGTAAACTACGTTATAGTCATAGACTTATAGATATAGCGTGTTACGAGGTTAATGCGCTGTTTAAGCTATGTATTGGCTGTCCTCGGAACAGTACCATTTCTCTCACTCTTATGATAAAACTCAAACTATCTCTCTTAATTCGTTTGGCACGACCACGCTTCCCAATTCTCGGGAAAAATGTACTATATATTTCTATAAGTCTATGGCTATAGTATATATACCACCTCATTGCTTTAAAGAGTTAAATTATTAATTTAAAAACTTACAGTATTATCGCAAAAATCTTCAATTCGTCCTTCGTTACCAGTATAAAAAAATATTGGACCTTTATTAACATCCCAATATTTGTCATTAATAAGGTACTTTAATTCAAATGTATCATTATTGGTGTAACTAAAATGATCAACCTGTGGTAAAAAAAAAAAATAAGTACATTAAATTTCATATAATATGTAAATTTCTACTATTTCTACATATTTTGTATTTCATTACACAACTATACATATTATAATTATTATATTATTATATTATAACGCTGTTAATAACATTTAAAAATATATTGGTACCCAATCTATTATTATAATACATTTTACTCAGTTTTATTTTATTACTGTTTTTAATTTTAATTTCAAAAACAATCGATTATTTTAAAATAGATAAAAATATTCAAGGTTTAAATTTCAGTTACTAGATTTAGGAGATCTGATTCAGATTATCAACATAATATCGTATTTTTGAAATAAAATCTTTTGTTTTTTATTATTATTAATTTTTATTACTCGTTACTCCTAAGCCATTCGACACAAATGACATTTCATTTTAACAAATAGGATAAATTGTGCATTTGTGTTCCTAAATCAATAAATAGGTATGTGATGTCGATCTTTCTTTAAAAATACGAGTGAAAATATTGTACTAGTGTACTACAGAACAACAATTTAAACTAGAATTTAAACTAATCTTGCAAAGCTGAAGAGTTTGTTTGTTTGAAGACCCTAAACTCAGGAACTAGTGGTTCGAACTTCGAATTGGAAAAATATATTTGTGTTGGATAGTCTATTTGTCGAGAAAGGCTAAGGCTATATAATATAATATCACACTACGACCGATAGGAGCATGAGGAGGTGCTCAAACAGAGATTTTTAGATTTACGATGGAAATGTTTGTTTATAAAATGTTGCTATTGTAGGTTATAGGAGAAATAATTAGTAGAAATAGTATTTATTTATTTTTTGTTGTTAATCGGGCCGATTAGGTATAAGAATACATCAAATCGAATTTTCGCACATTGCCTATAGGTGGCTGAGTTGCACTTACTGCAGCGAGTTACACCCAAACGGAGTTGAAAAATCACAATTTTGTTAAGAGTTGTCATTCTTTACGAGCAACGGGATCAGCTAATATATTATAATATGACATATAAATTCAAACAGTTATAATTCAACGAGTTTTTGAATTGAAGAGTTTATTCAAGCACCAATATTTCTCAGAAATGCTTCAACAAAATAATCAATAATCAAATATGATAAGATTTCATGTGAAACAACATTTATAATAACATGTGTGATTAAATGTTAAAAACTACTTTAAATAATATTATATATTATTTTGTCCACTTTTATAGTTTTATATACATCAATAATAATAATTAGGTTCAACGTGGTTTAAATCTTGAACTGTTGAGTGTTTCTTGTTATCTGAAACGTCTCAAATGCACTGAAGAATAGTTATAAACAAATATTAATATAATTAGGTAGCTTTGGATTGTATTATTTAGTAGTAAAATTATTATTATTATTATTATTATTAATTTGCCGTATTTTTACTTACCGGTACAGTGATGTAATTAGTCGTGTAGTTATAGCCACTGGCAGCGTGGAAAATTATCATCAACAGTTGCGAGCACGCAAGAATAAACATATTTAAAGTTGTTAGAATTTCATTTACAACAACTAACAACTACAAAACTACGTTTGGAACAAATATAAATCAAAAATAAATTCGAATTATTCACTAATACTTGTAATAATAATAATATATTTGGTATATAGGTACTCTGCTAATGTTAGCCCAACAACGTACCTATAGATATTACTGTGTCCTAGCTGGTTGTCGTCGCTAGTGATGCGTGGAACAGGTACAATACTTATATATTTCAATGAAAAGTTCAGTATTTTTCGGATACTTAAAAAATAACAGAACTGATAAGATTATTGTTGGTACTCTAAATTGAGTAAATATTACGAGAAAGAAACACTTGAAAATGCGATATGCTATTTATGTTTTACCACATACATATTGTAATTGGGCTAGCTCGTTTAGATCATAACAACCATGGCTAAATATATAGGTATGATCGCAACTTTGTGATACGCAGGTGTCATGGCCGCCACTGGCAGTGATTTTTATCACTTCGATTTATCAGTTTACAGTTATCAAAATAATATAAATATAGCATAATAATAATAATAATAATATGGTATAATATTATTAGACTAATCGTTTATCAACATCAACGAAAGCGGCAAAAGCCGATGATAAAAATCACTGCCAGCTGAGATTTTTTTCCATGCTATATCATGGAATAATAGTACATGCGTAGCTCCTAACGAAAATGCGTCTCAATGAGATCATACCTATATATTTAGCCATGATAACAACTATATATATACATATTTCTTTGTGTCAGTTCCAAAAATCTAACCAGTGTTGGGGAGTAACTTAACTTAAGTTACAAGTTACTGTAACGAAATTACTTTTTAAGTAATTTGATGGTAATTTAATTACATTTTATTGTAAGTAACTTATATGTAATTTAAGTTACTTTTTTGTAGTATTTTTTACTAAATTACTCGCTACTTTTTTTTTGGATTATTACATTTTTTAGAACATATTGATAATATTGTGTGTAGGTAAATATTAAAATATATCATAATAAAACTTATAAGTATTTTGATTTATAGGTAAAATTGTTTAAACTGTAATAATTTTGCTATAGCTATTGGCTATTCGACTATAAAGTGTTACTTTTAGAATGGAATTCTTATCTTTACTCTGTGTTGTATCGTCGCGGAAGGCTCATACAGCATTGTTGGAACTATCAATAAATTCGCCGGTTCGAATCTCGGTCACGGGCTGAACTTCTCTCCGGCAGACATTTGTCTGGAGAGAGAGGCCGCCATCCCTCGACCGGGCATGGCACCTACGGGTGCCCAATTTGAAATTCTGCCAAGCTTAAACACACGTGTTTACAAAAACCTACAGTATCCTCCCCCACAGTTAAAAACCACCCAATTTTCTACATTGCTGAGGGTTAGTTAAGAAAAAAAAAATTAATTAATAAATAAATGTGTGACTTGGCAATACGACTGATAGTAATTTACGCCCGCTGCTACTAGTTTCTGGATGGGTGACCGCCCGGATTCGTAGTAGTAAAAAACTAACACGTGTTTGCATAGATACCGTAACAACCGTAAAAACCGTAACAGCACCTTACCATACCAACCTTACCAAACACAGTTCATAATCCCGTACAACAGCTAATGACCATAGTTGCCGAGCTTAAATTCAATAAAAAAATAATAATAATAGTGTTGCAAGAAAAGTATCATCCGTTAATAATTTCATATTTTTGATTGTCATTATCTATTTAGTTTATGTATTCTTATATTGACAACATGATTATTAAGCTCCAGTGATATTTTTGAAAAAAAGTAACTTCTATTGTAATTCAGTTACTTTTTAAACTCAAAAGTAATGTAACTTAACCAAATTAAAAAAAAGTAACTTAAAAATAATTTAGTTACAATTTTGATAAGTAATTAGTAATGTAATTTAATTACCAAAAATAAGTAACTTCCCCAACACTGAATCTAACCATATGGCCCATTCTATAAAACTATACCTAATTACCTATCATAATAGTATCTGCCAATAGACCTAAATAATAAAACCCTAAAATACCTACCTATACATTTTATATGATCGTGCAGTGACTAAGTGAGACATTTTAATTCCATGATGAGATATTGCAGTAAGTCTCAAGAAATCCAAAATAAAAACAAATTAAATATATCCATACATTGAATATATTAGGTATACATAATATATATTGAATCTTCTGTATATATATATAGAAGCGTTAACTAGCATACCTAATTGACAACATTTAAAACACGATTAATATGCGATATTGGTCTCCTATGTGGCGTATAATACTGGCTATCACCACTGGAATTTTCAGTCACGCACAAGTGTATTACCAATTACCATAGCACAATATTTAGACAATATTAGACTAAAGTATTACAAGTTACAACACATGTTGAAGCACATATTCAAAATCACACGCATTGAACTCCCGAAAATTGTGCAGAATATTATCTTAAAACAATTGACATTTTATTAGATACGTGAGATAAAAATATAGGTATTCATTTAAGTTATAAGGTATTTCATTTTTTGATCATTAAGAAATAAAACAACGTGGTGAATAATCGATTTTGTCAGTATGTAAAAAGATTAACATCGTCTTAAATAGTTAGAACTATTTGTTGTTTAACAAACGAGTTGTTTGAACCTCGTGTCGGATGATTCTGATAGTGGAATATCCATTTTTTAATCCAATTCTTGTAGATTTTTCTGGCTTTAATCACACTTTCTGGGTCCTTGGGGTTGGAGGCTCTCAAGTCCAAGTGATGCGCAGATTCTGGTATTACCACAGCGAGCACCGTCTTTGATATGTCTTGCAACACTCCACCGCTCGACCATGGATCCAATAAACCGTTGCTGTAATTTAATTTTGTACACAAAGTTTAAAAAACGTTTAAGAGTTTTAACACATAAAATCGAGTATCAAGATTCAAAGATTAGTATACACTAATTAGTAATTACTAGTTAGTTATGTACTGATAATAATTGTCATAGTTCTTTTCAATTTTATTCAAACAACATAATAATGTATTTAGATTGTAAGTTGAGTTTCAATAATATTCTGAACTGAAATAAAACTTTCTATTTAAATTTTAATCCAATATACTTCACAGTTTGAAGTTTGAGTAATAGAATACGTTATACACTTAACTTAAATTAATAGTTACCTGAATATTATATTGGAAGCAGCGTTTAAATTTTTACCACCATATGTTTTCTCGACCGAATAAATACTAGGCTGGACTCCAAAAGTTTCAAAACAATATCTAGCATTTTCTTCAAAATTCCACGGCTTTTTTTCGAATATATCTTTAATACCATTAGAGCACATTGGCATAACAATTTCAGTACAGCTCTAAGACGTAGATAGTTTTAAATCAAATTTATTTTCACAGAACATGTATTACAGTTTATATTACTTGATAGCTCCATCCCTTTTCACCTAGTGTAGGAGCAGAAGAGGTCAAAATATCTAAACATTTAGATGTACCCGTATAGTTAAAGTATACACTCAATCCTTTGAAAACTGATCCCAAAAGCGTGAAATCGTCTTCTTTATGGTTTTTCATTGGTTTACAAACTTCCTGTGACATACATAAGAACACGTAATACCTATTATACATTTATACCATAATATATAATTTGTATACTATTTAAGCATTATTAAACAATCGAAAATAAGTTTTTATAAGCCAAAGTTCTTATTTTCTCCAGGGGTTTAGTCGTATAATAACTCGAAGTAAGTTATTATGTATTTAAAAAGTATATAATGCTTACCTTAACTGGATGTCCGGGTAATGGTGTTAAAAAATTTGCAGGGTATGGATAATTTATCATAGCCAAGTTCACATAAAGTTCAGACACCCAATCTTTCAAAGTCGAGACGTCATCGTCGTTTGTCAACGGTGAGCACAAGTTCCATTTCTGAGACAACCACGCCTTACCATCAACTGGCATTAGAAATTTACGTTTGATGAAATTACAATTTCATAACATCAAATTATTACATTAAGTACATTTACGCCACAAACGCGTAACAAATCCGATCGGTTTAAAAAAGTACAATATAAAATATTTAACGGTAAACTCTATATCTAGTATATTAATATAAAAAAATATGCATTACCCGTTTTCGTAACGTTATCAATAGCTTTCCAAGATGCTAGTATCGTCAAACCACATTCTGCACTAGTATCTGTATAAACTGATGACGTGACCCTGTAGAAAGCATTACAAGGAGTCATACCAGTGAATTGCCATATCGGTGCAGACGACGCAATAGCACTAAAAAGACATAACGAAGTAATAGTCATATAACGTCACAAAACAATTTCCAACATAATATATACAATTAAAACTAAACGAGAACAATATTTTAAGTATATTATTTTCAAAATATTAATTAACTTGGTGGGCCGTGATGTTTTACACTATCAGAGCTTAAAAATAAAAATCAATCAGATCAAACTCATTTGCACTATGACGCAAAGTGATTATTTTACCACTTTTATTGGAGGACATTTAAGGGGACTTCCGTACATGCTGATATTATCTAAAACTTTTAAGTTTTCTGAAATCGTGTAAATAACGATCGTAAAATGCATAATAAGAAGTAAAAAATAGGAATAGGAATAATTAAAACCGAAAACAACTCGTAACCTCACCTCACGGCTCACATAACAAAATATCTACCTCAAAATATGAGTGGCCAAAAACATGTAATAAGGGTTGTGTTACAGAGGTCTCAGATTCTATATATTTTTAATATCATAAAGCATATTATTATACAAGTTTAAATTTCTTATTGACATTTTATGTCTTTGCTTTGGCACATATAATCGAAATCGAAAAACGTTACGTTACGAAAAAAATTTGCAAAATATCATTTTTATAATCTGAGATTCGAACTCGATATACGCGCTTATCGCACGATAGTTATAGGTGATAGATACAGGGTGTCCCTTGAGGATTTACTCATTGCGATATCTCCTGAAATAATAGAGATATCGTAATTCTGTTTTCTTATTAAGACTCACAGAGGTAAGCACTACAAATAACTAATTTTTTATTTTTTTTTTTTATGTTTTGGTAAAAAAGTTAAAAAAAATATTTTTTTAATTAATTATTTGAAAAAATATTGAAGATTGCCATTTTGTAGAGTTCATTTTTCTGAAAATATTGACGTTTCAACATTTTAATTTCATTAATTTCCTGATTTTTAATAATTGTTTTAGTTTATAGGTAAAACGGCAAAAAATCCGGTTTTTGTCCGGGCGGCGAGTCCCTCTCTACGTCTAATGGGCATATCCTCACGGGACACCCTGTATATGATAGCAGGGACAACAAAGACATAAAATGTGGTACTTCATTGCAGACTCTTTTGCAATATGATTTTTAGTAAGGTTCCGAACATCCCCACTCGCAAGCGCCGAACGTAACAAAACTACCGGAGAGTTCTTATACAATGGTTCATGACTATTAGGTATGAGTGGTATGACCATAGATATAAACAACAACTAAATAGCCGTCTATATGCTACAGATGTGACCAATGTTCAAAATCGGCCGTCATATGCAAAGCAGGCAATGTTTACATTTATTTTACATTTATTCATATTATAGACATATGGGTATTGGGTATACAGCGATAATATTATTATTTTGTAAATATTGCCCGCTTTATAAATGGCGGCTGACTTCGTCGATAAGAAGGACGCAACTACCTAGTAGTTGTTATATAATATAATGAATAATTCTTGGATCAAGATGAGCCAATCTCACTTTTTGGTGAAATAAAAGGGCCTAATATAAAGGGCTAATCATATTCAAATTATGTATATTTTCTTGTGCTAGAGGGGCGTATCTTGATCACTAAATGTTCAATGGGGCCAATGTCGAGATACGACCTTCTAGCTCAAGAAAATATACATAAATTGTATATGTTAAGCCCTGTATCTCATTTTCAGCAAAAATGGCCATTCTTGACCCAAGGTCCAGTATTGAATCTATGGATATATGACCACTAACCCTTCGATGATTGCGGGATACTTCATACGGAACCAGGCAGCCAACATGCCACCGTACGATCCGCCGAAAGCGATCACCGGGTTGGTGGCCGACGGTGCAAGTGTGCCGCCGGACACGGTGTCGTAAATGTCGCCCATCTGGTACAGCTCACGGTTAGAGTACGACCCGTTATGGCTCAAGTAAGTGATAAGGTCCACGTAGTCGGCGAGCGCCTGTTGCGAGGTCAGATAGCCCACCCGGCTGATGTCATCGAACGATCGATTACCGTACGGCATCGAAACGCCGTAGTAACGGTGCTCGGCGAACACGACTAGGGCCCGGAACTCTTCGGCTATCTCCCACATGAAACCCTGCGAAACCGTATTGTGATGAGCGTGTTATAGATATGCAGAGGTACTATACTGCGGCCCACGAGAGATCAGTAGCCAGTACCGTTTTCGAAAAAACTCGTCCGATTTCCCCCACATACCAGCCCACCCGCTGACAGCTGCTGTTCGGCAACGCTCACACATAGTGCGGAAAATGGGGCCTCGGACGGGTCGCTGCCAGTCATTCTGTAAACGAGTGAAGGTACTGATATCTCGTGGGCTGGCGTATAGGTACATAATATATCATATAATATGTACGTTCAATTTAAAACAAAAAAAGGTGCTCTGCTGAACAGTAGGTTACAAGTGGGTCACTGTATAATACTATAATGGATGGTATTTAATTTTAATTCAATTATATAATATCATTGTATAAGAAAAACGATTCTGAGCGGAGACGGTATGTCAGTCTAGGTTTAAGCTATTATATACATATCTATAGTATTAAAAAAAAATTGACCTATAATAAATTACAAATTAATCATATCACAATATCCATTAGGTACTTATAACGAGTTATACATCAATAACAAACCGTGATACTATCATAGATATATAGTAGTATACTTTACAAGTTTCAAGTACCCACGAATAATATTATACAATCACAACAAAATAACTAAAATAGTTATTCTAGGTTTTTTAATATGTAATTTCGTTCAAATTTGATCTTAAAATGACTATAAAAATAAACTGTGGTTATGTATTTTTTAGATATTTTGGTAACATAATTAACTACATACGTGGAATCTTGTTTTAAATTGTGAATCTTTAGATATAAAAGTTGAATATTTTATACATTTTTAACTACGAAATAGTTAATCAATTTTAAATTTGATAAATTTTGTCAAAATTCGAACTTTAAATTCTTATAATAAAAAGCATTAAATTGTCACGCTTTTTTACCCAACAAATACAATTTTATTGATATTTAAAGAAAAAAAACTAAAAAAATTTAAAACTGACAATGTAAGTAAACTACTTAAAAAGAGTCAAATTATTTTCAAAATTTTATCGTGTATAGAAATTGCTAATATAAACATTCAGTGAAATTTTCATGTATCTACAGATATTCGTTTTTGAATTACAACAAAATAAGGAAATCGCTTCATGAGAAATCGAGTGAATATCCAATGTTGTAAAAATTTGAACTTCAAACGCTCATAAAAATTTAATTTGACTTTCTTATAGGCATTTTTTTTTTTGATAAAAGTAGATAATCTAGCTTACAAGGAATCTTATATTACATTTTAAAATTTTAGATTTAAAAAGAAAAATTTTGACGAATTCTTAACTTAAAATAATTTGCTAATTTTCGTGATTTTTCCATATTTTTTCATAGTTGCTTATAAAAAAAAAAACTGACTTAAGATTTTTAATCTGCCTTTGAAACAATATACTAATAGCCTTCTATTAAATTTTCAAGCTTTTTAAACCAACAAATAAAATTTTATTGATATTTTTAGAAAAAAAAAACTAAAAAAGAAAGAGGAAAATGAAAATGTCCCTAAACAGTTCAAAATAAATCAAAATATTTTGAAAATGTTATCGTGTATATAAAATGCAAATATAAACAACAAGTGAAAATTTCATGTATCTACGATCATTTGTTTTAAAGTTACACCAAAAACCAAATTCAATTTTGTGAAAAAACGATTTGGCGTAAAAATTCCTGTTTTTATTTAATTTTTCTTTTGTTTTTCTTGGCGCTTTTAAAAATGACTGAGAATTTTAAATTTTGACCTCCTCAATGCACCAACCGTATTCACTTTCCAATCAAACAAGAAACTGAAGTTGAAAATCGAAGCATTATTTCGACAACTTAAAGTGTACACAGACACAAAAATTAGAAATTTAAAAATTTAAAAAAAAAAAAAACAACACATCATTGTAAAATCAATACATTCATCGTTCCACTCAGAATCTAAAAAGCGTTTTGGATTTGATTAAAATTTGACAGTGTTTGGACGCGGAAACGTGTACATAATAATATAATATTATTATTGAACTGTTGACTTTGTTTTTTTTTTTTTTTTTTGATTATCTGAAGACTGAAACACAAATCAAACCGTATTTTCACAAAACATTTCGATAGCTCCTTCGTTGCCAGCATAAAAAAATATTGGTCCTTTTTCTCGTTCCCAGAACGTATCGTTTATGAGGTACTTCATACGGAATGTGTCTTTATTTGTAAAACTAAAATGGTCGACCTGTAAGAAAAAATTTCAATATAAAATTAATGTTGCAATACATTTACATACAATAAATTCAAGAAAAAAAAATTGTAGCAATATGTTTATATAAAAAGTTTTTCTTCAAAATGTAACTTAACGCTGTTGAATCCGAGGAACCTTTTACTGTGTCACATGTACCATGCATTCTAATTTTATATTTACGTGGTACTAATATTTCTAAAGTAGTTTAGTGAATAACATTCATGTCATTGATTAAAATTCAATACAATATTAATTATTTGTATTTAATTAATTTTTACGCTGAAATAAATGTCCCAAACTCAAACGCAAAAGCTAATAAACTAAATTTATAAATCAATAGCGACCTATGTCATCAAATCTGTTCAAATGGTTAATTGTTATTGTACAGTAGGTATTGGTATAAGCACCAGAAAAATGTTTGATTAATAATTATATTTTAGAGCCATTAATTAGGAACAATAGAATATTTTGGGTATGTATTTAAAATTTAATTATTTATTCAAGATAATAAAGAAACCTAAACATTAAAGGTTATTTATCACACACTGAAATGTTAATCCGTGTAAATCATTTCACCTTGATCGATACACAATGACACTATGTGACATACCTTTACGCTATTCATTCCAATAAATTTTTTTTTTAAGACGAAGCTTCGGCAAACTGGAATTAAAAGCAACATTTATTTTTGACTTTAGTGTAGTAAGGCACTGTTCACGAATCACGATAATTAGACACAAATAGAGTGGGTCAGTTTTTGCAATGATTTATTCTATACGAAATACAGAATATATATTGGTTTTATTTTATTTAGGAACCTACTCAAGTTTCATGCATTCGCAGTACTACTTCTCTTTAAAAAAATAGATGCCACCCATTTTTACCACTAATCTTAGAACTTGTTGTGAATTTTAGAGTTAAACGTCTTTAAAACCTTACTATACTATCGGCTCATTATACTTGATAAAATATTCACCCCAATATCGATTTTAACTATTTGTACTTTTACAGCTGATCACCAATTAAAAAAAGGATAATAATTGTATATTCACTTACCGGTACTGTCAAATATTCGGTTTTGTACACGTACCCTCCATTAGCCAAGTGCAAAGCTATCGCCAAATATGATAAGCACGCCGTAAACGACATCCCGGACACAACTGAACTCTTTCTGATTTATATGAAAATATGTCGTAAGTGACACAGTCTTTTTAACCCGTACGCTGATTTCAATTTAAAAACAGACTATTATACTCTCGTGTACAACATATTACAAGTCCGCCTCGAGACGAACGCATTACAGTTCTGGTAACGAGAATGTTGCACAATAATATTATATCCATTCCGATTAAACTCAATTAATAATAATAATCTTAGGTACACATACGAACACGGTCCATATTAGATTATTATAATAAATAATAATAAGATAACATTATATCCGACACAGCCACATATGTGATGGGTACCAACACAAAAACCGTTCTCGACGTAAGTCGTTCGTAGTTTGTACTTTGAGATCATAACGCATAGTACACGTGTGAGCATTACACATCTATTATCATTATTTCACTGTTGTACCTATAATTGAACTGCATTATTACTTCTAATATAACAAACTGTTGTGTATAAAACATTATTGTTCCGGTAGCCGTGGCGGTAGGTCAGTGTGGATCGAATTGCATTAGAGAAAGGGTAATAAATTCTCCTATCCACGATTATTTTTGTTCTCACTGTAAATTATTATAATCAATATGAAAAGAATTTGTTTTAATTATAATATAAAGGAAATTTGTGAATTAACAATAAATACAATTTCATTAGATTATAGGTTATAGGTTATTGTTATAGGTACTATATATTTATATATTGTATGTTTATTATATATACAGGATAATAATAGGTACCTAATCCGTAATAATATATTCGTTGTTTACGGGAAAAAACCTCCTATATGAAAAAGTGAAGTTTTCAGGAAACACGAAAAACGTTTTGAATAAAGAAATCACATAGGAGTTATTTCATAAACGATTTATAGTTGGTAACACATAGGAGGATTTTTCTACGGTGGAGATAGCTGCACATAGGACATATTTCATAAACGATTAGTAGGTACCACATAGGAGAATTTATTTATTATTTTTCATGAATTTTACAATGCAGATAGCACATAGGAGATTTTATCAATAAATAGCTAATTTTTTTCTAAATTCGGGGATACCAAAACCTCAAAATCATAAATTTGGCATAATAAGACACTCATGAATTCAAAAACTATTAAGGTTCATGAAAATATTTGTTTTACATCATTTTTTTTAAATCATTTATTTAGCAATTAGTACTGGGCTATTCAGCATTTAAATAATTATTAATTAATTAACTATTAAGTAGTTAAAAACAAAATTCAAAAAAAAAATTATATTTTTACAATTTTTAATTCCTTTTTTTAAAACAGATTATTTTTTTAGTGCTTCTATACATAAAAATCGAATTTTGAATAAGTTATAAATAAGTATTTAAAGTTTATATGATCGGAGCGGAGTGTACAGGGGTGTAATTTTGATCCTCTAATCCTCTCGTCAAAACATTAAGCTACTTGTCCAAAATTGTATTTGTATACAGATCGAAATACTCAAAATAATATTCTGCTCCGTAATATTAAATTAAAAATGTATGTTGTCATCCGAAAAGGAAAAAACTTTATAAATAATAACGGTAAAAATAGAAAACATTTTTCTAAATTACATAAATGAAATATTTTCTGAAATAATGAATGTCTTACGTTAAATGGGTCACCCCGTGACCTGTGTAATATACAACATAGTACATTATTAATAGATGATATAAAAGTAGCTCTACTAATTTATTATTACGGATCGATAAATACAGTACGACGGTAGGTACGGCAGAACTCAGAAGGATGGACAAATGTCAACAATATTAATTTATCAATAAAATAATACTGGTATAATACGAGAGATGACTTGAGAAAATCCTCGTGCATCCTGTTTTCCGAGATTTTAAAATGTTATTACCTTTAAAACTTAGTTAAAAGTTTCCATACGTCTATATAGGTCAGCGTTTCTTAAAAATGTTTATCCATGGAACCCTTTTCATGTCCACTTTTATCGTGGAACCCCTACTTTTTATCTTTTTTTTAAGCTCTTTAAATTTTTTTATTAAGCTTTCAACAATAAGTAATAACAGCTCAACAACTAGAACCTCTACTGGGTTTCATTAATCATTTTTAGCGTCATTTTATGTAAGGATTATTTGCAATAAAAAATAAAGTAATTTCATTTAATAACAATGTGTATACTCTGTTTAATCTAAAAAATATGTTAAAATAAAAATAAAAATTTCATAATAATGTGTACACCGTATTTAATTCAAAAAATATATTAAATAACAGAAAAATAGGACTTCTAAATATTTAAATTTTAATGAGAGTTTCGAGAAACACAGTTTAAGAAACGTTTTATAACCTATATTTTGGGTGATGTACATAAAATAACCTCTCATTAAGTACAATATTACAGCACTCGACAACAGTTATAGCTAATAAACAATTAATTAATTAAACACAAATTGTATAACATGCGTAGAGTAGTCTCTAGATAAACATAGATATTACAATTGTAATTGATTTGAAATTTTTTTAACTATTGGTGATCAAAAATAAACAGTAGTATATTATTGATTTGCCGCGAAGTGGTTTCAAGATTGAAAGCAAGTTGATGTACTTATACTTACAAATTTTAAATTACCCAAAAGTAATTTTATTTTTTACTTGAGGTAAATTTTCTCTACAAACCAGTATAGATCTTCAGTTTTAATCATGACCTTCGAAGATATCTTCAAAGACCATGACTGTAACATTCAATTTGTCAATTTAAAAAACATTTTTTATTGTTTGGAATTTAAATTGAATTATACATTCACGCATGACCTGAATATAATAAATTATATTGTAAGCACATATGCAGCTCATATATGCGATTAATTCACAACCTGTTCCAAAAAAACATTTACATAGTTTTGCATAATTGCATTCCATCTAAATGTATGTAGACATTTTTAAAATTTAAGATTTCGATAGATTGATGAGTCCATAAACATTTTATTGACATTTATAAAAAAAAAAAAAAAATTGGAAACTGAACATGTCAGTAAACAGCTCAAAACAAGTCAAAATATTTTGAAAGTTTTATGGTGTGTAGAAAATGATAATATAAACATTCAGTGAAAATGTTTTGTATCTACGGTTTTTTTGAATTACACCAAAAACCAAAATCGATTTAGTCGAAAGCCAATTTATGCGTAAAATGTTTTTTTGTTATTCCTGGCAATTTTGACAAAACTAAATTCAATTTAACCTCGAACAAGATACTGAAGTTGAAAATCGAAGCATTATTTCGAATACTTATCTTGTACACACACCAATATTGTAAAAAAACACACATCAATGTAAAATCAATACATTCAGCGGTTCGCTCAGAATCTAAATATGTAAAAATAGGGGGAAATAGTAAACCTATCTGCTGTACGGTTGTATGCATCTTCGTCATTGCGAGGAGTAAGTCAATACTCACTGTAATAGTGTAATGTATAATAATAATAATAACAATAATATACTACAATATTTCAATTATAGAAATTATTGCATAGGAAAAACGATTCTGGGCGAAGACGGTCTGTCAACCGGCCATATAACATATTATTAGTATATTTGATGATGCATTTTTATTGCTATTTAAGATTTATTTTACTATAAGCCTAGTGTGCCTGGGCTGTCCCTGCAATTTTTGAAAGGCGCTGGTAAACCGAGTTTTAAGTAAGAAGGGTTACAAATTTATTTGAAAAAAAATATTATTTTATTTGAGTATCGTTATGATTACTATTTACTTAGATTATTAATTGTAAATATAAAATTTAAACTTTTTCAAATTATATAAATATTTCATTGGGGAGTGGGGGGGGGCTTTAAAACTACCGATTGATTTCATCCATTATTGAGTATAGCTATACAGTATATACCCAACGCCATAGATCTAAAGCCCCCCTCCCCTCCACCGCCTCCACACCACCGCCATCAGTAACTTCTGGTTTTGGGCCACCTCCGCCGATCCCGTGATGAACGTGGCCGGGCAGGACAAAAAAGCACCGAAAACCTACTGTCGTATACCCATAACGGACATAAAGATTTCTTCCGTTCTCTTGCGTAAAGGGCATTTTTTGGTTCATTAATAACGTAGCGCCGGTTATTAACTAGAGTAATACAGTAAGTCGTAAGTTGAATTAATTTTTACCTAAAACATTAAGTTTGAAAACGTTATTATGTGTATAAAATATAATAAAATACGTTAAAAGTTAAATGTGCCCACGAATAATATTTTTATATTACAAAATTGTTTACAATACTTATTTTCATAACTCACATAAGTAATAACTAATATGTATGTGTGTGTGTTTGAGTTTATCTTAGACAGCAATAAATAATTTTATGATTTTACAAAATTTCAATGCAACGTACATGACGTATAATCTTAACATGTGTATTTATTTTTAAGGAGCAAAAGTTAGCTGATAGTTGTATAATTTCAAAGTTAATATAATAAATCGATTTTTTATTAATATTGGGTATAATATATAGAAACAATTTAAATTGCAAAGAACCTAAAATTTAAAATTATAGGTATTATACCTAATAATACAATTGTAGATTGTTATATTATATTATTTGTTTATGTCAGTTTTTAAAAAAGCATTTAGTTCAAAGTTAATTTGGGTCAGTAAAAAAATCTTTCGTGGTCCATTGAAACTTGTAAATTATGAATGTTTCACAAAAATATTTCATAAAAAATGCCAACGGCACGTAGTGTTCCCAAGCGGTCACCCATCCAAGTACTAACTACGCCCGACGTTGCTTAACTTCAGTGACCGGACGAGAACTGGTGTATTCAACGTGGTATGGTCGTTGGCGAAGTGCTAGTTGTATTTTATTTTATTTAAATATAAAATTAATCAACTAATAACACGATTCACTTTGTTCACTAACGGAATGAATTTGAAATTTGGTATCAAAATATATTTTGTTTTAATGTAAACTTTAAATGAGTATACCTATTTCATAGCCACTAACCACTAAATTAATTTTTAAGTAGTTCTATCTTTCATGTTGCCTTGACAAATTTCCAATCTCCTTGATTCTCCTGATCTCCTAAATATTTTTTTATTCTTAATACAGATTCATATAATATTTCATAAGAAATAGCGGGCAACTGGATAATGCTCTGCTGTTGTAGGTGTCTAGAAAAGTCACTGTAATGGATGTGTTGTATTTGAATTTAAATAATTCAATGATGTAAAATCATTGTATAATAAATCCGAGTCTGCAGAGCAGTTATTCGAACTTCACAGCCCAAATAATATATAATATATTAATATGTTTATATAGTGTAATATATCTATATTTATTAGTGCATCATTATATGCGGTTGTAACTTGTAAATTGTAATCATTATCATATATCTACCTAATATAGTAATTATTTTTAACAAATTTACAATAGTTTACATAGGTATGTTATTAAAATGGTTATTATATATTTCAATGTATAGCCTTATGACTTATGAGTATAATTATAACTATAACTATAATAATTGTCCTATATCATATTTTTTTCTAGTTAGGTTACCTATACGATACAGTTTTCAATTTTTTTTTTAAACAACATTTTAAAATGTAGAATCACCGGTGTGATTTATCTGTATTCCTACGTCTACCTACGTGTATACCTATTACCTACACTTATATAATATTATATTGTGCGATAAAGGAGCAAATTTTAATTTAACGGTCATGTTCACAAATCACACGGGCACTTTGTTAAATTCGGTTTTGAATTGTTTTATTTTCAAATTTGTTCCATAACTAATTGCAGTTGGCACAGAACGAATACGATTATTTAAAACGAATTACAATATCTTCATATCGAGTTATATATTTATTCACTATAAGAACCGTTAACATGGGTTGGCATTCAACGGTCATTACTCATTAGTCGGCAAACTTCAACCACTTTGATAATATTTTATATTATTATTTATATTATATTGCTACTTCGCATATTAAACTCGCAGACTCGCTATTAATTTATAATTAACAATACATTTTCAAATCTGTCAAGAAGTTCCATCACTGAATGAATTCTTATTTCAAGCCTCCAACCCATCAACTCCCACAGCTCTTGTACATATTGTAAAAAAAAAAATTTACAGATTGTATAAATTAATTAATAATGTAACAAAAAAAAAAACCAATACATTTTCCGCAGCAAACGAATTGCGTCCCAAGATCCCTTTTTCATACGAATTGCGTCCCGATAATATTTAACAACTACACTAATTGCGTCCCGATAATATTTAACAACTATACTAATTGCGTCCGATATAAATACATTATTTTCCTTCCCATTTAATACAGACTTAGGACTGTCAATACTCAATAGCAACATAAAATATTATATTGCTAAAGGTAGGTTAAAAATATTGTTTTCTATCGTTTCGTAATTATGTACATCAAAAATATTGTTTTCGTCGTCAAATATAAAATAATAATTAATAAAATTAATAATAATAAAAATAATTTCAAAAAATATAAGTTAGGTTATAAGGTTATAGTTATCACATGTTAGTGTAATATTATTTATGGCTCGGTAAAAATTTGAACGATTCAGTTTCAACATAATCAAAACGTGTAATTTCGTTAACGTCCTGTTTCATCATTTGATTTCTTAAAAATTCTTGTTTTTCACATATTTCACGTCTTATTTTTTTTCTGTGACTACTGCTGCGAATTTTTATGTAAGGATCTTTTTGTACATTTTTAAGTACATCAATAAATTTATAGATATTTGGATGAGCAGAATAAAACATACCGTTCAACTTTGAATGGAAAGCTTCACAGCTATTTGTTGTCCTTGATATTGATCCCGAATACATTGCCCATAAAGAAAGAGGATAGTCACAATCGGGGGTTATATATATGTGTTTAAAATATAATCTGTAAATGTTTCTATTATTTTATTCTGTGGTAAAATTGATACTATATCATCGGTAAAACAGTTTTCTACATCTTCAGTTTCAAAAAAGGGAGATCAAAAAATGTTTTTAGGTAATTGCTTATTTCTGAATTTAGATTATATTCATTATACTCAAACCTGGAGCTTGAATTTTTCTCCACCAACTCTGGCCTAAATGGAATCGGCATCCTTTTAATTCGACAGATGGCCAAACAAATAATGCAGCCGAGTGAATTGCTTTTTCGAAATCAGCAAATAACATTTTCGGTAAAAAATTAATATTATTTTTTATACATTCTGAATTTAGATGAAAAAATGCTTTCTTGTAAGTTTCAACATTTTTGTCAATTAATAAAAAAAAAACTAATGGTATGAAAACCCGGGACGCAATTAGTATAGTCGTATCGAAAACCCGGGACGCAATTATAGTATGTCACAAATCGCAATTTTTATATTGGGGACGCAATTCGTATGCAGCCACATTTTCAATGATTTCATTCTTCTACAGTCATGGGTGCCGTCGTGCCGACTATGGGGTGCTGTTGTGTTCATTGCTCAAGCACCCCATGAAACAAATAAACATAATATAAAATGCATATAAATATAAATATTCAATACGTTAGGTAATACAATACGTGTAGAAATTATCATTTTTAATTAAGATATGTTATAGGTTTTCTTGTTGTTTATGATTATTTATCATTAGCTATAGGTACTTGATAAATTTTTCAAAATATTTTTACTCGTTTTGCGTTGTTAACGGACATTTTCAATTTTCAATTTCTTTAGTTTTTTTTTTTATGCCAATACAGTTTTATTCATTGGGTCGAAAAGCGTGAAACTTTAATACAAGGCTCCTGCTATATTGTTACAATAGCAGTTGAAAATAATGTTAAAAAGACATTGGCACAATTTTTTTTATAAGTATTTAAAGTTCGAACTTTTACAGAATGTATCAAATATATAAAATGTTCAACTTTTATAGCTACTATTGAAAATTTAAAACAAGGCTCCACGTAAGTAGTTAATTTTGTATCCAAAAAATCTCAACAATTTAAAAACATAGTTTTTTTATAGTTATTTTAAGTTCAAATTTGGACGAAATTACATAGTAGATAACCAAGAATAACGATTTT
Source organism: Macrosiphum euphorbiae (assembly GCA_949089665.1). NCBI lineage: Eukaryota > Metazoa > Arthropoda > Insecta > Hemiptera > Aphididae > Macrosiphum > Macrosiphum euphorbiae. The sequence goes on along the minus strand of CARXXK010000004.1, from coordinate 45,055,916 downwards.
AGTTATTTTCTTGTAATTTTATAATTAGTTATAACTATATGTCTATATAAATATAATATAAAATATCCTAGACTGCAGACAAGCCCGTCCCAGCTCAGAATCGATTTTCGTATACATGCAATGATTTTATATCATTGAATTCGAATTTAATACCATCCATTATACAGTGACCCACTTGTAACCTACTGTACAGCAGAGTGACATCCACTCACCCGATTTTTTTTTATTTTGCTTATAAGCTAAATAATTTTAGGATTTTGGGCACCCCATTAAAATTGCGGAGAACCCAGCGCCAATGTCTACAGTAACTAAATCTTTTTCATTCGTTACATAATATCTACATACATACAACATATAGATATAGGTATCCAAAAAGTTAACCTGTATATAGTTTATAGTTATTATAAACAATTAAAAATTAACAGTTATAAATCTACGTTTAGATGACACATGATCAATAAAACTTAAATGAATAATAATAATATCGATAAAAAAAAACAATAAATATAAATATGAAATGTATAGTATAACTTATAGGTACTTATAGTGTAAATGTATAAAATTTTAATATTATAAGTGTGATCCGTGGAGAACAACATTCGTTGCTTAAATTTAATTGTATTTTTGATATTTTTTTAACTGCAGTAGGTATAAACAACTTATGAGGAACCTTGTATTAAATTTTCAAGCTAAAAAAGACCCATTGCACCTTGGTCAGTAAAACCTAATTAAATAATAATAAAATCAATAAAAAAAAAAAACATAAATTGTATAATGCGTGTGATCCGCGGTTAACAACACGTGTACATATAAATATAAAAAAAATTAAAAAAGTCGAAATTTTCAATAATATCTTTAAGAGTTTAATTATGTTTAAAATTATGTTATGTCTAATAAATTATTATTTAAATATTTAGTAAACATTTAAAGTCTCTACAGATTTCAATATTCGATTAAAATTTAAAATCAAAAACAAAATCAATTTTGTCAAAAACTGGATTTGCCTAATAAAAGTCCCGTGTTTCCCTAATTTGTTTGTTTTATTTTTTCCAATAATTTTGAAAAGTACTGCTAATTTTTACTTTTGAAGAATTTCTCCGAACTAGTACCTATCTGATTTTCTACAAGAAACCACTTTCAAAGATGAATGACTTTTATCGGTCAGCTCAGAATCTAAAATCATAGCTATACAAGATACCAATATCCGCATTTGTTGTCTCCGACCAGTGGCGTACGAATTATTTTCACTATGGGCCAATTTATCACTAGTCAAGCATAGCACGACTAAAATAGCCATAACTATACATTTTTTAGGGAGCTGAGTGGTTATAATTATGACATTTCCAATACAAATAAAAATTGAGCAATTTAATTTTATAGTTATTATGTAAAATTAATTACACTTTTTTTTTAAATATTGACAGTTTCATATATATACATTTTATATTACCTTACTATGAATTTAACAAGTCATCAAATCAAGTCCTGACAATCTAACATTTCCATGTTGATTCCTCAAAAACGATTTTAATCAACCGGCTAAATTAATCATGGTGAAAAACTGTAAACAGTGTAGATATACATGCATTGCTTTATAATTGTACCTGCAATTTCACTAGGGGCTCTGGCCTAGGGGGCCTCCCCCCAGTGACGGATAAGAGGGGGGCGAAGGGCGTTCGCCCCCCTTGGGCTGTCTCTATTATAATATTTGGCTAAACAAAAAGATAATTTAATTTTTGAAAATTCGCCCCCCCCCCTTGGGTGACTTCTGGATCCGCTACTGCTCCCCCCAATATCCCTATATACGCCACTGTATCTGACTTACAAATACGTAGCAAATCAATTTTCAATCAGCAGTTAGTTTAGTTTCGTTAGGTAGTCAATATAAAAGAGAATAGACCTACTGTCAAAATATGGTCTTAAATTTCTCAGAGGTTTTTTCGATTTTACAATTATTACTAAGTGAGTTACGAACATTTTAAAATTGTTATATTTTACATCGCTTTAAAATTAAAATACAGAGAAAAACTTCTAAGGCTGAGCAGTAAAAAACAAGTGTCATGATAGTACACACACTGCATACCCACTGCGATAACCTTGCACACCCATTCACACTGCCCTGTGTGAAAGTTGTGGACAGATTATTACTGAATGCAGTGGGTCGTGGCAGTTTCTTTTTTTAACTGCATTGGTGATATTTGGTGTGAACCTGGCCTAAGATAGCACGGATAATTTTGTAAAAATTAAATTTTATGATAGGATAATTTGATAATGTAGATCAATTAACTTTAATAAGAAAACAAATAAAAGTTTTATAAAACTAAACTTTAATTACTGCTTAATGCAAATCTTCAATATTGCACTTGTAAGACTGTCGTGGTCCGTGGAGACAACAACAAACATAAGTGTGACGTATTATGGGTAATACCAACAAATAAATTAAACATTTTTATTTACTAGGTACTGTACATAAAATTCTTGGTTAATCCCCTCCGCCTTTCACATTAATGCAATATTGAGGAAACTACGTGAGTGCGCATATTAATGATACTTGAATAACATCTACTGAGAATAAATTTAATTAAACCAGGTACGAATTACTGTGATTCATAACTGGGAAATCACGAGGTAAATATGTGTGACCATATGAAGGCACCAGTAGAATATCAAGATACGTCCAAATTTACAATAATTTTCCAGGAGACACAAAAAACATTTATTTTTTCTATATATTGGAAACATTTTAATGGTTATATTTATATTATTTTGGTTTTAACATTATATTGGTTGTATTCTGTTTCACATAACTATACATAATTAGCAAATTTTAATTATTTAATAAAATAAACACAATAATATTACCATAATGTTAGGTTAGGTTAGGTATTGGTTTTTTTTTCGGCTCAACAACAGAATACCTCCAAAACGTATCTGGTTATTGCAACGAGTATGTTATAGCATTGATTAAATATATTTTATTTATTCTATCAATATTAGTGAGTCCACAGTTTTGCCAATTATAAAATAATTAACTGGCTATTAAACAACACAGTGCATACCAATATTATTGGCCTTATTAAATCCCTTACATATATTTTATTATTTACATATACCTACCGTTAATGCACCAAAAAAAATATTTTGATGTAAAAACGCATTTTCGACCATTTAGGACGTATCTCGTTATTGCACCAGTGCCTTCATATTGCCCCATGTTAATAAACTAAATTAAATACAACTTGTAGTAGTATATAGTGTGGCATGGGCAGAAAGTGAGCTATTTCAGTCATCGGCGACGTTAGCGGCATGCGCCACACATAATATTATTTTATCACACCTCCTCTGACCCCACCGAAGAAAAGGCGTCTATCGATTTTATGGTATTCCATAATCAACTTTTCTTCTCATATCTTAGTATCTAGATTTGTCTAACTGTTTCATTTCATATATAACAGCATGATTATAGTACCTACCCATACCAGTTACTAGTTACTATAGTTCGTATTTGATATACCTATAGTATAGATAAAATGTATCGATACTTCCATGTGTATTAATCTGACTTGGACGGTATAGTCGGTAACCTTTCCACCCTCTGCGTAGTGGGATTCCAATTTTAAGGCCTATCGGTCGGAAAAAAAATCGTTTGCTGTCCTCTGAACGGAAAAAAAGTCATTTCCTAATAATATGCAAAAACTGGAATCGAAAATTAAACTTTCAGTGTGTAGACGAGATAAAAAAATATTTATCTCCTAGTCGTAAAATACATCATTGTAAAATATTTATTTCAATTTTACTACTAACGTTACCAAATTGTTATATTAGGATTCACCCAGAGGCCGGAACTAAAATAATATTTTTAATTTGGAAAAATGTATACATTGAGAAAATGAGAAATATAAATAAATTACATTTTTTGTTTATTTAATATTATAATTTATAATACCTATCTTAAAATTGTGAAATATTGGTAATTTAGTTCGATAAGAATTCTAAATACTTTTTTAACCAAATTTGCAATTTTTCTGGGTGTAGCCACCGTCAACACTCGTCACTCAGCCACATCGAATGCCACTGGTCTGAGTGTCTGACTGGCATGTACATAAGCCTATTAGTATAACATGTTGGTTAGGCAGCTGTTGTAAGGTCAATTATGATTATTAGGAGAAACCAACTACTGCATATAAATTATTTGTTTTTTATTTTTTAATAGCAAAAATAGTACTTAGGTAGTACCGACTTCGTTATTTTACATTTTGTTTTTTACACTTATAATATCGTATTATTGTAGATATCCTTGACTATCTCTTTTTCTTAGAATGTCATGTTGTTTATATTTAAATCACTTGCAGTGTTAATGCATGAATAAATCTAAATGTATAATAATATTTTTATGTTTTATATTATGTACATTGTACCCGGGTTGTTTTTTAAAAAAGTTTGTTGAAAACACGTTTAAAATATAAAAAAAAAACATATTTATTTTGTTTTAAACGTTTAAAGCACGCGATATGTTTAACATCAATAAAAAAAACTTGTGTTAGGTAAAAACAATATTTTTAGTAAATTTAAAAATTTAAAATTTAAATATTCTATGGATTATTTCAACTCTGGGGGATACTTTTAGACTTTGAGCGGATCAATGAATGTATTGACTTTACAATGATGTGTGTTTTATTTTTATTTTTTGTGTCTATGTGTACATCGATAAGGAATCGGAATAATGCTTCGATTTTCAACTTCAGTATCTTGTTCGACGGGAAAGTGAATCTAGTTAATGCATTGGGGAGGTCAAAATTTAAAATTTCCAGTAGTTTTCAAAAACGCTGGGAGTATAAAAAAAAATAATAAAAAAATGGAATTTTTACGCAAAATCGGTTAGGTCACAAATTTTAATTTATTATGAAGAGGACACTATATTAGATTGCCTGAGTAATTTTTGTTCAGAAGTTCCAATTAAGTGTAACCTAGTATTACCTTTAATAGTAGAGCGAATTGACTATTGGTTATTATCCAACTTAAAGCTATAAAAACTTTACTTGTATACATACTCAAGTTTAATGAATACATAATTTGTTGACATTTATATTTAAATTTTTTGAAATTACATCATTTAGACTCATTATGTTAAAAACATTCGTTATTTAAACATTTAACATACCGTCAAATGCTACAACTTGGGACAGTTTTGAACTTTAAGCTTGCATAACTTCTAAACCAAGATAGCTACAATCTTGATTTTGGTGTCAAAAGTTTGCTCTTGGATTACTCTTTGATACCATTATGGTTTTAAAATTTTTAGTGCTACCTAAGTACATTTTTTTATTTTTTTTATTTTTGTCCCAAGTTGTACGCAGGTTGCTACAACTTGGACCAGTCTACTAAGAATGCTAAAAAATCATGTTTCCGATACCAATTCCAACTTGAGACAAATATAAACTTTTAAAAAAAGTTGTTCTGTAGTATTTAAAAAAAAAAAAATTCAAATAATGTTAAATTTAACACATTTCTTATATATTTGTAGAAAAAGAACAAATTCCAAACAAACTTAAACTTTTAACTTTTACTATTAAACCATTCTCTCCTTAAGGATAAAATATATATACATTAATATATATATATATATATATATATTACAACTAATTATAAAAAAATATAACAAAATGTTAGAATAGGTATACATAATAACAGTTAAACAAATTACTAGGAAATCTATCTTGATTTTCAGACTCAAAAATTAAACATCAGTCTTTCATTTCCCATGTCCCAAGTTGTATAACATGTATAAATCATAAGCTACAAAGCTTAATATTTAATCAAATCGAATTTCGTTTTTTTAACTTCAAAATTTTCCACATTTATCTATGAAAAATAAAGAATAAAAATTTGTGATAATATAAAGCATAGTTAATGACTTACCGATAAAGTCTGTAAGGACTATTAACTATTTACAAATAGTGAAAAACGTGGTAACGGTTCTCCGTCGTTATGTTTTGTGTTTTGGGCTGTATTATCACATCGAGTTCATAGATAATCTTGTGTAGATGATTATAAAAAAAAAAAAAGTAGGATATCTCAAATACATTGCAGCCACGGCGAATAAAGCAAAAATAAATTTTCCTGTCCCAAGTTGAACGCATGTCCCAAGTTGTAGTATTTGACGGTATTAATTACAAACTTATAAATTGTATAACATTCGCTTTGATACTCTGCGCTTCACATTTGACTGATAGTTATATATTTAACTATTTAAGTCAAATAAGTGTTGTCGTTCCAGGCTTTTTAATACTATTTCGCTAATCTCGATTTAATTATTAAGTAATATTCGTATTATTCATATAGAAATCATCAAATTTTGAAAAGAAATTGAATCTTTGTACGTAAGTCCCAAAACTGTAACAAGTATACTTATTACATTTGTTGTGTACGTTGTGTTACGATTTAATAATTAGATTTTTTTAAATTTAAGTAACAAGCATACGATTTAATCGTAAAAATAAGTACGTCTCAATCTATAGCCAGTGTAACACTCTCTCTCTTTCTCTCTCTGCCTCTCAATGTTTAAAATTCAAAATATATTTATTTACCAACTATATGCACGACAGAGTAAGAAAGAGGTGTGTAGGCAACATGCACTGACCACTGAGTAGATAATATTCGTTGTGGTAATTGATCAGTAGGTACTAATATTATTTTTAAGTAATAATATATTATTATAATCTACATTCTATAGGTACGAAAAACCATCGAACGGTCATATACCCTATTGTATAGTTATAAATTATAATTATACATAAATAATATATTATAATATATGTATATTAAAATTATAATATCATTTCCACATAAATAAAATATATTATATTGTACACATACTAATTATTATAAATAAGGAATTTAATTACCGTGTTTAAATGGGATCAGTATTTCTAAGAAACGTAATTATTTTTCCTTAACTATTAATGTATATTAATATATTACTTAGTACTTACCCGAGGACGGTAGTAAACTAGTATATTACTTCTATTCAAATCAATAAGCTTAATACGCACATAGATACGCTACCTACCTAGTTTTATTGAAACAAAATAATTTTTTTTTCTTTCTGATTATTATTTAGAAAACTAGTATGAATTTTAGATTCTGAGCGGAGCGATGAATGTATTGATTTTATAATGATGAGTGATTTTTTTTTTTTTTATTTGAGTCTGTACACAATAAGTAGTTGAAATAATGCTTCGATTTTCAACTTCAGTATCTTGTTCGATAGGAAAGTGAATCTAGCTGATGCATCGGCCCCGGAGTGGTTAAAATTATTTTAGTTTTTTTGCTATGAACGCCAATAAAATGTTATGTGTTTTGTAAAAAAGCTTGAAAATGTAATAAAAGGCTGTTAATAGATTGTTATTACAATGAAATTTGAAAAATATTAAAAATCCATATTCACAATTTTTTTTTTTGTAAGCATTTAAAGTTCAAATTTTTACAAAAGGCTTAAAAATCACGAAAATTTACAAATTATTTTCAGTCAGGAATTCCTAAAAATGTTTTCTTTTAAATCTAAGATTTTAAAATGTAGTACAAAATTTCTTATAAGGTTTTATCTACCTTTATAAAAAAAATTCTTAAATAAGAAAGTTATTTTTATGAGCGTTTGAAGTTAAAATTTTTACCACATTGAATATTCATTTTATTTCTCATGTACCGATTTTCCTATTTTGTTGTAATAAATAACCGTAAACGCTTGATAGGTTTATATATACACCTATATATTACATGTTTATTCTATCAATTCCTATACTTGATAACATTTTCAAAATATTTTGACTTATTTTAAGATCTTTGCGGATAATTTTTTTAGTTTTAGATTCTGAGTGACACGATGAATGTATTGATTATTTACAATGATGTGTGTTTTATTTATTTATTTTGTGTCTGTCATCACCTTTTAGGACAGTAAAAATGCTTGGATTTTCTTCAACAGTACCTTTTCTGATAGGAAAGTGAATCTAGTTGGTACTTCGGGGGGGGGGGGGGGGTGTTGTATTTAAAAATGTATAAAATGTTCAACTTTTATAGCTAAGGATTGACAATTTAAAACAAGATTCTACGTAAATAGGCTATATATAAATAACTTTATTCACCTTAATATCATCAATTAATATATACTTCATAATATCATGGGCTGACTGACTGTTTCCGCTCAGAATCGTTTTTCTTATAAAATGATATTATATCATTGAATTCAAATTTAACACCATCCATTACAGTGACCCACTTGTAACCTACTGTACAGCAGAGAGGCTTGGTTTTTTTTATACATATCAATACAATTTTATTTGTTGGGCCAAAAAGGGTCAAAATTTAATACAAGGCTCTTGGTATATTTCTTAAATAGCAGTTTAAAAATATTAAAAAAACATATGCACAATTTTTGTTATAAGAATTTAAAGTTTGATTTTTGACAACATTCATCAAATTTTAAATTTTCAAAATTATTTGGTACCTATTTAAAAATTTATAAAATTTGCAACTTTTATAGCTAAAGATTGAAAACTTACAATAAGGTTCTACGTAAGTAGGTTATTCTGTAACCAAAAAATCTCAACAATTTTAAAACACAGTTATTTTTATAGTTATTTTATGTTAAAATTTGGAGGAAAATTACAAATTAAACAACCAAGAATAACGATTTAAGTTATTTTGTTGTAATTTTATAATATTAATTAAACTTACGGGCTACCGTATTAATAACAATATAAATTAATATAAAATATCTACACTGACAAACCGTCACTGCTTAGAATCATTTTTCGCATACAATTTTATTATATTATATCATTGAATTCAAATTTAATAAAAACAATTATACAGTGACCCCCTTGTAGGGCATCATGATTTTGGGTGAATTACCTTTTTACCCACATAATAAAAGTAATTTGTTTGGACGAGTTTTTTATGTGTTTGAGAGAGTATAATACAATATAAAAGATACAATTGTCAGTTTGTATAGATTAAGATAAAAATAATGTATAAAATCTATAGGGAATTTTATATCAATCTAAATATGGCACGTCATTTCAATTTTTAATCACACACACACACACACACACACAAATTAGTGGTGTCATGGTAGAAAGGAAGTTTCTTTTCCTACAAATATTATAGATTACAAATACATTTTAGTGGAACCATTAAAAAAAAAAGTAAATGTATTTAAGTATTTAATGAGTTTAAGTAAATGTGAAAAATTAATAAAATATATGTATATATATATATTACAATTTATATATATTATTAGACATATTTAATAATCTAAATTACAGGTCTGTGATAACTGCAACATGATATGTATGTTTGAGTTGTAAATTTTTCCAAATATCTTGAAAATACTGCAACAATGGTGTCATCTCTCGTTGTAGATTCTGCTGGATTGTTTATCAAATGTAAATTAAATGTGTCCATAAGGAAAATTTTAAATGTCTCCGATTTCTTGTCATTAAAATTGTTGTTAAAGTCACCACCAAACTGTTATAATTTATAAATTATAATAACTATATAAATGCATAATATGCATTTAATATGCCTAATTAGGCTGTTTTAAATTGTCGCGTTATACCGTTTTCCATTAGTCCATACCAAACGCGACGCACAAAAAAATTTAATTACGACAAAGGTGCATTATGCAGGGGGACCTATATGCAACAATCAGATTATTCTAAGAAAACAATTTCATGACATAAAAAAGTTAACGCGTCATGCAAGGAGGTTATAATATGTACCTGTAAAAGATGTAACCAAAAGTTTATATTTTGTAAGGACTGTGCCACCGTGGTATAGATTTCAGTGTCTGGTTGTGCAGGAAATACGCGCGATATGCTCGCCCAGCACTTTTGGGGATTTCCACTTTACCACCAGGCACTTTTAAGGCTCTGTCAAACAGAAAGCGTTATTACAACGTCACGTTATTCACGCGCGTGGTAGCACCACGCCGACGAGCCATTTGCCGCTATATTTACAAAAATATATTGCGTATAATTCAATACGTCTTATATAATATACTTATTTATAGTTATTACTTATATATTTTATTAATTATAATAATTACAAATGCATAATATACGTAGTGTAGTGATATATTATCAATAATTTTATTATATTATCAATATACGCATTAACCGAGATATTTATAAATTATAAATTGTATAATCAATCTATCGAGGACCGTCACTACAACTCACTGTTCCCGTTGTTTTCTTTTTTTGTTCCATCCTACCAATCGATTTAATAATGCTATAATATTTCAGAAAACTGATCTGAATTCAATAGAATATCTATTTGAGATCCGGTCGGTTCACATTTTAAGATTTCTGCTTTAAATTCCGAATAATAAACGTTTGAAAATTCTGAAATTCTGAAATTTCAAAATATTCAAGCTAAATATTTTTAGAGGTTTTTTTTTGGGGGGGGGGGGGGTGAAATTGGGAAAGCTAAATCTCAAGTAGACATAATAACGAATTCAAATCTGCTTTTAAAAATATTATTAGAATTTCATCAGAAATTTTTTTTTCCCGTCTAGCCCTGCATGGTGCCATAAAAAACTTCGTTTCAAAAACAATTCACTTTTAGTCATACCCGTGGAACCTAACCTAACCCAAGTCTGTCGAAATGAGAGAGAAAATAGATTGATAAAATACAGCATCCCGGGATATTAAAAAATATCGCCCAAACACATTACAATGTTTTATAATCACTCGCCCAAACGCATTATGCTAAATTGCCCAAACACAATGCGTTTTTAAAAATTAGACCAAACGCAAACCACCCTCACTTGTAATCTACTGTACAGCAGAGCTACATTCACTTACCCGTCTTTTTAGTTTTGACTTTTATTCTTCCAAAAGTATTAAGTAATAGCTATATATTCTATTTCCTACAAAAAAATATTGAAGTTGAAAATCAAAGGATTTTTTTCTGATATAAATCGTGTAAACATACACACATCATCATAGAATCAACACATTAAAAAAAAAGTACATCTTAAATTAACAATAATAAGTATTTATGTTATGTTATGTATATAACATGCGTGGATGTATTATTGTTTTGTTTCTAATAAGATAAAAATAGTAAATATAGTAGGTAATATATGATAATTATGTGTATGCTATACGTATACATAATATTATAATGTGCAATCAGAATAAAATATTTAAGTCTATAATAGGTAGGTACTTATTTGTAAAAAAAACCCATAAAATATGTTAACCTCATTATAATATGTAGTAGTTTGGTCTCATTAACTAATAATCGCAATAACTTTAAAATTCCAATCACTTAGGTAGTAATTCTATTCGTACGGAATTTAACTATAACGTTATTGATATCTGCATGTAAATGCGTGATTAGAAGACCATTATATGAGTAAAATATTTTGATGGTTTACTATTTCCTGATCTTTGGAATACGTAATGTCGGTAATTACTTATATAAATTAAATATACATTAAAAATGACAATTTACTGTAGTTGTCGTGTTCTTTATCGTTTAATAACAGCGTTTAATATTCTGATTGGCAAATGGCAATCGTTAATTATCTATTGGGAATTTCCCGAACGTTTAAGCACACGCAATAAGAAGCCATAATATTATTGTTGTTATTATTATTAATAATAAAAAAAAAATTATCGTTTAAAAACTGTAGTGGGAATATACTACCTAGTACCTATAGAACCTACTACAGTACCACCAATGCACCTAGTGGCTTGTATGAATCATCCGGTCATCGATATTTGTCCTATAAAAGAGCAAGTCCAACACTCCGTAAAACATAATCTACCATTCAATTGTCGAAAGAACTCTATCAGCTCACAATTCAAGAGTCAACGTTCAAACAACTCCAACATCAACATGAATCGTAACTTGTCTTTGTTTCTTTTGGTCGTCGCAGTGGGTGAGTACAACATACAAAATATTATGTTAGTAAATTTATTTAGCCCAATAATAGTACTAATTATGCATCCACTTCAACGCACAGGTGAAATTTGTATCGTGTTAGCATATTGTTATAAATTTCAACTGTTAACTTTTACTTAGTGTATAGGAATTTTCATAATTGCAATTTTAACTGATATATAATAATCAAGTTTTAAAAATAATGCTGTAGGTACTTTAGAATGAAGGAGAAAATTCACTTGATTTTAAAAATAAAATTTAGTTATGACACTAGAATTACTAGACAGGTACCCAATCAATTTTTTTTTAATTAGTTTTAAATTATTTACTCTGCAAAATGTTTAAATTTATAATTACAAATAAAAGTATAAAATATATAATTTAAAAAATTTCAACACTTGAGATTAAATAACAATAATTGGGACTTTAGAAATTATTTATGGCAGTTTATAGTTTGAATAGGTAGTAATTTATTATTTGATGCTGTATAATACCTATACTATTTTTTTATTATTTTAATGGAAAACCCTATATTTAAATGTATAACAATTTGCTGTATCCACATAAACTAAATATATTTTCACCATTAAATATACTTTAAATGTTGAGAAATCTGTCCAACCTAAACTAAGTCGAAGTCGAGTCCAGAATTTAAAAATAAAACTAACCAAAATTATATAAAATATTACCACTGGGAGCTAAGGAATTGCTTTTTTCACGTAAAGGTGATAAGGTATATTTTAATGAATAAAATGTCCATTTAATTCACATAGTCACAATATGGTTATTGACAACTATAGAATCACTTTACACTTAATAGATTGTATAATTAAAAATTTAAAAAAAAACATTTCATGTAACGGCATCGCACTAGCCTAAACCTATACCTTTGTCTTATTTATTTCAAATATATTTTCAATAAAATCAAACTTTGGTCATAACTATTTACTATAGTAACTAGTTAGGTACAGCCTACAGGTATTAGGGGTCCTAGAAACCCAAAATTCAAAATAAACCATGGAATAAAAGCTTACCCCGCTCGTCATTAAACAATAAAACTATAGAATAATTAGTATAATGTATATTATTTTATAACTGCAATATAGCCTCTTTAGATTCATTTTATAAATTTTTAAGTAGTTTTAACTTCAAAATAAATATTAAATTTGATAAATTATGTCAACATTTGAACTTTAAATGCTTTAAAAAAAAAAAAATGTGCCTATGTATTTTAAACTATTTTTATTATTTTTTAACTACGTTTTTAATGCAACAAATAAAATGTTATTGATATTTATAGAAAAAAAACTATAAAATTGAAATTTTAAATTACCCGTAAACAGCTAGCTCAAAACGAGTCAAATTATTTTCAAAGTTTTATGGTGTATAGAATATGAAAATATAAAAATTCAGTGAAAAAATACCAATTTTTCCTTAATTTTTATTTGTTTTTCCTGGCGTATTTGAAAACTGCTGGGAATTTTAAGACACAGACACAAAAAATAAAAATAAAATACACAGGCATTGTAAAATCAATACATTCATCGCTCCACTCAGAATCTAAAATGATTGTCTCTTTGTTTGTACGATACCAAGAGTATTGTTGGTACATGCTGGTAGATACCATTTTAATTTTTTTTTTCCATTTTTAGTTTTGCTGGTGGCAGCCACAACGATCGATGCAGAGTGTCGCTGGCTCGACTGCCATGCACATTCGGCCGGAGACTGGTGCAACATTCTTGGACCCGGCTGGAAGGTGAAGAATTGGAGACGGTGTAACGGTTTGCTGGGAAAATCTGAACACTGCTGCAAATAATGCAATTGATGCAGTTATCAACTGTTTATTTTTTTTTTGAAACACATAACTCTGTAACTTAAAGCTCACGACTTGTTTTAAGACGCATTTACTTACCTATACTTACATTATTATTAATCGTATTAACAATTATTGAATTATTATCATTATGAGCTGCGGAAAAATTTTGTTTTTTTTTTATAATGGTTAAAAAATAAAAAAATATAGTACTGCACATTATGTTTTTGTATTCAACAAATTTAATATATTTTTTATTGTATTCATATACAATAAAGCTCTCCTCGTAGTTTCTAACTCAAATGCATATAACATATAAGTGCATGGATGTTTCAAGCTGTGAAGCTCTAAACAAAAGCTTTATAAAGAGTGTAACATTTTAAACTCTTTACAGAAGATATATTATACAACAGCACAGTACTATTATACCAACTGGAAAAATAAAAATAATTAGTGTAAAAGCTCGTGTACACGATTGTAACGGGCTGTGACTACGTATATATTAATAATAGTAATAATTTATAATATATTATATTCAATAATAGATATAAATGCTGCAGGGGGCACGTAACCCGATAATAGTAATAATATAAGCGTCCGGGCGGCCACATCGATAAGAGCACAGAACTAATTAATGGTACAGCGCGAACCCTGATAGGTATACGCGCGCATTATCCATATTCTAGGAAAGACGAAAAAGCCGTAAACAACAAAAATAGATAACTTTGAAAACATATAATCCCCAATTAACATTATTTCGTAGAGAACGCCCGAAATGACGTCAGGTGTACGCGGCTATGTACCATTTTTATACTAAAAATGCCATAGGAGGGAGCTATTATAAATAACCGACGAAATACGTCGATGGACAAGCGTCCAGAAGACGAACACCAGCCGAGACGACGAGCACCAGCAGAGCAGCCACCAAGTCGATACTAAGTCACATCCCGTTTACCACATTTTTATAAGTTAATTATTTGGACTTAGTCTATTTTATGTGTTAAATAAATACAACTGAACTATCACTATAAAATCAACTTGTTATTTAATTCAAAATACCATCAGAAACTGAGTTGAAGTGGTTGGCACGTTACACGATTAATAGTCGAAATAATACTTCGATTTTCAACTTCAGTAGCTTTTCTACTTATTTCCAATATTAAGACTTTTTTTGAACTATTCATAAAAATTTTCAATTTTTAAATGTTTAAGATTCTGAGTGAAACGATGAATGTATTGATTTTACAATGATGTGTGTTTTTTTTTTATTTTTTTATTTTTTTTGTGTCTGTGTACACGATAAGTAGTCGAAATAATGCTTCGATTTTCAACTTCAGTTTCTTGTTCGATTGGAAAGTGAATACCGTTGTTGCATTGAGGAGGTCAAAATTTAAATTTCACAGTAGTTTTCAAAAGCGCCGGGAAAAACAAAATAAAAATTAAGGAAAAACGGGAATTTTTACACAAAATCGGTTTTCCAAAAAATCGATTTTGGTTTTTGGTGTAACTTTAAAACAAATGACCGTAGATACATGAAATTTTCAGTGGTTGTTTATATTTGCATTTTCTATACACGATAACATTTTCAAAATATTTTGATTTATTTTGAACTGTTTAGGGACATTTTCAGTATCCAATTTTATTAGTTTTTTTTTTTATGAATATCAATAAAAATTTATTTGTTGAGTAAAAATACTTGAAAATTTAATACAAGGCTCCTACTATATTGTTTCAAAGACAGATGAAAAATATTAAAAATCGTTAGTCACAGTTTTTTTTTTAAGCATTTAAAGTTCAAAAAATGACAAAATATGGAAAAATCACGAAAATTTTCAAATTATTTCGAGTTAGAAATTCATAAAAATTTTTCTTTTTAAATCTAAGATATGAAAATGTAATACAAGATTCCTTATAAAATTTCCTACATTTATCAAAAAAAAAATTCTATTAGAAAGTCAAATTAAATTTTTATGAGCGTTTGAAATTCAAATTTTTACAACATTGGATATTCACTCGATTTCTCATGTGGCGATTTCCTTATTTTGTTGTAATTCAAAAACGAATTACTGTAGATACATGAAAATTTTACTGAATATTTATATTAGCATTTCCTATACACCATACAATTTTGAAAATATTTTGACTCTTTTACGGACATTTTCAGTTTTCAATTTTTTTAGTTTTTTTTTTTCTATAAATATCAATAAAGTTTTATCTGTTGGGCCAAAAAGTGTAAAAAATTAATACAAGGCTCCTGATATATTGTTACAATAGCAATTGAAAAATATTAAAATACATAGGCACAATTTTTTTTTATAAGCATTTAAAGATCGCATTTTGACAAAATTTATCAAAATCTCGAAAATTATCAATCATCGTAATTAATAAATTATAAAATGTTCAGAGTTTTATAGCTAAGGATTGAAAATTTAAAAAAAAGATTCTCATAAATAGTTCATACTGTAGCCAAAAAATCTAAAAAATATATGAGCACAGTTATTTTTTACAGACATTTTAAATTCATATTTGGACAAAATTACATATTAAAAAACCTAGAATACCTATTTTAGTTATTTTGTTGTGAGTGTATAATACTATTCGTGGATACTTGAAACTTCTAAAGTATTATATATCTATGATAGTATCAGGGTTTGTTATTGATGTATAACGTGTTATAAGTACCTCATGGATATTGTGATATACTGATATGATTAATTTGGAATTTATTATAGGTCAATTTTTTTTTTAATACCATAGATATGTATATAATATGTCTTAAACCTAGACTGACATACCGTCTTCGCTCGGAATCGATTTTCTTATACAATGATATTGTATCATTGAATTCAAATTTAATAGCATCCATTATACAGTGACCCACTTGTAACCTACTGTACAGCAGAGTGACACTCACTTGCCCACCTTTTTTTATCTCGCTACTTTATAGTTATTATTTATATTTACAAAAATATTTATTTTAGTGTTTTTACAAATTGTTTTCAATATGTACCTACATAAAAAAAAATTGATTTTAACTTCATAGAAATTAAAAATAATTCATTAAATTGGTCGATAATTACATGAAAAATATACACACCTTTTTTTTTCTTTAAATTTCGATAAAAAAATGTTCACTCGGTCAAAATACTTGGAAATATATTACACATTTAATCTTATGTTTTTATAATATTAGTTCAAAAATATTAATGATTTATATTAATGATTATTTCTTATAATTACTTAAAGTTTAAATTTTTATAAAATTCATAATAATCACAAAAATTTGCAAATTATTTTGAGGTTAAAAATGAATAAAATGTTTAATTTGTATAGCTAAAGATTGAAAATTTAAAACAAAGTTCCTCATAACGCATAGGTAAATACTACTTCTTATAAGTGAAGGAAACTTACGGCATTCTTAATTAGGACGTCAGTATACTACAATAGTATATTCACGTCTACGGTAACTGAAAAATCTATTAAATATTTAAACACAGTTTTTTTTATAGATATTTTAAGTTAAAATTTGGACGAAATTATATATTTAAACGAAGAATAAAAATGTTAGCTGCTTTGTTGTTATTTGAAAATACTGTTATCTTGGGTGCTTGAAAGTTCAACCTACCTACTTTATTATAATAATTATTCATGGTAAAATTAATTACTTTAAAAGCAATAATAATATCATAACAAGTATACTTGTAAGTTATAATAGTAATATAGACTGACAGACCGTCTTCGCTCAGTATCGTTTCTCGTATGCAATGATTTTATATCATTGAATTTAAATGTAATACACGTCCCATACATTACACTATTACAGTGACCCACCCGAAACTTAATGTACAGGTGTGGAGCGGTATATACCCACTTGCTCATCTTTTTATATTATGTATTGTATGCACTTTTACTACCTAACTAGTAACTACATACTTAATATCTACCAAAACCAATTTCGACAATCGTCATGAGAGGATGGAGGTGCAACTATTGAAAACAATACATTTATCCAAGTACCTAGGCTAACCGAACATACCTATAAAATTCATAGTACGCATCGTCCATCGTTTATCTACGAAATGACGAATGAAAATTATAATGTTATTCGTGAAAATAATATTAGGTAGGTACTTTACGCTTTTCAATTCTGGCCACATAAGCGGGCATCACGTAGCAACGCAACGATAAACACTTCGAACAATAATAATAATTATAAGAAGTCTGAAGTTTACATTTGGAATACAATTTTGTTCAGTACTTCATACTTCACAGACGGTCAAATGGACATTTTCAAAATTGATTGCAAGCCGGCGAGACTCAATACCAACATATAAAGTCATAAAGACGAACCGGGATCGAAGTTGGCCGGGACTCCCTCTATTTTACATAACTATATTATATATGTACAGGACACCCAATAAAGAGATGATCAAACTTCAAACAAATATATACATAACTATCGTTTAACGAAAAGTTTACAAATATTTGGTTGTTGTTTGCTGTTTACTGGATGCCCTGTACATATTTTCTGCAGGTTCATCATTCAACTACCTATGTGCACAGTTCTTCAAATCAACGGACTATGCACTATTGCTCAGGTCGTATAGATTATTCAGTACCTACCTGGTCCTTAACGCAGTTTTTCTAGGAGTTTATGACTCCCTCTATTTTGCATAACTATATATATATGTACAGGACACCCAGTAAAGAGATGATCAAACTTCAAACAAATATATACATAACTATCGTTTAACGAAAAGTTTACAAATATTTGGTTGTTGTTTGCTTTTTATTGGATGCCCTGTACATATTTTCTGCAGGTTCATCATTCAACTACCCATGTGCACAGTTCTTCAAGTCAACGGACTATGCACTATTGCTCAGGTCGTATAGATTATTCAGTACCTACCTGGTCCTTAACGCAGTTTTTCTAGGAGTTTATGACTCCCTCTATTTTGCATAACTATATATATATGTACAGGACACCCAGTAAAGAGATGATCAAACTTCAAACAAATATATACATAACTATCGTTTAACGAAAAGTTTACAAATATTTGGTTGTTGTTTGCTTTTTATTGGATGCCCTGTACATATTTTCTGCAGGTTCATCATTCAACTACCCATGTGCACAGTTCTTCAAGTCAACGGACTATGCACTATTGCTCAGGTCGTATAGATTATTCAGTACCTACCTACCTGGTCCTTAACGCAGTTTTGATAGGAATTTATGACTCTCTCTATTTTGCATAACTATATATATGTACAGGACACCCAGTAAAGAGTTGATCAAACTTCAAACAAATATATACATAACTATCGTTTAACGAAAAGTTTACAAATATTTGGTTGTTGTTTGCTTTTTATTGGATGCCCTGTACATATTTTCTGCAGGTTCATCATTCAACTACCCATGTGCACAGTTCTTCAAGTCAACGGACTATGCACTATTGCTCAGGTCGTATAGATTATTCAGTACCTACCTGGTCCTTAACGCAGTTTTTCTAGGAGTTTATGACTCCCTCTATTTTGCATAACTATATATATATGTACAGGACACCCAGTAAAGAGATGATCAAACTTCAAACAAATATATACATAACTATCGTTTAACGAAAAGTTTACAAATATTTGGTTATTGTTTGCGTTTTTTTACTGGATGCCCTGTACATATTTTCTGCAGGTTAAACTATGTACGTGGTTCTTCAAGTCAACGCACCACAATTTGTCAGGTCGTATTCTGTAGTATTCTACACTTGGTACCTATGTGGTCCAGAGCACAATTTAGCTAAGGCTTGCATTTTAAGTGTATATAATAATAGATAATTGTACAGGACGCTCGATAAAGAGATGGCCAAACTTTAAACAAATATATAACTTACATTTCAATTTTTCTTTCAAATTGTTAATTTTCAAATATTTGGTTAGTGTTTGCTCTTTACTGGACGCCCTGTACATATGTTTAGTAGGTCTCGCCTGAACGTGGTTCTACATATAATAACCACACTACCACAATATATTATGGACTTGGTAAAGTCGCAAGCGGAGTATAATATGTACCTATACATTGATGAGTGGAAAATGGAAGCCCGAATTACTTCCGGTACAACATTTGTGAATGAAATTTATGCTTAAATTTTGTAATTTTTTTTTTTTTAATTTTATTTCAATAAATTTCAGTGAAGCGTCGGCCCGTCCAGCAGATCCAGTCACCGGACGCGCAGAGTGATTGGAAGTTCTTCGGGCTTCCGGTAAATGATTTAATCACACTGATGTTTCAATTTACATACGAGTAAATCTTTGTTTTGTTTATTTTTTTTGTTTTTTGGTACGCTACGTATACGGCTGTTGTCAATCATTGTCACTATCGGACTTGGTGAATATGGGCGGCCTACGGATTTGACGGACGTCTGAAGCATAGCAAATTGTATAAATTAATCATTATGGTTTCGAGTACCTACTTACTCGATTATCAAATACTCACATAACAATTAAGTTGATGGAAATAAACAAAATATTATTACCAAATAAACTCCTGTTCAATCCTTTCATAAATACCCATGTAAAGGGCGAATGCCGAATGGTAATTATATTATAAGTAAATACTAGTGAAGTCAGCGACCAGCGTCTCAAAGTCTCAATATAGTCAGGTAGTGTAGGTATCTCAAAAAGTAGTAAAGTAAGTTGAATTAATTTTTGCCGAAAATATTGCATTTGAAAACGTTACCGTGTGTATAAAATTTAATAAAATACGTTAAAAGTTAAAAGTACCCACGAATAATATTTTTCAATTACAAAATTGTTTACAATACTTATTTTCATAACTCACATAAGTAATAACTAGTATGTATGTGTGTGTGTGTATTTGTTTGAGTTATCTAATATCTTAGACAGCAATAAATGATTTTATGATTTTACAAAATGTCGATGCATCGTACAATGAGGTACCTATAGGCTATAATCTTAAATCTTAATGTGTGTATTTATTTTTAAGGAGCAAAAGTTAGCTAATAGTTGCATAATTTCAAACTTAATTTAATATATAGATTTCATATTAATATTGGATATAATATATTATACTATATAGATACAATTTAAATTCCAAAGAACCTAAAATTAAAAATTATAATTATATTAAACCTGATAATAAAATTGTAGATTTTTATATTCATCTATTTGTTCAAATCTATCAAACTAATTTTTATTGATACAAAAACTATGACGTACTCAATAATTTTTATAAAAGCATTTAGTTCAAAGGTATTTGGGGTCTGTAAAAAATCGTTCGTGGTCCATTGGCACTTGTAAATTAATAATTGCACAAAAATGTACAAAAAAAATGCCAACGGCACGTAGTGTTCCCAAGCGGTCACCCATCCAAGTACTAACTACGCCCGACGTTGCTTAACTTCAGTGATCGGACGAGAACTGGTGTATTCAACGTGGTATGGTCGTTGGCAATTGACTTTGAGTATTTTATATTATTTAGGTATAAGTTAGGATGAAGATCGGTTATTATATTATAAATAAATTATATGCACATCGCCTTATTGTTGCGATCACAATTAAAGAT
This sequence comes from Macrosiphum euphorbiae, assembly GCA_949089665.1. NCBI lineage: Eukaryota > Metazoa > Arthropoda > Insecta > Hemiptera > Aphididae > Macrosiphum > Macrosiphum euphorbiae. The sequence goes on along the minus strand of CARXXK010000004.1, from coordinate 45,034,575 downwards.
ATTACTATCTTAAATCATGGTTGGGATCAATTATGAATTATTGAATAGGGTAAACAGTAAATACTCCATAATATTAGGTATGAATTATCTATCGTAATACATATGATTTTAGTATTTTATTTAAATGTGCACTTTAAATGAGTATACCTACCAATTTAATAGACACTAAATTATTTTTTGAGTAGTTCCATACAAAATTTCTTGTTTTTTATTTTTTATTTTTTTGTGTTTTGCACGACGTGTTTGAAAACTACCGGAAATTTTCAGTTTTAACCTTTCAAATTTACAACTACCTATGTAGTTTCAGTTAACCGTCAGAAAATACTAACAAAGCTTAAAATCAAAGAATTTCTATGACTTATTTCCGTGAACCAAAATGAAAATGTAACATATATAGAATAGAAAACAGAAGTTTAATATTACCGGTAATACACTTAGTGAAAATTAATGTAGGTTTCTACGTTTATTTAATTTTGTCAAAATATATATATACCTATATTATTTATATTAAATATACATTAAAAATTACACTTGTCTGTGGCTGTCGTATTCTTTATCGATTAATATTCTGATATTATAATATTAAATACATAAGCAGAACTAGGGGGGGAGCTAAGCAAATACAAATTATTTTGTATTTGGTAAGATTATTACACATAATTTTACAGTATACCTATGCACTGAACTAAAACATAAATAGGTAATAGCGGAATAAAAATCCAAAGAAAAAAACCCCCGACCCTAGGAAAAATAACCCCCAGACTACAATATTACTGACAACTACATGAAATTTTTAACACGTAATTAGGGTAATTATTACATTATTAATACTTAATTACAATTTACAAATATATTATTCTACATTTAAACTAATAGGTATAATATAGGTATACTTTTCATTAAAAAACCTAATATTTAATAAATAATAGTCAAAAATTAACAATAATTTTGTTTTGTATAAATAGATGTCAAACAACGTGTTAATAGTTCTTTTAAAAGATTACTGATTAGGTACCTACATTGATTAACTCTTTGTTTAATAATTATTATTTTATTTGATGTATTGATCATTGGAAATATTTTATAATCTTTTAAATATTGTATCCACCTATATTAAGTACAACTTGTAAAATCTAATAATAAGAATTATTTACATATCGTAAAAAAAATATTATTAGGAAACGTAATATTTTATTTCGAGGTTATATATATTTTAATATTATAATATATAATATAATTGTATTAAGCAAAAAATATTATTGTTAATGTTTGTAAATTATAATATAAATATTAAAAAACAAGGTATAATTAAATAATTTAGTAAATAAATATTTGATTTTGTTTGTAGAATTTTTTTATATTTTTAAGTGAACATATATGGGGGTGTGGTAATGTCAGGTGACGGCTACAGGCCCCCCAACATTTCAGCCTTAGTTCCGCCACTGATTATATACCATAACCACACGCAATAAGCCATATTATTGTTGTTAATATTATTATTATAATATTTTTAATATTTAGTAAATAATATTATCATTTAATAACTGTAGTGGGAAAAGGGAATATAATACCTATAGAACCTACTTCCATCGATTATAAATACTAGTTTTAAGCTTATGCTAGTATTCCTAACTATTTAAACTTTAGTTGTTTCACCGGATAATAACATAGATACAATAGATAACCTACTAGTCTATAAAAACAAACAATTTTTGAACATTTTATAATATATAGTCATTATTATATTCACACCTTACTACACCTACTACACCACGTGTAAACAATAACATAAGTATTAATAATTTCCAATGACTAGTGTACCTATAATAATGAAAATCATAAAAAAAACTCTTGGAATAATCGGTATAAATTATACTGCAATATGTAGATGGATTATAATAATGTAATATACTATTTTTTTGAGTATTGTACAAGTTCAGTTATTTTATCATGGATAATTTTCATCTAAACATAATATTTTGACTGCAACTTTCAACAAAATTATATTATTATCACAGAAGATTTATATTTTATACTATTTAAATATCATAAAGGAATAGGATTTTTAAAGAAACGTTAATATAGATTATGAGATGCTTGATTTCCCAGTTAGGACCACCTAGGGCCGGGAAAATAAATGACAGTTGACACACATGATTATACATATACTACTTAGACATCTCAAACCACTAACTAATGTAATATATTCCACTATGCACCCCCTTCAGTTTATATAAGTTATTTAATTTTAAGAATTAAAATAATAATAAGTTTTCAAGCTAGATAAAAATAAATTGGAATATTAATAAGAATAATACTAAGAACTACAACAAATGTGATGATCAATATAGCCCAAGTTCTATTTAATTATCAATTTTCATATTTTCAGTATTTTAAATACAAATTAATATTTTGAGTCCCAAGATTATCATATTATCACATATTTAACCAAGGTGTTGAATTAAAATTCTAAATAAAAACAAAAATAATTTTTTTCAAATTGATTTTTTTCCATTCGTATAAAATGTAACATACTTGAAGAATAATATTATGAAAAACTAAATGATACAAAAATTTTAGATTATATAATATGTGAAATTAATAATTAATCCTTACTAACAACCTGTAATCATCTGCCAACTTATAATAATAACAATCACCAATGTTTTAATTTTAACACAATATTCTCAATAAATAAAATAAATTTGTATTTTTATATATAAAAATTGAATTACCTTATACCTTCAGCTTACAGTTATTTAAATTTGTAATTATTGATTAATATCAAATTTAAAATTATTAGTTATTACAAACTTATTTTCATACTTAATAACCTAAAAGGAAATAATCATTGGGTATTGTGCAAAAGTTTTATAGTAACAAAATATTTTAGAGATACAATTGGACATCAAGCTATTTTTATAAGTAGACATATAATTCATCATATATCAAAATTAAAATATTAAAAAATTAAAAGGTAATGATGATGCTTGCTTGCTTACTAATAATTATAAATTATAAATTATAATTTATTGTATGCATTTTATAAAAAAAAGGTTTAACCAAACCAATAGAATATTTCAAATAAGCAATACAACAGAACCAAAATAAGTCAGTTGAGTACTATATATTTCACCAAATATGAATATAAAATGTGAATTTGTAAATTTGTGTTATAATACAAGACAAAAGATTATATTATTGAATATTGAGTAGTATGTCTTTTATTCAATTAGGAAGTTGGGAAATTGATATTAAATATTTGTCTTTTGTTTTTATTAATATTCCTTTAAATTAACTGATGCCTTATTATCACATGTACCAACACACTGTTGTAAGGAATATAACAAATAGTAAAATCAGACTAATATTTGTGGATAAGATTTTAAACAAATAGTTTTTGGGTTACAAAGTTCAAATGTCATATGATATAAACTCGGTGTAGCCAGGTTTTATTGAATAAAAAAACAAGACCAATACAATAACAAATCCCTTACATACAATAAATGTTTGATTTAAATATAGAAAACAGGCCCACTGACAAAGAACAAACATAAACATTGAGATGTACTATTTTAACAAATTCCCGATTATGTTGTTGTTATTAATACACATTTTGTTGTTCAATTAAAAATCAAGTTTAGACCCCACAAATATAATGTGAACAATATGATTGTTATAAAAAAAATGCTACCACTATTGATAGAAGAATATTAAACAAGAAGATTTTATTATAATTTTTCTTGATATATGTTTATCCTTGTTTTTCCTGGCTTCGAATTTGAAAAATGTGATAATTAGATTAGGTGTAGAAACTCTGGAACTAGTTACGCTTGCGGCATTCACGGCTCAAATGTCCCTGTTCACCACAGTTGTAACAGCTTTGTTTGTTACCTTCCGGGCAATCACGAGCCATATGTCCAGAGCCATTGCAGTTACGACAAAGGGCCGAATAGTTTCCAGAACCACCATTTCTAAAACAAAATTATTATAAATCAATAAATATAATCTACTACTAATATACAGAATTACAAAACATATAAATAAAAAATACTTATTAAGAGTTTAATGTTAAATGTAATAATAATAGAAGTTATGAATTTATGGATTAATAGAAGGGCTGGCGTTATTTTTGATATACTGGTATCACCGGATTTAAAAAAATACTGATATCAGGTATTTTAGAATACCCGTATACCGTGAATCAGTAATTACCGTTGTTACCAAAAATAATGTGCCGCGGTAATTACTGAAAATAATGTATACCTACGCCCTACATTTATTATTCATTATTTTTATATAATCGTAATGACATAATATAATTATTAAGTCCTATCATAGGTTGGAAACTTATAAACCCTAATACATTTTACGAGGTTATCATATGGTATTTTTGATAATTATGAACTAAAATGCCTGGGATTGAAAAATCGACTGCTTAAATTTTTCTGTTCTGACTGTGAAAAGGGTCTTAAAGAATTACCAGAGCTCAAATCGCTGTTAAATAAGCTGCTTGTTGAAGTTGAAAATTTGAAGTCAAATTTAGGTAATAATTCAAATCTCTCTAATGAGTTCATTATTAATGAAATTAATGAGCGCAATAAACGGGCGAAAAATGTTATTTTCTATAATATCCAAGAAAGTAATTCCAACCAGACCGGTGAGAGATTATCTTACGATAACAAACAGGTAAACAGTACTATAGCATCTATTTTAGTTGACACTGATAATCTACCTACACCGCTAAAGGTCATTCGTCTTGGTCGTTATCAACCCGGTAAACTACGTCCTATCAAAGCTATCTTTGAATCTGATTCCATAGTGTTTGATATTATTCGAAACAAAAATAAACTGACTCGTTCAAATCCGCCGTCTACAATATATATATCTACGGATAGAACCCCTTACCAGAGAGACTATATGAAGAGCTTGAAGGAGGAGCTGATGACACGTACAAAGAATGGTGAATCAGGATTAACTATAAAATTTATTAAAGGTACACCTAAAATTGTTATCGTTAATACTGCGTCTAATACTCAAAATAATAGTCAAAATTTTCGTTAATCTCCATGTAGTCTATCAGAATGTTAGAGGTCTTAGGACTAAGCTTGAATTTTTTCGTAACTGTGCCTTTAATCTAAATTGTGACTTATTATTTTTGTCTGAAACTTGGCTAAATAGCGATATTAATAATGTTGAGCTTGGTCTTGTAGATTATAACTTATTTAGAGTGGATAGAATATCTAATGTAACTGTAAGAGGTGGTGGAGTTTTATTGGCTACAAGGAAACATCTAAATTGCAAATTATTAAATTTTGACATTATTCAATGTATTGATCAAGTGTTTGTATTACTCTCTTATAATAATATTAATATACTTCTAGGTTGCGTTTATTTCCCACCAAACTCCAAAATCGAATTATATAATAAGCATTGTGATATAATAGAAAAGTTTTTATTAAAAAACTCTATTAAAAATTTTTTAATTATTGGTGATTTTAATGTAAATGAATTTTCAGTCACTGATTATACTTTATTTAGAAATCCTATATCCACTACACTTGTTAATTTTTATATCGATTACTTAAATTTAAAGCAGGTTAATAACATTACTAATAGTCACAATGGTATTCTAGACTTGATATTTTCAAACTCTACTGTTGATTCTATGCTTGTCTCTAATGGTTCATTAATACCTTTAATTGATTCATATCATCCACCTTTAGAATTTATCTCTCACTTTCCAATACCAAATATTTGTTTCCAAACTATTTCTCCTGTAATTTTCAATTTTAATTCCTGCAATTTTAATGACATTCTTGCTTTTTTGTCTCATATAGATATTATGGATAATATAACTACCTTGAATTTAGAAAATGCTATATTGAAATTCCATGAAATAATTAATCATTCTTTTGATTTATTAGTTCCAATGATTACTTTAGATCTTAATACCGATCATAACGTTTCTTGGTCAAATTATAATTTAAGAAAAATAATTAAATTAAAAAAATTAGCGCATAAAAAATATAAAATTTCAAATTCTTTATCTGATTATTCTATTTTTTCTAATTTACGCAAGGAATGTAAACAACTATCTAAACAACTTCAATTAAACTACATACTTAAGATTGAAAATAACATTAACATTAACATAAAATCATTTTGGAAATATATTCAATCTCTCAAATCAAATAAATCTAATATTCCAATATCAATGTTTTTTTATAATGCAACTGCTCATAATATAGAAGAAATCTCTCAATTATTTGCTAATCATTTCTCCTCTGTTTACTCTAAAAATAAATTGCCTGATGATATTCTTGAATCTCTTAATGTTAATATGCATGATATAAATATTAACTCAATGTACATATCTGAGGATGAAATTGCTGATTATTTAATAACTATTGATGATAAATCATCCACTGGTCCCGATGGTATTCCACCGATTTTCCTAAAAAAATGCTTTTCAGTGTTAGTCAAGCCATTGCACTATTTATTTAATCTCTCTTTATCAACTGGTGTTTTTCCTACCTTTTGGAAAAAATCATTTGTTACACCTATACATAAATCTGGGAGTAAGAATGATATCTGTAATTATCGGCCAATCTCTAAACTTTCTGCTATACCTAAAGTATTTGAAGCTATTATTTCTAAAAAACTGTCCAGTATATTATTAAATTATATTAGTCCCGCTCAGCATGGTTTCTTAATGAAGCACTCGATTTTCACCAATTTACTATTGTATCAAAATTTTCTAACTAATGCTTTAGATCAAGGTCTTCAAGTTGACACCATATACACTGATTTTCAGAAGGCTTTTGACAAAGTTGATCATATTTTACTTTATTATAAATTAAAATCATTTGGTATTGATGGAAACTTTCTTAAATGGCTATATTCGTACCTCACAAATAGAACTCAAGCCGTCAAAATCTCATTTCACTCATCACAAAATTTTCAGGTCTCTTCTGGTGTCCCTCAAGGTTCCCATTTAGGTCCTCTACTGTTTCTAATTTTCATTGATGATTTACCACATTATATATTAGATAACTCTAACATAGCACATATTTTATTATTTGCTGATGATGCTAAAATTTTTTGCAAGATAAATTCTGTAGCTGATCAAATAAATCTTCAATCAATATTAGATAAGTTTGTTATTTGGAGTAAAAAAAATTATTTACCATTAAATATTAATAAGTGTAATGTAATTTCTTTTACCCGTAGAGCTAATCCTCTTTTGAATCAGTATATAATTAATGAGTGTCCCTTATCAAGAGTCAATTCAATCAAAGATTTGGGAATTCACTTTGATAGTGATCTTGGCTTCAAATTGAATCATAAAACAATCCTCAATAAATCATATAAGATGTTAGGTTTCTTAAATAGAAATACTAAAGAATTTAAAAATCCTAGATGCTTAAAATTACTTTATACTTCTTTAGTTAGATCTAACCTTGAATTTGGCTCACTTGTTTGGTCGCAAAATCTAACAACATTTTACTCTGAACTTGATAATGTTCAAAACAAGTTTCTCAAAAATATTTCATATAAACTAAATCTTCCTTTCTCCAGAGACTCAATTATACCAATTCAGGTATCATTGGATCTCGATAGTCTTTCTCTGAGACGGAATCTAACAGATATAATGTTTATTTTTGACATTATTAATGGTTTTGTTCTTTGTCCTGAATTATTAGCAATGATTGGTTTCCGAATTCCTCGTCTTCATACGCGCAATCTAGATTTATTTGTTATTCCACATTATAGAACTAATAGTGGAGCCTTCTCTTTTCTACCAAGAGCTCTTAGGTTAGCCAATTTAATCTCCCACCATCTTGATTTTTTTAATTCTACTCGTGTAAATTTTAAACTAAATACTGTATTGCTTCTAAAAAAACCACATTTTATCTAATTATTATTATTACTTAATATTGTTACTTGTCGTATACATTTATTCTTAGTCATTTATTTTTAATTTTAAAACATTATTTAAATTTTTGTATTTTTATTACCTACTTAATTTATATGTATTTTGATTGTTGTCATATTGTTATATTATATACTTTGTAAAGGGCTATTGCCCGTTGAATATATTCAATAAATAAATAAATAAATAAATAAATAAATAAATTATACCGAGGTACGAATCTTACAATATTTTCGATAATTACCAAAAATTCCGTACAACCGGGAATACCAGTACCATTTTTAGCTATGTTCTTTAATATAAGACATTTTATAGGATTATTAGGCAATGTGGTCTGTTGCTGAATATTGTTAAGGAACACACACGAACATAAAAAAATTTTTTTCTTTAAATTATTGTGGTTTTTTTTTTTATTATTTTAGTACTAGTAAAAACTATGATAGTTCGACAATTACAATATTAAAATTACAAATTATTGTAGTTAAAACTATTAAAACCTTATGGTCAAAATGTAAAAATATTATTTAAGGACATTTTTGGGGATCTAAAATGGCCGAAGGACGTCATAGACCGTGCTGGATATAACTGCCTATCTTATACATGCAAAAGTTAATTACTTTAAATAAGATTTAGTAATCTAAAAACTGTATTATTGATGTTTGGTATAGGTATTAATATGACTTTTTGTCCTAAAGACGATGGAAGTGTCAGAATTTCAATTAAACATATAGCTTTTTTGAAATATTAAAAACACTACACTGTTCAGAATAAGAATGCACAGGGTGGCGGACAATGTCTAGTTCTAGTTTGCACATTCCTCTCACTCAACTGACTTTCCATCGACACTGGCGCCCTGCTGTATATGTGAGTGCGGTGCATTCTTATTCTGGACAAAATATTATAATAGAATGATAATGGCTGGTTGTGCCATATTGTGTTGCTGTTACAGACGCGTAACGTAATAAAAAATACGATTTTAAATATTTCAAAACAACTTAACACTTTAGACAAATTCTGATCCCACTGACATCTTAGTGCATAAAAGCACATCATAAAGTGCAACAAAAATTCAAAATAAATTACTCTGTGAAGCAAGCTACTTTTACATGTATGAGATAGGCAGTTACAGCGAGCCCTATCCATTGACTTCAGGTGTCTTGATTCAATTATTCATAACTCATTGAATAATGTGAGTAGAAACGTGAAGCCTAACCATGTTTTGTTTGCCTTTAAGGAATGTTTTTACGTATTATAAATTATTTTAAAAGCTTTATTTGATTTTCAGTTTATTATTTTTATTTAGTGATTTTGATAACAACCAAAATGATTAGTCAATAAATAATTATTCCAAAACTGGTAGTTTATGATAATTACCTGCTTTCCATGCAGTCTCTGGAGAAATGTCCAATCTTGTTACAGTTGTAACAAGTAGAACTGCTACCACCACCGCCCATGCCGCCGCCGCCCATGCCACCACCTGATCCACGGTCTGCACGTTCATCTGGGCATTCACGAGCCAGATGTCCTGTTTTACGACAGTTGTAACATGATGGTTCACTAGCAGATTGAGAACAGTCACGAGCTATATGACCAACGCCATCGCATCTAAAATTGTAATAATAAATTACATTCTATAATTAGTTTAAATTTCAATAATTAAAAATACACAAAATGTATATGTTAAAAACAGGTTTTAATAAAAACAATCTTTAAGAATGATTCTAAAAACTCTTATTTAAAAATGTAAATTATTTTTATATTTTTAGTGATCATTTATAAATGATAGGTACCAAAAACATTTTTATTGGTAAATAGTAATACATATTATGTAAAATAATGTTAGTACATTCTCAAGTACTTATATTAAAACTTTTCTACTTTAAGGGACGTCCCTTTTTTGGGGTGGGGGCACCAGTGATGCTCGTGTTGTCACTCGCTCGGACAAAAAAAAATCGAAAATATACCTCAACTTGCTATGCAACACTACTTCAAGTTGGTCACAAGGTAACTGCCGTATATCCACTCATACAACTTTCCCTACTCTTTATATACTAACTTTGAAGTGTGGTAACTTCAAAACCATGCCTAAGCACCCAAATCTGACTTCACAATGGTTTTCAGTAGAACTAACTGAGTTTCAAAAAAGAAAAAAATGGTGTCCCGTAAAGTAGAAAATATATACCTTCTTTTCTACTTTAGTAGATATTACATTTTTTTAACTAGTTATACCTCGTCTAGACTACAGCGCATACATATTTCATAATTATAATATGTATAATATTACACAACAGTATAAACAATAAGTAAGCACATGTTTAAAAATGCCTGTTTAACAATAATTGACTTAATGAACCAAAACTAAAATAATTCATACCTGTATTTTAATACTTTTCATAACTTATTATAAAATGATTTGTTTCCAAACTAACGCTTAATTATGTTTGAACATACTTTTTTTAAATTATGTTGTGGACTCAAAAATGTATCATAAATCATAATACAAAATGGTTTAATAGTCAATTATATATATAATATATAAAAATTAATGGGAATTATAGCCTCTGAAACTACGCAACCAATTGGCACCAAATATTTTACACATATTCCTCGAGATTCTAGGTGTAATTGGTTTAGTTAAAACTCAATATTTTGGTTAAAAATTATTCAAAATAATATTTTAGAATTGATTTTACATTTACTATGTTTGTTTAAATTTTTAAAACCACTTTTTCTAGTAGAAAAATCCTCTGATCATCAACTTTATAGTGGTTTCTAATATTAAATTGGAATTAATTGGTATCTACTTAGGGGAGATCAAAATTTAAAATTCTCAATACTTTTTTAAATAATCAGGAAAAACTAGAAAATAATGGACATTATTATGTTATATTATTATAATAATTGTTTGATAACCTTGATTACCAAAAATTATTTGCTCAGTTTTTGGAATATTCACTGAAAATTGTTTTTTCATCTTATACAATTATATATCATTGAACTCTACTCCTACTGTATAGCAGACTACTCGTCCCCATTTTATAGACAATAAAGAAGTAAAAAAAAAATTACAATAGAAATATTCTTAACATTACAATAGTTATAAATCTGGCTTATAAATTTAAGATTTACAGTTAGGCATACTGATTACATTTCTTATAATATTGTTATTAACATCAGACAATGCTGACAGATTTTGAAAATAGCAAGATCGAATGTCTAACAAATTTGCCTTCATTCAACTTAATACTTAGTTAGGCATTTATATGAACAAAACTGTATTATAAAGTACCAAACAAAAAGTGGGTAAAATGTACATTAATAGAAAAAACCCAATACAATGTAAAACTAAAAGTTATATAATCAACATACAACAATAGAAATAATATTAAACCTTAAACACCTGGTTGAATACACACCCATTATATAGAATATGACCACATAACCTCAATTATGAAATGCAATGTACCTAATAAAATATATGAAAACAGATGGAAACATAATTTCTAAACTATATGTGTATAATAAGCATTAGTTTAAGATATATTTATTAGATTTACAATAATTTCCAAACCAAAAAATTCAATATAAGCATAGGTGGATCAAATTTATTAACTAATAGTAAGCATCTAGCCTGAATCTAGTAATAATTCAATAAAGATAAATACTAATACAGCAATGTATTGATCAACTTTCCTACACTGTGGAAAACAAACTATGATGATTCAGTTATTTTCCACAGAGATGCACAAGTAGTCATTGATATGAAATTGCACAACAACGTGTAGATGTAAAGGGGCAACAAATGGGTAAAATACAGATTAAGCTGTCATAGAGAACCATAAATATGTAAAATAATATTACCTGTAACATCTGTCTTTGTCCTTGCAGTCACGGGCGATATGACCACTGCGGTTGCACTTGTAACAATTTGTCTCACGATCACTGCTTCCGCCACCGATTCCGCCGCGTTCACCGCCTCCTCTGCCGCCTCTGCTGAATGTCGCACTGCTTACAGAACCACTGTCACGGCAATCCCTGGCAAAATGACCAGACCGGTTGCACCGATAGCACATAACTCCAGCACTCATGACTGGTGGAAAGCAAAACAAGAGAAACACTTAAATTATTTTTGCAAACAACATTGCTACAGGGACAACAAACAAAAAATGAAATTTCAACATAATGTGTATAATATGTGGTAATGCTTATCGAGTCACAATTCGGGCGGACTAACGACCGTGACGGGAAAACGGAAAAAGGAAATGTAATGGAAATCCATGTGAAACACCGGCTCTATTGTGGCATGCCTCTCACTAAGAGGCGCCTCGGCCATTTTCGGTCATTACAAATGGCTCAACAGTTGCCGTCACGGCCGTCGTGCCGTTCAAAGGCGATCGACAAACGAAAGACGAATATATTTACCTGTATTTGGTCGGTTATTCGTAAAAAACAAACGAAAAAAATTTAAAAAATTTCGATTTTTAAAAAACGTGAAAGGAACGCTGGCAGACACCGGGTCGAAAAGAAAGAATATTCCGTCAACGAACAAGTATCATGAGAAAAAAAAAAAAAAAGGAAGAGAAACGTGATTTTTACGGCGGGCCAGTGTGACCGGTTTCGGGGATTTTTCGCGTACGCCAAAGACGATAGAGTTTTTCACGCGAGCCGGCCGGTTTGAAAACGTTTGATTACACTCGTGCAAACAATGAAAATGTTATGTAATACCATATTCACGATGAACAATAAACGATAATATACCGTCCTACCGTAAAAACTATCGTGAACGGTGTCTGCGACCTGAATACCTGTAGAACTATTGTGAATTGTGATCCGCAATAATCGCTTAAGTATCGATAAATTATCGAAAGAATTCTAGACCCGCGAACCGGCCGGTTTGAAAACGTTTGATTATACACAACATTAAAATTTTATAATATAATACGATGTACACGATAAACGATAATATACCGTCCAATCGTAAAAAAATAAAATCGTTTATGGTGTCTGCGCTTAATGACCTGAACACTGTGATCCGTGATATAATCGCGTTGGTAACGATTTTTATCGCCATAATTGTAAACTCGCAATCGTCGTCCTCTTGACGACTCGGAAAAAAATCGTTTTTAATTGATATCAAAATTGTGGTTCTCATTCGACAGGTTGTCGCTATTTGTTAATATTCAAATAATCGACTCGAACAGATGTTTTAGTCACATATTGGCATATATTATTAACTATTAGAATTAGGTTTAGGTACCTATACATGCAGTCTGTCAAGTCGGTGTACCTACTAGAGGTATTACCTACATCTACGATATACCGACAGGTATTGGTATATTATGTTCGACGTCATTGAATAACGGTTTTATCGACTGTACGATGACTCGATTGTGTGACGTGACGAAGAAATTATTAGGTATTCAATTATTATGACTTCTATAGGTACTGTGGATGAGTCACAATAATATTACTTATATTATACCTATCATGATAGTGTAAAACTGTAGTATAAAGTGTCAAATATTAATAGTATTATAATATTATATATCTACTGAACATCCCAGCTATGTGGAGGTATATCCGTAATACCAATAATATAACACATCGGATGGAAATTATATATTTTTTACGTAGGGAAACCTGCAAGTGTGTGGGATGAGACAAAATTATAAATATTGTATTGCACAAAAGTGTTGCAGTAAAAATAAACTAAAACGGGTTATTTACAGCTGCTACAGCTAGCAATGATAAATTTTAAATTCAATTTTAAAAAGAACAATACATCCAAGTAGGTATAGTTGGTTTGCGGATGATTGCAAATTGCAATATTGATGTTAGTACAATACTACCCAGCCTAATCTACATGCATAATTTTTAGAGTCGAGCCATAATTATTTAACGAATAGTTACAACAGACACGGTATGAGTTACCTATATATATTAGATTTTATTTAAAATCCACATTTTTTAAAAATCCCAATGTTATGTAGAAAGTGAATTAGTTAAGAGAAAATTTGCTAATGTATCTGAAAAAATAATTTTTTGTTTAAAATATAATATAAAACATATAATAATATCATAAGTAAAAATATGTTGCTTATTTTTTTTATATTTATTCGCCAAAGTATAAACCTACTTACATACTTTCCGTTTTTATTGCAATAAAGTCTATTCCTTAATGGTTATAAAATATTTTTATTTATTAGTAATTATTATTAATTAAAATTTACAATATCAATAACTTACTATAAAAAATATAAAATACGTTTTTCAAGACTGGTGCTTTAAGTAGAACAACTATTCTAATATTACCTATATACTAAGTATAATGAAAACATTGTTGATTGGTGGATAAATAACGATGAATATTAAAATATTATTGTCACTTGATAAGAAATCCATAATCGATTAAGAAAAAAGGATTTCATGTCGGGTGACCGGCCACCTCAAGGGCTGATTGACAGGTTAGGTTAGACAGAGTTGGGCATTAATCAGTTACATAACCGAGTTATATTAATTGTTTTAATTTTTCGTAATTTTTTTTTTTCTTAAAAAATATTTATATTATAATAATAATTATCTATGGATTTAAATTTTAAACACATAAATAATAATATGTCATATGTGATATTTCATACACATAACTAGGTACTTTACTTGTTTTTCATTATAGTCTTCACCTTTCAATTTTCATATTAATATACTATTGATAGCCAATAGGTAGGTACCCTGTGTGCATAAATCAATCTTATAGATGTCGCAAGGTAGTTCATTTTGGATATGTGATGTTAATATAAAGATCCTAAGGACTTCTTATTGATATACTGGAGATGCTAAACGCCAGGTTGAGCGACATTATAAAAACGAAGTTAATCATAAACATCTACTGAACATCGCATTATAACTGCTCATACAACACTATTTGATTTCATATTAACATCCAATCGATGTAAATCCGTACTATTAATTACGTCTCATAGTCATCACATGGTAGTTATAGTTGGGCATAGTAGCATATACAGGGACGGCTTCTGGGTGGCCCTAGGGCCCCTCAAGCTGTATTTCTAAACAATTTAATACTGTTAAAAACAAAATTACAAACAAAAATCATCGAAATTGTCTGAACATTATATGACTTGCCCCCCCCTCCATAATCATGCCACTGGAGCAGCCCTGAGCATATACAATTTTATTTGAAAGGTACCTACCTCCTCCTTTTAAGCTCTTATATTGATGTATTTGAAATGAAACCACCCTGTTAAATCATTAAATTATATAATAAACCTATGTGAAATTGGTTTGAAATATTATAACTGACTATTAATTATAATTAATTTAATTATAATTAATTTAATTATAGGTCGTTTAATTAATTATTGCTAACATATTTAAACTATAGAACAGTATTTTATTTTATAAAATAATAAAAATAGTAAGAAGTAGAAAAAAAATCATTTTTAAAACTCATGCAAAATAAATGATCTGGTTAATTATTATGACCTTACTGCAGAATTATATCAATTATAATTATTTCTATATACTAAACACAGGACTCGCATATATAGGTTTTGATTTATATAATAAATAGACAGCATATTTTGTTTATAACATTACAAGTATATACAATTTATTGATTATAGGTATATATATAAAATTATAATTTAGTATATTTAATACCTAGTTCATGTATTTGAACTATAGTAGTTATTGTATTGTGAATAAACATAACTGCAAGTATTACAAAGAAAATGGTTTATTTAGATACCTATTTGTGTATAAAAAATATTTAATATTATAGTGAATTAAAATACAAATAAGAACAATGAAATAAATGAAATGTATGTATGTATAACAAGTTACAATCAAAAGTAGGTACTTTATATACTTATTTCTACATAATATATAAAATAAAGTTAGATTTCTGCATGTATAACAAATAAAAGAATGTATTTAAATATAATATATAAACAATATTTAGTATAAGTGAACTTAAGTACAAATGAAAAATTGAAATATAATATCAATTAATAAAAACAATGAAATAAATGAAATGCATAACAAATTATAATTACAATTAAAAAGTAGTATACTTTTAAGTTAATTTTATACATAATTTAAAATATAAGTAGATATATAGATATCTTGCAGCTGCAAGTATTACAAATAAAATTATGTATTTAAAATTTAAATATAATGTATAAATAATATTTAATATAAGACGTTAACTAATGTACGTGTGAAAAAAGGGAAATATAATATATCAATTAATAAAAAAAATGAAATGTAACAAATTACAATCAAAAGTACTTTACAGTTTAAATACTTATTTGTATACATATAAAATATATAAATCATGAATAAAAAAATAAAATTGTGTATTTAGGGTATACATATCGCATATAAATAATTTAATATTAGTAAATATTACATAAATAAATAACAACTACTCATTATAGAAATTTTAAAATTAAATATAAAATAATAGGTAAAATAAATTCCCAACTTTAAAAATATTTTTAATTTAATGATTTTTATGAAGAAGTGTTATTGCCACACTTTTTATTTCAGATATCTGGAAATAAAAGCATTTATATTTTAATTGATTCAATTCAATCTGAAAGGGAATAGTTATATTATGGGTTTCCACATAAAAACAACCTATCATATCAGTTTTAATAGGATTAGTATACATTGGTATAACATTATTATATTTAATCACTTCTAACATAATAGAATTATTAGCAAATTTTATAATTTTTTCAATTTTTACTAATGTGTTATCAGTTAGAAAAAAAAAGTTATCTTTTTCTTTTATAGAACTAACAATAAAACATTCATTTATAATTTGTTCATATAAAGTTACAGTAGGGTCTTTGCATATTAAAGGGTTATACTCCATTTCTTTTTTTAAAACTGGGTAATTGTTGATAGGTTTCAATTGCTTATTTTGTTCAATTGTACGATTATAAATATCTGATAACGGATGCCTAGAATTTTTAATACATTTTTTAATATTTTGTAAGCAATTTTCATACATAAATGCGCTAAATTGATCTAAAGGTCCATGTACTAGCACAAAATCAGGCAAGTGTATTAACCCATGAACATTATAACTAATAAATTCCACGCCATATAAATCAGAGTACTCTGTTACAAATTGTATTAATAAACATTTGGCTTGACCATTAAGTGTTATACAAGTTTCTTTAGATAATAAAATTCTAATAGCACTATGTAAAAGCAGAAAATGCTGAAATAACTGTTTCTTTAATCGGCCTTTTAAAACGATAATTCCCGTATAAAGAAGGAAAGTACGAAATTCGGTTGCTTTCCAGTATTCTAATTCTTCAAGAGATCTGGGAAGTCTATTAAATTCAGAAGGTAAGTACGGTTTCAAACTAATTAATGTAGAAGATACTTCTGTTTGAATATCATTATTTAAAAACCGTACAGTTTTTTTCCCTTTAACCCAAAATGTTAATAACCTTTTGACCACCCCTAAACAAACGTTATGCATGTAATCTAAGACTACTGATGAAGTGATGTTAATCGGTAAATCTTCTAATGGAGACATGCCTTTATGGTATTCATCATCTTTTTTTAAACGGAATGATTCATTTGTTCT
The DNA here is from genome assembly GCA_949089665.1 of Macrosiphum euphorbiae. NCBI lineage: Eukaryota > Metazoa > Arthropoda > Insecta > Hemiptera > Aphididae > Macrosiphum > Macrosiphum euphorbiae. Next base: position 45,017,014 of record CARXXK010000004.1, on the reverse strand, counting down.
TAACGGTGCATCTGTTTCATCAAAACACATTCTGTTGTTTATAAATGAACCTTCAGTTATACAAGAGTTACAACTGTTATAACCGTTGTGGCCTTTCACATTTAAAATAAAAGCTTTGGCAGGTGCATCACAGACAACTTGAGAAATATTAAATAAAAATGTTTTATCGTGTACACAAATACCATTTAACAAAATTGTTTTTATTTCAATTATAAAACGTTCTAGAAATGTAGTAATACAATTTGGTTTCTTTAATTTACCATGATAAACTCCAATTGGTAAAACTATTTTGTCCAATTTTGGAACATTTACAAAAGAAATTAAAATCGGCCAGAAACACGATTTCAAACTTTTTGTGATTGGTAAACCATCTATGTTCAAACCTAACTCTATTATATCAAACATTTTTAAATAATTAAAATACTCGAGTAGTATAGGTTTTAACATAAACTCTGTACCTAAATGTATATATGTACCAGGATCCATAACTGTTATATCATGAATTCTTGGTGTTTTAAGTAATGTTCGAACATCTTTGGGCAATTTTAATCCTTCACATCTTAATATTTCTAATAGTTCGTTTACAAAATTATGTGAAACATGATATTTAATAATTATATTCTTCAGTTTTTCTTCTAAACTTAAATTATTTGGTATTTCATAGTTAGAATTATTTGGTACACTCATATTGGTTAATAAGTTATCTGTGTTATTAGAGGTTGAATTAAAATTTGAGCAGACATATGTTTGAGGTATGCTGGAACTTACATTTGTGGAAGCTAGAATCTGAGCAGTCGTTGAATCATTATAATTGTTAAAAATAATATTATTGTTTTGTTTTACTGATGTAGCTGTGGTTATATTTACAATATTTGAGTAAATTGAACATTTTTCGGATTCTATAATTCTTTCAAAATTTCTTTGAGACATATTGCATATTGATTTCCTTTTTTTCAACTGAAATAAAATAAAAATATACATATAAATAAAAGTTAAAAGCGTTTATAGTTGATAACTACTTGTAAATAGTATAATAATGTATAAACAGTGTTTTATTTTTATATATTTATCAGGCCAAAATCATACCTAGCAATTAATTAGTTTAGTCAGTTTAATATGTTATGCATTTTTAATTTCATTGGAACATAAAAGTTATATTCAAGTCCAGAAATTATATGTAATTAAGAAAGTTATTGTTTATTATTATTATTATTATTATTATTACCTAGGTGTATAATTAATATTTACTTTAATTAACCTACCAAGTATAAAAAATGTTAACTAAAGATGAAGCTTATTTATGAAAAAAATTACAATACCATATTAGGTAGGTATTAAAATAAAAACATTTTAACATTATGTAACTAACATAATGTAATTAATACATTTGCAATTTCTAATTTCTAAGCTAATTACCTATGATTTTTACTATCACGTTGAACACGTTGGGCACCATGTCTAAACCACTCTCTAATATTAGTTTCAAAAACAATGTCTGTATTTTTAAAATTATGTTTTTATATTTCTGAAAAAAAAAATGAAAAATCAAGTAGGTACTTATTGAGTAGAAATTAATCATATTTATGAATAATAACCATTGACTATTATTTAATACCTTTCATTATATTAATAATTCCAAGATTCTGAAGTTTAAAATTATTTTTATGACCATACCAAGAACACTTTGAAGATAAATCATTACTAAATAAACGTATAGCTGTACGTTTTACAAAATTTTTTACATCTGTGCCATCAATTGACGTAACCAAGTTATTCTGTAATGAAAAAAATTCAAACAGTGTGTGCCAAATTAAATTAGAATGATAAAAAACTACCATTTTTAGTTTAAATTCTTCATCATTTTTAATTTTTTCTTCAATATTTTTTAAAGAGTCAATATCAGGTATGGGAAATAGTGTTAAAAAGTCATCATCTAGTTGAGTAACATTATTACGACCATAACTCATATCCCTTATTGCCTTTTCAATTTTGTCTAATCTTCCATCTAATCTTTTCATGTACGCAATAGTTGTAAAATTATATTCTGCTATGTTTTTCAATAAAGCTACATTTGAGATATATTACCTATTTAAAACCATCAAAATTAATACTTTATATAATGATCAATTAATTTATAATGTAATTATTTTAGTACACACATAGACACAATATAATAAAAATAACTATTAAATCTTATAACTTACTACTTAGGTATATACTTAGGTATTACTATGTATTTGTTAAATAATCGATTTTCAAAATAAAAATACAGTAGGTGCCTACATATTTTGACAGATTTCTAACTTCTAAATATTTAAACCCCCTCTCTCTTACAGATACACTCAGTAAATATTTGTTTTCCTCTCTCATTACTATTTACTAAACTTAATTTCAGCTAAAAACATTAATATAAATTATATTATATTAAGTTTAATAATAGTATTATCATTGCTAAATAATTAATTTTAATATTTGTTATACCTTTGTCTATTTCGTTGTTGTCTAAGCAAGGAACTAAATTATTACTCATACTAGTGGTTGTTACAGGAGGTAATACTTCATCAACACCGAGATTTAATGAAGTGTCAATATCATCTTGATTTCCTAAAACAAATTGTATGATAACAAAATACATATTTATTATTTTTTACTTATTAGTTATGGTGACAGTGTGACAAACCATAATTGCCATTAAATATATTGCTTTCTATGTTTTCATAATTATTGTTATAGCTCATCATAGCATTTAACAAAGGTCTGCGGAAATAAGAAGCCTGTTTAACTGTATCAACTGTATCTTTGTTTGAAATATTTTCTACAGAAATACTATTATTAGGATCTAATTCAGGTAGAACACTGGTAGAAAAATTTGTTTTTTCAATATTAATTGAAGCTTCAAACACTGCAGCAGCTGTAGAAAAAAAAATTACCAACCATTGTATGACCAAATTATTTAGACAATTTGTTAAATCAGTCAATGGCACATGATTATCGAATACAATTATATTTGACTACATTCAATAGATAGGTGCACACTTACAAGTTTCAATATTATCACCATAATATTGATTAACATTATTCAAAATAAAGTTATTCTTTGGACTTGAATAATTAACTTCTTGTGAATCAACTTTTTTTAATTTTCTCGGAGGAGATAATAAGATTACCTCAGATGGTTTTTTTTTTAAAACTACATTTGAACTTAAATTAATTTCTAGAGCACTTGTTTTTTTAAGTTTATTTTGAGAATTTGTTAAATTTTCTTCAGATATCTTATTCCCATTGCCATACACTTTTAATGGTGAATCATTAATACTACCTAAAAAATAAAAATAAATGCCTAAATGAGTTGCACTTTACTCATAAATACTCTAGAGAGGAACATGAGTGACAATATTATAAATTATAAGTTATTATTTGAAAGTCTTGGAAAACTGATGCAAAGCAATGTACAATATAATGAAATAATAATTCTAAAAATTTAACATTGATATATTTAATAATAAAATAATGTTTAACTATTACCAGAATCACTTTCAGAATTTCCATTATCAATAATGTTTCGATTTGGTTTTTTAATCCGTTTGCCCCGACCTAAGCTCCTGTCGGATTAGAACTAGACAAAAAAATGTCCTCTTCTCGTTTAGCAGCAGCATCATATGTATCTATTTTACAAATACATAGGTACTTAAATATATTTATTTTAAAATAATAGTTTAAGAGAGCCACATATAACATACCATAATTTTCAAGAATTTCTATTGGATATAACATATAATCTGTCAAAAGATCATAGGCTACAGATAACATGCTAGGTGTAACTCGTTGTTTTGTTGGCCATTTACAGTATAGTTTATTATCATTTTTTTGAACTATCCAATTGTTTGGCACTACTGAGTATTGATTTTCCTTTCGAAAATATCCAATAAGCCACTAAAACCAGGGTGAGATACATTTCAGGTATAATGATGTATATTATTTTGTATATAATTTGATGTTAAATGTTAAAATAAAATAGTCATAGTACCTAATACAGTTTAAACAGTTTTAATTTTGAAATCAGTATTGACTATATTGAGTTTTTACAAATTTAGTTTTACCAATATTATGTAAATATTTCATAAGAAACATTTTTTAAATTGTTCAATTAGCTTATAGTTTATCTATTCATGTATAACTTTTATTTATTGGTATAAGTAGGTACCTACGTACCTACCTACATAAACATACATAAAGAGCGATTGAAAATACATTTTATTTATGATAGCATTATGTAGGCATATGTATGCGGCGTATATGTACGTACGGTACTGGCCAGTCGTCAGTATAGGTTATGGGAGGATTTGAAGCTTATTTAAGCAGGAGGGGGATAAGGGTATTTTGAGAAACTAATTAGGTAGGTAGGTACAAAGAAAACTTGTCCGTAATTATGGCAATTTATTGGATTTGAAGTCCAAGAGGGGGACATCATCACATCGCCGCATACATCCGCCATCGGTAGAGGTACAAAATAAAAATTAAGCTGAATATATTATTACTAATTGTTACTTAATTACCTGTTTTTGGATAGCAGCCATTATTGTATCTTGATTCTTGTCTCTTGACGATTGTATCTAATTAGCGTACGTATAATATAGTAATATACTGCAATATGTAATTGTAATAGCTAGTTGATGACACGATGTGATTATAAGCTAATAGCTATTATGACATTTCAGAGATGAGTGAGACACAACAAATGCGTATCGCCAAACTGCAGCGCGCCGTGGCGGCAGTGCGCTACTGCATAGCACATTGTGAAGTCTGTGCGACGTATTTTCCAGCGATATATTATTTATAAAATATTTATGGTTAATTCTATCATCGCAACCAACCTAATATGAGACATCAGGGAGAGGTTGATAATCTTATTATGGTTGACGTATATGTAACATTTATGTTGAACCTCTTATACACAACTTACAGAACTCGTCTTAGAGATGTATGATAATTAGGAAAACAGTGATGTGAGTTTGTGACTGCTATTTTACTTCTAGTATACATTTACTAGTGAAGTTAATCTGAGATACAAAATTGACATCTAAGAGATGTCATGTTCTTTAAAATGCACACAGGGTAATATTACAAAACTGGAAGGATAAATACCTATACAAGTGTTGTTCGTTATAATTGATAAAAGTAGATCCAATTTTTATTTTATAATATAAAGGAATATTGTCATATTGTATCGTATCAAGGTAATATATTATTATAATTTAATTGATTCATTTTATCTATATGTAACATGCTCAAAAGTATACCTACACTAGTTTTAGGTAATATAATATTTTTGAATATTTCGTAAGCAATGTTTTAATAAATTTCAACGATAATATTTTTTAATCTTAGTTATAGTGGTATACTTGCAACTTGCAATTTGCATAATACTTTTTCTCGTAAACCCATTACTCAAACAAATATTTACTGTTGAATAGTAGTTTCAGCGTGTCAAATAATTTCCTTGAAGAAATAATCATAAATAATTTAGTAATTTGTAACTTATTAAAATTTGACTAAGTTACTATAACTGTTACAGTTGTAAATGTCCTACCTTGTATCTTGTAACTATATAGGTAGGTCGTAGCCAGTGCCCCGAAGGTAGGTACACAATTTTAGTGTAACTATTTACTTTTAACTTACCAGAACAACTAATCAATCAAGTAACTTGCCTAGTGCAATGCAAATATGCAATACAATTTACCTAGTACACACAAAAGACAAAACACAACTTTAGCGGCACAATTTCGATGAAAAAACTGAGTATACTGAAACACCCTAAACCCCCAATCCCTAGTCCAATAATTACATGTTTAATAAATTTCTTTATACTGTACATATTGAGGAGAAGGTCGAATCACGAGGTCGATGAATATCCAATGAATTTTACCAAAATATGCAGCTAAAATAGTTTGTATTTGACAAAAATACTTAATACATACTAAAATATTTTATGTATGTAATAAATTAATAATATCGAACATTGGTTAACGTAACCTAATAACCAGTGCTTGATTTGGAAAAGAAATATGAAAATTGAAAAGTACAAATAGTACAATGATGGTTAGATACAAAGTTTGCGTTCCTACCTAATTATCATACCGAATGTAACCCACATCTCTTATTATACCTTCCAACATATTACCAAAAACAAACAAACATTTCATAACTTATTATACTTACTTACAAATTGTTCAACCATAATAGCCTTAGTATATATTTAAAATAATATATTAATATGTAATATTTAAATAATAATATTTTCTGTCTAAAGTGGCTAAAATCTGTCCCAAATCCTAATTATAACAAAAAAAACATGTAAATCCTAAGCTCAGTAAACCGACACTGCAAGAAATGTCTAACCTTTCAACATAATTAACAAAATTAATTTAACAGTGTAAACAATCATGTTTTATTATTCTTCTGACTTAATTTAATAAATTTAATAAATGAAAATATTTTTCATCTAAATTAATTTTTTTATCTTTTAGAGTTTTAGGACGGCATATACTTTATCTGCAGTCCTTCCCTTAAGAATCCACTTTGATATATATATAGTATTTATAGTCATAGGTGACTGGCCTGACTGCCGAGTTAAATGTTGAGACATATTAATGTCTATAGTCTATATTACTATAAGTTATTACTTATTAGTGACTTATTATTATGAATATTTGTATTAGATCTTACTTCATAGTGTAATAGTCTTGTAAAAAAACACCCGAATAAAGTACTACCCTAGACTGAAAAAAATTGGGGACCAACACTTGAATATCTGAACATTTTGTTGGGGTGAGGTCCCCCTGCACCACCTCCTCAACCATCTCACCAAACCAAAAATATTATTGTAATATGCTAACAAGTTTTTAAATAACACTTTTCCTAAAATATAATGAAATATGCTAAGTCAATCGCTGTACTTAATTTCACCATTTCACATAACAAGTTTCTATTTTGCATAGAATAATCTAGGACCAGTAGGTACAAGAAAAATATGCAAAATATGAAAGAAGTCCCGAACTTTATACAAATATCACATAGGTAATGTTCTATACTAAAAACTCAAAACGGAATAATTAAGATAAATATTATATAAAATACTTGCACAAAAAGCGGTATCAATATTCAACTTTTCAATATTTTATACCGATATAATTTTAAGTATTTTTTTTTTGTTTTGCGATGGTCAAGTGTTGAACGAAGGTCAAGGATGCCTATATGAATCGCATTATTCTATTTATATAACACAACTTGGACAAAGATAAACCTTCAAAATTGAAACACATGATTTAAAACCGCCTCTATTCTTTGATGTATCTAGTATTTTAGTAGGTATTTGTATTATAAATAAATCAGTGGTGTATTTTTATAATCTCGCAGAAAAATATAGGTACGTAAAAATAATAGTTATCAATATTATAATTACGTGTACGTAGATGCTAAACATGCAGGTAAGATATAAAAATTAACCTTTGTAAAATTCTTTTTTATCTCAGAAATCATTTTTTAACAATATTATTTTTTTTTTTTTTAATTAGAAACAAACAGGTCTATAGATACTTGACATTTTTACCAAATAATACCTATTACAATTTTCTATTAATTTAATAATTTTAAAAATATTTTGAGCTATTTATAGAGATTCAAAATATTGTTTAGGTTGTTTTTCGATCTACCTATGTTCGATAACATTTTAAACTGCTTGAAAATGTAATAATAATTGAATAACTGCCTGTCTCTATGAAGCACTATAAGCCCTGATCCGGACAACATCGAAAAAATATTCAGTTTCCTAAAATTAACAAAATTACACAAAAATTTAATCAACTTCACTTGTTTTGAAATTTCACTGTACGTCTGTACGAGTATAATACTGTTCCCTCGGGTCTCTTGCATTCTTTCTATACAATATATTTAAAACATTATATTATTAAACAACTTATCTGTACAAACCCATTGTAATTTGTAATTATCAAAAATCAATAGTCTATGTTATCGAGGACTTTATAATAATAAAAAAAAATAATAAACCTAACTGATGCAGGTCATCCAGCGTCTTACATGATAAAATCTTTTACTGCAGCGGTGAAATAAGCACGAAAATGATCCATGGTCTTCATAAGGTGGCAGAGGAAGATAGAGGACAATTTACAAAAGCCCGTCGACAAACTTATATATCTATTGTTAAAAACAATAACGTTTAACAAAGTTACAAAGATCTTTGCAAATCTGATGCCTCATACAATATGGCAGCAAATTATATGAATACGATAACGCATATTTAGTTGATTTAATATTTATAGTGGTATAAATACCGAGCCCTGCTCATAAGTTAATAACAATAATTAATGATGTAATAATAATATAATTATAAATCGTAGGTATAATTATTATAATTTATTAGCAAATAATGTTGACTATATTTTAGTATTTCTTAGAACAACGTTTTAAAGTTAAATGGATCGGAGTAGCACAGGAAAACCCCACAAAATGCTAGTCCACAACTCCGCTCATCTTATAAAGTTATAACTCAAAATTCATAAGCTATACCTACTCGTCCAAAATTCGATTTTTATGCATCAAAAAATTACAAAAATACTCCGATGCTTTGAAATAATAAATAATTGGAAATGTATGTGATTTTTTAATAAATTACAAAAATGATAACGATAAAGTGGTAAAAACATCAATTTTTCTCAAAAATATTGTCTTGTAGGCAATGACTTAATTATATATAAATATATTATTTTAAAACGTAACGAATAGTTTTTGTATTAATCATATGTTAGTACATGTTAGATATTAAATATTTAAATACATATAATATGAATATAATATAGTTTAAATAATACGATTGTGCTTTGCTTATAGTTTAAAAGATTTATTTTCATACACACATATTATAATACTCTAACACATATGGTTAGTTTTTATTGTTTGTAAATTGTTGCAATACATTATTGATATTTACTATTTAGTTAGGTTTAGGTATATATGAACAATTTATTTTAGTGTTTTTATTTTGTTCGGTACTTTGGTAAATATTTATTTTTAATAAGACCCTCATGTAAATTATGTCTTAAATTCTAAATAAAACGAAATTTCATCGAAAATAATAATTTTTACTACTTAGCTCTTATTTTTCTAAACTTATATTAATTATCAGGTATTGTCTAATTAATTACTGCATATATCAAATTATTTTTATCAAATGTAAAATGTTGAGTTTTTATATAGAAACGCAGTGGTACCATTATAATATTATTTACATATATTACCATAATCAATATATGGGTGCAATACGTGTACAACGAATTACGTAAGTATTGGAAATATTGAAGTACCTACGTATATTATACTATATATAGACATATAGTTATGAGTTTATGACTTACATCGTATAGTTCCTATATTCATCAAATTCATTAAGTACCTCTCGGAAGCTAAATATTTTTAAGAATTCACTTACTCCTAATCTTACACATTACAAAAGTCCTTTAGACATTATGGTAAACATTCAGCTCTAGTCAAATTCTTCTATCCTATGAAATTATTTACCAATATTTGCAAATTTACTGGAAAGCTATTCGGAGTAAGCGAAGCTACCTACTTAAATATGTATCACTACAGTCAGTCTCACCTACGCAGGTTAGTCTCAGTACACTACACTGCGCGGTTTTTAGGATTATATTTTAATAAAACAATTTTAGATGTATAAACTTATTTTTATTCAAATGAAACGTTATTACCTAGTTATTATATACCTAGTTGTATAACCTTGTCTCTATAACACGAGGACATTTATTGCGATCCTTCGAATATTGTTTGAGTTGAATTATAACTAGTTCCACGACCATTGTGCGATTTGTGATTTCCAAGCTTCATGAATATTGTGAAAAACGACTTTCGTGTACGGCATTGATTTTGATTGATGGAGATTGGTGACAACCTGAACGCCAATAGGCACAAGTAACCGCTAAAAACAAACAATTATAATAGGAGTGACCAATTGTCTTGTGTATACAAACCATCGGAACCAATAGGGTTAAGTTTAAAAAAGAGCTATAGGAATAGCGTTTCGGCTGTAGTTTTTGAGCAATCACGTGTTGAGACGATACAGTGTTTTATTAAACTATAATAGCATCTTATAGTAGGTAGGTACCTATTATAGTAAATCGGATAAAAATGTTGATTGGTTTTTGTTTTATTTATTTATATTTCGATAATTTTGATATGAATATAAATATAATGGATACTATCAATTATTATGTTCACGTGTATACAGTATACAGACCACACTACCACAATGTGTCTCAATGACTCAATTAAAAAATATGATAATTGAAAAATTGATTTCTAATCTGTCATTATATTATACGTGACGCGACCTTAAGATTTTGGTAAACTATATGTCTGTCTATATGTCTATATAGATGATATACTAATATACTATATTGAATAATTAATAGAAATTATATCAGTGGCGTCATTTGTGTGGCAGGGGGGATTTCCCTCCTTGTCATTAGCGGGCTGCTGTCGGGCCGGGTATGGGCTAGTTTTGGGCCTTCATATAGTAGCTAATAGGTAATATATTTGGGTATTCCTCTACATATTATGTATCAATTATTTAGACATTGTTATCCCTAAAAAAAATGGGTTATTTATGCCTATGATAGTAACCAGTAGGCAGTAACCAGTAACCACGGTTATCTCAGATAACCGTGATAACAACTAGCAAGTATAAACGTATGTAGGAAGCTGGAAGGCTATTTGTATGGAGATAAAAATGCAATTGCAATATAATGTAATTACGTAATGTAATTGTTAGTGGGCGGTTTTTTCTTCAGTTTTACTAAAATGTCCCCCCCTCTCTTAAAAACTGAAACTACACTACTGAATAATATAAAAGTATATTATTATTTATTTTACTTCTCATTAAAGTAAGTAAAAGTGTAAAACAAACATTTCACATAATTTATTGTATAGGCAGGCTTCTCAATTGACAATTTGTATTCACAAATTCTAGAAATTGCCGTCTTTAAAATGTATTTACTCTAATGATTGATTCACATACCTACACTATTTCAAATCAGGGAATTTACTATCAATGACTTAAGTAATTACACAAATACTAATATAATACAATTTATAGTAAAGTAGGTATGAATTTGAGTATTACTCAAATGGCGTAGGTAATATGAAATATAAATTGTAATTATCTTAATAGTCCATAAATATAGGTAGAATATAAGCAATATACCTACGTATATAATCGTTAAAATCGTTTATGTTTATAAAGGCACAGCGCCACTGTATTTTTATTCAGCAAGCATTACAAAACCATTAAACAATTTTAAAATCAAAGGAATCAAAAACAAAAGTATTTAATAAAATAGTATTCAGTACCTACTTAATTAGTACAAAAAATATTTAAAAAACTTTAAAAATAAAAGTATAAAAAGTCACAAATACTTTGTAACACTTAAACACTGCCTACAGCTAGTAAACAATAGACATTTTGAAATGCGAAGGACGATAGCAGTACCTACCTTCACAGCTGTGATAATCTATGAATTATTTATATATATTATATAGACCTAAGATGTAAGAAAATATAAGGAAACACGTGCTACTCTAAAGTATAAACTATATCGTACACACTGCACACATTAATATATATTTATATGTGGTTTCTATACCATGTAAGTACAATTATTGCACAATAATGAATAAATTTATTTTCTGTATAGCAATTACCAGATTATTAGAAAATGATTGAAAATATTTGAAACCATTATAAGTTTTAAATATTTAATTACTAATTATATTACTTAATCTAAAATTAAAAAAATTAAAAATTTTTTTTTTTATTTTCCTTGGATTATAATTATAAGTTAGGACGTTAGGTAACCGATGCAACACGAATCGTATAAAATTATATTAATCTAAATTTAAAATGTGAATTTTTCATTTTCCTTAGATTAGGTATAAGTTAGGACATTAGGTAACCGATGCAACGCGAATCGTATAAAATATTAATTTACATTTTTTTTATACCATACCTAACCACAGCATAACGAACCCAATATTGTTGGGATCTTGAAAAGCACCCGAATAGGCTGGGCCGGACACGTATGGAGATCAAAAGGACTAATCGGACATATAACTGCATGGAAACCAACCGCAAAGAGACCCAGAGGACGACCTAGACAAAGATGGACAGATAGAATAAAAAAAGACCTGAATATGCTGGGAGTAAGGAATGCTGAAGAAACGGCACAAGATAGAGAAGATTGGAGACAATATGTTGTTGCGGAAATGGGCCTTAAAGGCCTGTAAAAAGCCAAAGAAGAAGAAGAAGAACCACAGCATAGTCTGTTTAATGTTTATACAATTATAAATAGTAAATATTAAATTTAAATTATTATAATTATTAATAAGAATATATCATAAGGCATAAATGTATACACCGAAAAAATTTAACAGTATAGATAGGTATTAATAACATGGGTACACTATTAAGACTTATGAAGTATTGCTATTACATTATTATACCTAATGTGCCCAATACAAGGTAACTCATAAATCACTCATATAATTATTTTAATAACTAGGTATTTGCATTGATTCAAATTATGATTTTTGGAATTTCTAAATGCACCTAAGAACTATATTTTAAAATACTTAGATTTTTATATAATTTAAGAAATGTTCTGTGGTTATAAATGTAATATTTAGTTCCTATTACACTCGCACAGTTTTTAGAATTTAGAAAATATTAATATAAATTATTATTATTATAATTTTTAAATGATCATGCCCCACATATTTTCCAAACCTATTATCAAAAATACAAGGATATTATTCTTGGTACACAAGTTTAGTAACTCAAAAACTGCTCATAGGAATTTCAATTTGGATGCATCAATAATAATATATTTTTTAAAACAATTTATAAGGGGGGGGGGGGGTAAGCATATTTTGCGAACCACCCTGTATATACTATCCTTGACGTTCAATTATTTAACCGTAGTAAAATTTAATTGTATAATACTACAACAGTGGCGTATACAAGGGGAGACTTGGGGGTCAGATCACCCCTGATTGGCTTTGGAGTGGATAATCTTCCATATTGTGTTTGATGTGAATTTTGAATCAATTCAAATTATATTTATTGTTCCTTATTGTTAAATATTTTACTACCCAAGTAAAAAGTTTTAAGAGGGTGGGGGATCTTCCTATTTCCCCATCCCATTTAGCTAAGTTTTATATTTTTGATCCCCCCCTTCAGAATACATGTCTACGCCACTATACTACAATATTATAAATTTATAATTATTATTAAAATAATCATTACATTAAAAATTAAAACGAACAAAATTAAATATATTTATGTAAATATGAACTGGCTATTAATAGGTTATCCTTATCAATATTCAATTATCATAAGTCCGTACATATTTATATTAAATATACAGTGATTCACCAAACAAGATCATTCCGAGTTTTTCCTAATGTATTCGAATGAATTCTGATTTCTCACTACTCCAAAGCCATTTTTCGAATACTTGAAAATTTTTGTACTACTTAAGAGTTAAGAATAGTGTCCGGTGGCAATACAAACTTCAGTTTTTCAAACGAGAATCCCTTTTTTTACTGTACATTATTTATTGGATAGTTTGGATGTACCTAATTAGTAAGATGTACCAAAGTAGGTACCTACCCAAATAATTGTTCAGTTGTTTAAATATTTGTACTAAGGATAGTGTTCTTAAAAATTGTTTTACAAAAATATAAAATAGACTTAATTTTGGATACAGTATTTATAATACTTGGACCATTTTCACTAATCATATACTTTTGTATGGATTTATATTAATTATTAAGAAATTAAAATCACCATAGCTTCTGAATCTTCGTAACGCATTATCATGGATCCATTGTCCTTATTATACAAAGTTCAATAACTCAAAAACTAGTCGTACGAATTTTGATTTTGTTAAATTTTTTAGAAAAATTATCAACTATATAGTAGAAAAGGGGGGTTCTCATTTTAAAAACAAAAGTTCGAATCTCCATAAGATGTTCCTCAAACAGTACAAAAAATCTCAATGATTTAAAAAATAAATTGGTCTTTAAGTAAATTTAAAAATTATAAAAATTATATATTTTGAATAAGCGCATTATAAAAGAAAAATGGGTGAGCATGCTTGACGAATTATTCCGTATATATACATTTAGGTAGTGGTGAGGTGCAGGATAACAAAATATAATATAATATATATATTATGTCTTGTAATATTTTATAACATTAACAGTTTTTTATTGTAGTAAAAAAAATACGTTCTATTGTTTTAAAGTTTTAAACAGTATAGTTCCTAAACTATTAGGTTATACTCTTTAGTTCATGATATTTATATAGCCATAAAGGTAGTAAGCCAGAAGGTATTATAAGTAGCTTAGGTAGGAATATTATTATGTGATTATATATTTATATTTTATGTGAATATATTATATAAATTATAATACTACTATCATAGTTTCTCTGTGTATAATTACCTAATTAAGTGTATTACTTCATTATTTATTTAATGAAAATGATTTATTATTTTTAATTTCTAAAATGAGATAGTGATTATTTGTTATCATCTCGTGAACATAAAAAATTGTGACTATCAATGCATATTCTGATAATGGTTTTAATTCATAGCAAACTATTTTAAACAACGTTGCATATTTTTATCTATAATAAAAATGATAATAGTTATAATACAAGTTATTTCTTAAATAGGTATCTTTTGTTGACTTTAAATGTAGTACAAACTAATGATTATTTCTAGTGGTTGATTATTGTCGGATTTATCATGCACTTGAAGTCTTGACACTTGTATCATTCATAACATTATTTCGAATAGTAATAAGAGGTAAACCATATAAATATCATTTGTTTATTTTAAATGACATACCGATGGGTAACCAAAAATGAGTATAAGTATGCGTAATCACATCGCAATGTTATAAATTATAATATACTATATTATACTATTTCAATCTATGATTAATTTATAGTAAACGTTAAAAGAATAAATAGAATATAAATAACATGATTCACTAAACATTGTCAAACCGTTAACTAATCCTTTTAAATAAACGCACGCACACAACTCGCATTGAAAAAATTAACAAAGCGATTTTTTGAATGTTGCAAATGAAATATTTCCATCGCATCTGCACGTCTGCGAGTCTTTTTAGTTTATGCAAATCGTTTTAGTGTAGGTAACCACCTATATTATCTACAATTATAATATATACATTTTGTACTAGTGGACGTCAACCTGCCGACGACCACACATTCACGGTACGCACATGTACGAAATATGATATTAATAAAATATATTATTATACAAAACAAACAAAATTTGGTGCTTTATACCACTGCCACAAGGACCATGGTGTATATATTATATATATGTAATTCACGACCTCATACTTGAATACTTCACAGTCGTGCAGCAATATATCGTACACGATATAGCCTGAAGTTTAACAATACAACGAATGTGTGCAATTCAACAAGATAAATAAATATAGACGATATCATCTACGTTGTGAGTTTGTGACGTTAAAAGGAAAAACGAAAATAATATAATACGAACATCGCAAATGTACGACTACAACAGACGTACAGTAATCGAATACCTACCTACAAAAAACGTCATACAAATGCATAATACACAATGGTGTATTTGGTAAATAGATTTAAGTGTATACGCACATTTACCGAGTAGAAACTGAATTATCAAAAATAAAGACCTTTCGAGGTGCCCTGGATTCTTACCTTTAAAATGTATAATAGGTCAATTCACTTAAATATTAAAAACTACTTAGAAAAACGGATTCTCGTGAACGTTAATTTTCCGTGTAATGAAATTATTGGGAGCGTAACGAGAACTATATAATTTTTATATATTCCTGGCCAATGACCGCCCTCTAAATAATTGTCCTACTATAACAGGCCTGTCTATAGTCTGCTTCTGATTATCACGAACTGTCACAAACACTAAATATCCAAAATTTGATAAATGCAATGAAACATTATAAATTATATTGATATTAATTTCAATAGTGGTTACAAACCACGTGTTGAGTATACACGTACCTATCACTGGCAAAATAATGTACGAAAGTGCAATATTATAGTAATATATTTTATGTATAATATTATCTATGGTTAAAATCGTGAGTTCATATTTTCATTCGAGAGGGGGGAGCGGTACCGCACTTATTTTGGATCCGGAAATGCACGTGAATTGGAGTTTATAATATTATTATATAGTTTGTATACCTATAATAATTATTGGATGGCACGATTTAGCACGAAGGTTCTAATAGTAATCGGTTAAACGTGTTGAAATGAATAAATTAACGACTCTTTGAAGTAGGTATCAGTCGTCTCGTTCTCCTGTCTCTATTTACTTCCTCTCACTCACATTTTGGTTAATAATCCGTTACTTTTTTTTGCCCGTCCTCTGCTCTCTGCGTGCCTCGTGTCGTCTACTCGTCCATCTCTCTTCCGCAGAATCCCACGAATTATTTCGGTTTCAGTTATTTTCGTACAAACTGCACGCGTCGGCGTCACATTGCCGTCCGCCGTCGTCGCGTGCATATTATTATTATATTTTATATTATTATTATCGCTGTGCGCGCGCTGTATATCCGGCCAAAGGGTTATTCGTCACACGCCCATAGTCGCTCAACACTTCCCGTCACGTATGTTGTTTTTCCGCACACGACCGAAAATGCTGCCAAAACGATTATTGCAAAAATATGCAAAAATCGGTACTTTCGCGTATAAACCGGCTCCGCCCCGCCCGACGATGACTAGTACTAGGTACAGTGGTACACGTAGGGAACACGTGGACACTTTTTATAATCTTACGATTTCACTTATTAGTTTTTTTTTACCCAATTATACGAGTTCGCTGACCGGAAACTTGGACTGTATCGATCGTGTAAACTATTGTGTTATATTATTAATGAGGGTGGGAATTTGACAAATCGAAATCTTGGGTTCGAGTATTACAGTAATAATATATTATATTTGTATAAATTATCACATTATGTTATGTAAATCGGACAAATTGTTAATGGCTTACTAAGGCATACGTAGCCACGTTTAGGTATAGGTACAAGTGCGTAGTACACTATAACGTTTCGTCATTTTTAATTGAAACCACGATGACCCAAATATTGAGCACATCGTATTTTTTTTTTTATTTCCCAGACTTCAATTCATGCACATCGTAATATTTTATTTCCCACTTTCCCAGA
The DNA here is from genome assembly GCA_949089665.1 of Macrosiphum euphorbiae. NCBI lineage: Eukaryota > Metazoa > Arthropoda > Insecta > Hemiptera > Aphididae > Macrosiphum > Macrosiphum euphorbiae. Next base: position 44,999,647 of record CARXXK010000004.1, on the reverse strand, counting down.
CATCAATTATTTATGTCATTCGCAAACATTCGTTTCACCGTAGCACCGTATAGTACACCTAGTCGTGTGGGGGGTATTTCACTGTATTTGTAATTTTATAAAGCAATATCCCCGGGTCCGGAGATATAATAATTCATGGTCTGCGAGGTTATTTACTTAAGAATATTAAACGGTATTTAGCGATTATTAGTCACGTAATAATTGTTACTGAATTATACACTATATTATTATTATGACCGAAAGTCATAGGGCATTGCGTCACCACTGCAGACTCTATCCAAAGGATATTATAGCCGATATTCTCCACATTATCTCGAGAAAAAACCTATTATAAATAAAAATGAATAATGGGCGAGTATAATAGGTGTTGAATATACTTGTTGCGTTTTAAGCGATATGGATTACGGATGTTTAATATAACATTACAAATACTGGAGGCGGGTCTCGGTTTTCTCTTCGCCAAATTAAAATAATATTTTATATTTAAGAATCAAAATATATATTCACTGGTATTTCGCTCGCATTTCGAGCCTAGGATTTTGTTTACGGAAAGCGACGAAAACGTGCAATCGCTCTCATCATTCGTACAGCAAGTTTCGAGAACATTCTACGGAATTCTTGATTGTGCCGCCGTAATGCTGTGCACGTGTACACACATTCATTAAACGGTGGACATTATTACCGGATACTTTTACTTTTATATAATAATTGTTAAACTTTCCCCCGTGTTTACGGGTTTATGGATCTGTGTTTGGGTTTGTGTGCCATCGTCGAGATAACAATAATAATACGTATCAATACCATCGACATGATAGGAATAGAAAGAATGGATTTCCTAAAAATAATATTATTATAAATGCGCTAGGTATGTGGAACGTTGTATCGGCGAGGCCGGATGAAATCGTAAATTCGTCGGATTGACACGTAGACAGCAACAACAAAAAAAAAAGTCCACCCGACCGACCGGAGCGGATCGAGAAAATATTATATTCGTTTCTCGACGACGACGACCCAAATTCCCGTTTGGTCGTCTCGCAATATCAAAGTATCAAACACGAAAATAATCGATCCGTGTGGAAACAGAGACGACGAAAATAATAACCTACAATTATTATTATCTTTATTTATTTTATTTCCACGTCGTGAACCTAATCGTAAATAGAGGCCGTCAAGGCACGTATTATAGGTGCTGCGACCGTCCCCAGAGTCGCGTACGATTACAATTTACGATTGTTTTCTCAAACATTCGTGCAGGAAAACGTTCTGTCATAAATATTACAATATTATTATCATTATTGGAGCAGACGACGTGATATTTAATGAGAAAAACCACGAATCTCGCGTCGTTCGGCTGCAGCCTACGACGAACGAGACCGTTTCGACGAGCAACGACAGTAGAACAGTAGCAAAATAGTTGAAAATATCTATACAATATTATTCAAACGCAATACGTACTATTACAATAATATTATATAGCTACGAGCGGGGTCGACGGCAGAAAACCGTGACGTGTCGCTCTTTCCGATTTCGCTCCGGACTTGGCGACCGGACGGTTTTTTCACGGCGGACTCACGTGTCTCCTACATCAACGATAACGTTTTTTTCGTGCACAGTACTCGACGGAGCAACGATACGCAAAAATTCAACGATTTTCCCATCGCCAGCCGGACGTGCACGACACGACGGCGATGGCGGACGAGAAAAACCACCATTATGATGAGTTTGCTGCGAGTCACGGACAAAAATACGAAATACGAATAATATCGTGCAGACGCATTTACTTGACGTACAACGGCGAAGACGACGACGATGACAATAATTTAACAAAATATATAATATTAAACGTGTGGAATACTCGACGCACGGCCATCGCCGCCGTCGGACATGACGACGACGGCGGCGGTTAACGTTCTGGCGTTTGGGAACCACTGGAATTCGGTACGCCGCCGTGTCGGTTGGCGGGCGGGCGGACGGGAGCCGCGCGCGTACGAGTCGCGCCATCTGCCAGCACCGGGACCGAAATGTGGCCGACAATATTCCCCCACGGTACGACGGCGGTGCGGTGGACGGGCGGGCGAGACCCGTCATCATAAAAACCATGCCGCCGTCCCATGCTGGTCGGAGGAGGGTAGAGAAAACCGTTGGTTCACTACGGCGGTGTGGGACGGGCGGTAAGCGGTTGCCACACGTGCACGCACGCACGTACGCCCGAGTCGGCGGCCGCGGCTTTAGCGAGGGGAGTGCCGCGGGGACGGTTCGGATCAATAACATCCAGACGACGAATGCCTAATGCCCCTCGCCCGCCCGCCATAACCGACCGTGTTTTAGGACGCCGACCGACCGGTGTAACCGACGCGTCCCCGAGGCCACCGACGGCGGCGGGACGGGTTTCGTAACGTCGTCCCGGTTGGTGGGGATGGCGTGGCGGTGAAGCGGCCCGGTCATGGCGCGGCGGTGAAGCGGTCTAGGCATGGCGGTGAAGCGGACTCTGTTATGGCGTGGCGGGTTTGGCGGGGCAACGGGAGTGGTGCGGTGCGGTGTTGATGGTGCGGTGGCGGCGGCGGCGGTGGAGGTGGTAACGCGCGCACGCACTGCGGAAAGGTCACACGGCCAAAGTGATTCTCATTCCGTTGCATTGCTTTGCACATAGTCACGACTCGCGCACCGTTCTTAACGTTCGACTCGTCCAGTGGAGTAAAATAGAGAAACGAAATCGGTATCGTTACAGAAACGTTTTTTTTTTTTTCAGATATAAACGCGCGCGTATATAAACATAATATACGTCCTTATCCGAAATCGAATTTATAAATTCCCGCCAGTTGCCGACTGACGTGCATACCGGTAACAATCTTTCAGTGCGGATTGATGATAATAATTTGAATTTTGAATTATTTATATCTGTCCATACCGCATAACGGTTCATAATAATTTTATTATTAAAATATATTGGAATCGTATTGAAATAATAATACGTATACGGAAAGTGAAAAATAAAAAAGTATCGAGAAACGGAATAAAATAAAAATCGTGATACGATTGTTGGACGGAAAAATCCGTCGAACTTCTTGGCAAATCGCTCGCTCCGAAGAGTGAAACTCGTGTCCGATTCCATATTTATTTATTCTTTTTGTGACATTTGCGTAATATAAAATTAACTATGGCTTTCATGATGCCCGTTGTAAAAAATGATTACAATATTTACAAATCGAACCGGAACAGACGAGTTTCCGAGTGTTCTAACGACAAGACGTCCGGCTCGTCGGGCTCGTCGTGCGGCGGAACCAGGCGGGTACACAGCGGTTCCCGGTCGGCGGACGGCCCGTCGCTGTCCACGTCGCCAGGCAGTGATTTCATGGTCGGCTCGCCGGCGCACCGGTCGCTCGGTGGAGTGTCCAGACAGACAGCTTTCCACCATGGTAGCCAGCAACACCATGGCAGCCAGCAGCACCACCATGGGGTGGCGTCCAGAAACTCGTCCCGGAACTCGCAGTCCAGCCTACAGAGCCCCGCCAAGTCGTCGTCGTCGTCCTCGTCACCGCCCAAGGTGTCGTCCACGTCGTCGCTCAACATGTTCCACTCGAAGCTCGTCGACAAGCTCAGACGGTCGCTGACGTCCAAGTCCAAAGACAGTGAGTGTCAGTCTCTAGATAAGAAAAAAAAACCACCCAACCCTTGCACGCCTAGCGTCACCCATCCCCGAAGGAACGGCTTGAGAGGAACGTCGGGTTCGCTTGTTTCAAACCCGGTGCGTCCATACATTTTGCCGTGTTTCATTCCGACAAGTGTCGATATTTAGATGTTTATTTGTTTGTTTGATATTTGAGCGTTACCTATAATGGTATTAATGCATTATTTGTAATTGGCTTGTGACGACTAAACTTTTTTACGGTCTGTTTGCCGTGTCCCCAATAAACCCTACGTTTAACACTATTGGCCCAATGTTCATTGTATTTGCTATGACCCAAATTTCATTGTATTCTCATACTATTCAACTATGTATGACGACAATTTAACCTTCTCCTTTATAAAATTAATATAAACACGTTGTTGTTGTTGTTATTATTATTGTGCATTAGTATGTTACTGTAGGTACTTGTAAAGCTTCCACAAGTAAAAAAAAAATCATTAATTTTGTTGTAACCACTTTTAAGTCTTATTGATGTTAATAATGTTAACACTAAAATAATATAATCAACTCTATAATTATATTACCTACCACCAAGTATACAAACTTAGTCAGGTCTTATATTTTATAGTTTTTCCCAGCATATACAAGTATGATACAACCCATTTTAACTTGAGCAATTTCAATAACTTCTAGATACTAAGACATATTCTAACAATAGAATTTATGTGTGTTATACAGATAGCACATCGACGGCGTCCAGCAAGGATATTGCGAGGAGAAGATCCTGAGATATGGCCAAAGGTGACGACCATCAACGGTCAGTACCAAACCTGACTAAATCAGCAAAAAGCCGGCCAGTATCCAGTATGGCCACGTCCTGTCCACTGGGCACCAATATTGCTCTATGACAAAATAAACAGTAAAAAAATCAAGAAAACCTACAGCAAATCATAGCGTGCTCTTGTGTGCAAGGGTAAGTGCCGGCACTTTGTTTAGAATAATAAATTATTTATTACACGAGTCGCATCTCTATTAAAATGCTGACTTTGTTTTTTTTCAAATGGATGAGTCGTGTGTTTTGGTTAATAATAGAGAGTATTCTAAAAAAATGTATAAATAATAGCCTATTTTAAGTTGATACCTAGCCTATATTATATAAAAAAAATTATTAGTTACATTTTATATGTACATATATTAATATTGACAGCTTATGGCTTATCTCAGCATTATGGTTTATTTTTAATATTATTTTTAGTTCTTTATGAATACTACTATTTGAAAAGTAAAGATGGTACCCGACTAATTATAACTTAAGCCTATCAATCAATAGGGGACAAGGTCTTATAACCTTAATGTTTAATGTATTATACTATTGTTGAAAATGTCATGATGTATTAACAGTGATCAAAAAATGAGGGTTTTTTTAAAATTAAGATACTCTGATAGTGTCAAATATAAAATCAATGCAATTTAAATACAATTTTTAATCCAACAGGATTCTAGGCAAGATTTAAAATAAATTACTTGGTAGGCTCTTATTGTTCTTTCTTACCAACCCGCCTACTTTAGTGTATAAATTAATGTATATAATATTATATCAATATGTAATTTGGGGGTAAAATTTCATTCAAAAGCTTTTTTTTTATAAAATATCACAGATCAAATATTTTTAAGATATATTGAAAAGTATTTATATAGAATATTTTGGCTGCAATAATTTATAACTCGCACTCCATAAGTCTGATTGACCAAATAAAATTAAAAATACCATATCACAAAATGTATTCTTTTGCAAATAATTTTAATGTAGATTTCGTTCGTAAGGGGCAACATATGTCCTACCTGGATACTCAATGATAGACTGTACTTAAATTTGTTAGATGTTCATTAGGCTGTTACGTTGTATCATAAAGGGAAAATTATTTTAATGGGTTGGTAAGTTAAGCCTGATGCTCTGTTTTGTTTATAATAGGTAAAAATTAATCAACCATATATAATCTGTGATACGTTTGTTACTATTTTTTTAAGATATTCAGCTTTTATCTTTATTTATCTAGGTAAATAGGGTTTACTAAAACATGAAAATAAAAACTGTTATTGTTTTGGAGTTAGCTTAAAAAAAAATACTATTATTACTTGGGCGCCTGATTGTTAATTCTGAATTATTCACTTTCAATGAACTAAACAATTACCTTTTTTCTGTCATATTATGAATATTATGCATTCTCTAACAAAAAAGGGGGAAAAAACTGTCATAATACTTTTTAATTTACACACATATAACTCTCACATATACTCAATTACTTATCTAAAACAAAAAGTTGCCTTAACCATATTCATTTTAACATTGATAGTTATTTAATATACTTTTAATTATTCATTCTCTTGTAATAGTCATTTGGTTTTGATATTCAAAAGTCAAAGTACAAAATAATAACAAAAAGAAACTGTGTTACCATTCATTTTTTTATTTTAAAATGTATGGATATCATAAATCTTGATTTAAACTGTTCATAGCATAACTACATCATTAACTCATACCTACATTTTATTATCATACTAATTTATTTTTGATGGCGCCCAAACCACAACAAAAACAATACTTGTCTAGAAACCATAATAAGTTACAATACTGAATGTGATAGTAACTTGTCCTTTGAAATACAATAGTCAAAAATATTTGTTACGTTTAATTATATATTTTGATGAAAAAAAGAAACTAGTCTCTTTATTTTTTTTATTTTATTAAGTTATTTTCCTGATACCAAAATAAATTTTATCACCGGTTTTTTTTCCAATAAAACAAAATCATTGAATTAGACTGATTGATAGACTAAATATTGTACACAGTATTAATGTATAACTGATTTGGAACTTCAAAAAACTTGTACTTAAAAATATCTTACAAAATTATGCTGTTTTACATTTAAATTATTGTTACTAAAAAAAAAATTTTTATTTACCTTATTTATTTATGTTTTTCTGTCTGTACGCAAAAAAAAATTAATTCTATATAAGTCTATTTTATTGTATAAGTGCCGGAAGAGAAAAATGTATTTTACATTTTGATTTGTAATAAAATTGTAATAAAATCCTTAATTAATAAAATATTATTTTTTATTGTTCAACATGTGTTGTTTTAGTCATTTTTTTCCTTAACCTATTTGTAATACATAACCTATGTATTCGAATTCAAAAATATTACCCGAACAATGCATATAGAGCTAACTTTGTTAGTTTCATGTAAATTGGACCTTGGTACGACGTTATTATAGTTCCTACGCGAATTACAGAACAACCAGCGGTGTACCATATTATAATGGAACAGGAAATAAATTACGCGTCTCTGTTGTGTATCTGAGATTTAAAAATAAAACTACAAGTCATTCAATTATTCGCATGGTAATTTCACGACAATTCGACGACGTTTAGAAAATAAATCTTATAAACATTCATATCGGCCGTGTTCGAGAAGAGGTATTTGCATACAACGAATATCGATCCTCTTATATTATCATGCAACGGAGGAAAGTATTGGACATTTTCCATTATACATTTTTGAATAAATAATATATCACGGAAAGGTATCTCCGACAGTGAAAATTCTTATGATCGATGAAGTATTATCTGCGTTTATCTGGCCGAACAAGGAATTTGTGATTTTACAGATCTGTTGACTGTTTTCTGTACCTTCTACAGCTTCTACACCTTTTTTTTTAATATAACTTAGAAGTTGCAGCTCTTCAAATGCACTATTTATGGATTTTAAACTGAATAAAGATTAAAATATATCGGTATGTGATACTTTTCAAGGGTTTTCTTTAAAATTGTCCATAATAGTTTCTCGAAAAAATGTGGTGAGTAGGAGAACGTAAAAAAAAAGTTGGAACTATGGATGTTCTTAATTTCATTGATTATAAATATATATTGTATAATATTTATAATACTCAAACTATGTTGTACGACATATTTGAAAAATATCTACTAATGAATTTTTAACATTATCGTACTAACCATTACTAAGTAATCAGTTGAGCAAAGGTCAGAGGATGATTGTTATTATAGTTCGTATAGTAAATTGCTATATGGTTTGCTAAGTCTTTAGGGAAGCACCCTGGCCCTAAGTGGCTTTTGGACGATATTGCGAGAGTCCTAAAGTCCTATAATATTATTAAAGCTATAACTGCAGACCGAATGACGTGTAACAGAAAACGAGAGCGATCTGATCGGAAAGAATATGTCACACAATATGACGATCGTAATATTTAGTTGAAACACTTCAAAGTTCAAAGTAACTAATAAACAGTTAAGACAATAGCGCGCTACTCGACATTTTCCCTCTACAAGGAAAATCTATGAATCATAATATATATGTTTTTGTCAATAAGTAACTATGACAACAAAAACGTCTATTGTGAAAAATTGGCTTAGAAAAATAAAATATTTACATACATACCCAGCCCAAAAACATATAAAAAATTAACACAAACATTTAAATAATATCTATGTATGGAGCACCAATATTAAATATAATAGCTACCAGTACTTAGGTAGGTACTTATTTTCAAGTTTCAACAGTACTCGTGATGGCACGTTCTTATAATATCGTTAACGATTGCGATTAGGTAATAACAATAGATATATACAGTGGCGGAGCGAAATTGTGTAGGCTTTGAAGCATATTGTATATTTTAAATATTTTTACCACCGTACCCTTCATTGAACCAAAATTAGCAGCATGGGCCAATAATGATTAATTTTTTAATATTTGCCATGATATTTTTGTTCAGGTCTTACGATTATATATATATATTTATATAAACACCCACCCATTTCAGATATGAAGCAATTGCTTCAAATAATTCTACATCCCGCCGCCACTGGATATATACAACAACTAGATAGCCGTCATTATACTACAGTTGTGATCAATATTGAAATCGGCCGCCATTCACAAAGCAGGCAATGTTTACATTTATTTATATACATATATATTTATCTATGCATATATACTATGATATTATTTTGTAAACATTGTCTGCTTTGTAAATGGCGGCCGACTTCGATGACAAGAAGGAGATGGCTATCTAGTTTTTGTATATATCTATGGTAATAACTATAACCGCAGCACCGCAGCTACATCTAAATGTATTTTTTTTCTACTACCTAATCAGAAATTACTTAGCGTTGTTTTATACAATTTATAATAAATGTATAATACATTTTACTATACGAAAACTGTAAAATACTCCAATCCATATATTGTATGTGCTTAGACAGTAAGCACAAGACTACAACTACCCCGGGCGCCAGTATTTTGGGGGCTCTAGAATTTTGTGGTCGGCAATTTGTCCCCTTGAGAATCATTAAAACTCATAAAATTGAAATTATTTTAAAGCAAAATGAAATTAATGCAAATTTAAAATCTTTCGTGACGAGACTCATAAAACTATTCAGGATATTTGGATATTGTGTTGTTTTTGAGGAAAAATGATTTAATAGGTTTATCTTTATATAAATGTATATCTCAGAATGCTATTAAGTGTAAATATGCTATTTTACTCCTGTAAGTAATTGCACGAGTCATTTTCGTGCTTAAAACTTGACAAAACTTATCTGAAGTCTTGCACCTCTAAAAAAAAGCACACATTATTGTAAAACAAATATATTGTTTTCTTTGCTCAAAATATAAAAGGTTCATGAAGATATATCTCTCATATTTCCAGTGGTTAGGCCCCTTAGCTTATGGAGGGGCCAAATTTTTTTTTGCACATCGGCGCTAAATGTTTAAATGCGGCACTGGCACAAGGTAAGTATTATCATTGATTATGAATACTATAGATTGGTCACAAACAAAATGGTATCAATGGTATTGCTTAATTGGAAGTTTTTTAAATTTAATTTTGTTATTGATTTAATTTATCATTAATTAAATTAAACATAGACATACACATGACTAAATAAGCAGGCATGATCACCAAACAACCTATTTTTCCTATCACTGCGCATTTTCCCCAGACTTGGCAGAAACAGTAAAATTCCTATGTAATTGTAGTGGGTATAACATTTTTTTCCATGAGTTTTCTATGATATTAGTTTTTCTTCCAAGTCTGGGGAAGTATAAAATATGCGTGAAAAAAATCTAATGATCATGTCTGTTTATATAGTCATGGACATACATACTCTTCAAAAAAATCAAATACTTTTGTATGTTATGTAAACCCATAATCTATGAAAGTACCTAGATAATGTAATTTTTTTTTATCGTACTAAAAATATTCCATTTTATCAACTTATATTACCTATTATTATTATTTAGTTAATGAACGGTAATATTGACACTTTTCAGACTATTGGCGAGGAAAACACTTAGTTTCAACTATACATATACGTCATAATACCTAAAGTATTATGATTCTTGCAAGTTTTGCAACCTACCTATGTGAATTTAAATATCTTACAGAAAATTCCGCATAATAACATTATGCACGCACTAGGTACGACCCGCTGTGTCACACTTGGTAAATTTGACTAATTTGTTCATATAAATTATAATTTTTAGGTATTCGTGTTGGAATCGATAGGCATCCTCTAACGAATGGTTTTCGGTGTCACCTCAACCGAGTCAATAGCTTCACTGTTATGCACATAATCGGAGGAGTGTTCGCATCAAAGCATTCTCATGGCAGCTAAGTTGTGATGGCGATGGCATTATAGTGATGTGCACGCACCCAGCCGAATCGCCAAGACTCGTTAAAATTTTAATTTAAGGTACGCTCGCCCAGAAAGAGACGTGATTTCCGGCCACATCGACTAAGTGGGGGGGGGGATTAATCGGAAATGTCAATGTCGAGGTCGTCATCGTGGCTGACGGATCGGTGAAAAGCTTCGAGGGGGCGCCGTCACTCCGACGCCGCCTCCACCCCACACCGGCGTAGTTGTGGTCGTGCAGCAGACGACTGGCGCATGACGTCAGTCCCCACCTCCACCCCCCCACTGGTTGAGGGGGAAGCTACCCCATTTGTACGGTTACCGTCGGTGACGCATTTTCACCCCCCCACGTCTGGTAGGTACCACTCGCAATGGCCGAGTCGAGTACTCTCTCTCTCGCCCGACGTCCAAAAACCGACAGCGTCGTGTTGTGCTATAATATACGAATCATTGCGTATTATTATTATTCGTCGGTTTTATAACAATATTATTATTATTGTTATAATTATTATTTGTTCAAGTAGGTAGATATTGGTTTTAATCAGTCGTCACTTATTGTCGGCGGACAATCGATCGAAAACAAAACAATATTGACATCCACAACACAATAACAGAGATGTATAGATTGGCAACGATAAAAAAATCATCGCCGATGATGTAGCCATGTAGGTAAACAATATATATAAATAGAAAGATAATATTAATAAGTTATTAGTAGATTGATTTATTTTTATTTATAAACAACGCGCTACAGAGCTGGTCAAAGTTCGTCGGAGCTATTATTATGACCACTGTTGTACTCGTGTAAGGTAGTTGGGTGACGTGCGAACGCATGCTGATAAATTATAATAACAATTTTGTTCTAGTTAAAAAGACGCACGTAAACAATATGTAGCGATGTCCCCTGTAAGTTTACTATAAAAAGTGAAATTTACTTTAATCTTATGTATAAATAAATGTTGTAGCACACGTTTGTGTGATATTGCGAAGTTCATATTTATTTGTTATGTCGTTAATATTATTATTATTAATAATAATAATAATAATAGAGTAGTAGTAGTGTAGTAATAGTAGTAGTAGTAGTAGTAGTAGTAGTAGTAATAATGTTACAATACATTAATATTTGTTATTCCGGTGACGTGGGTCGTTGTTTTGTAGGTTAAAAACAGATGAAGATATTTTTAGAACGTTTTCGAATGTTATTTACCTACCGCTATTATTGTTGATGTTGTTGTGGTCAACAGATTTAATGGCTACAACCAAACGATAAAAAATTGTGTCTACACCCAAACAACAAGACGACGTCCTATGATTACCTATCGGATAAAAAATAGTGTATAGTAGCATTAAATTAAAGTACCAACGTAATAACCCATATCTAACAATAATCAATATGTGGTAATGGTAAATATAATAATTTTTTTTGGTTTGAAAATGTTAGTAATTAAGTAGAATTCTGATACTATACTATAAGTCTATAACTGTAGTAGTATTAGTATTTAGTAGTAAGTAACTAATAAATATTATGATCCCAATCCTTATGTAACCTGCTATAAAAGACCATCTGAGTGATGTAGCCAGACTAAGTTTTAGGGAGAGGTATAATGAGGAAAAAAACTAAATATATCTAAAAATTTTGTTTTTATTTTCTTGTCTCTTTTTTGCCTTATATAATTACAGCTCTAATTGTCTACCCTTTTGATTGTTGAAAATTAAAATCCATCTGTATTTAAGTTCTCAGTCCGTTCGTACTCAAATGTCCATAAAGCCAAGTTTAACAACTGTCACCGAAATTTTGAGGGGGGGTGGGCAATTATTGTGTTAGTGTACCTATAGCAGTCGGCAACATTTCAAAAAAACAGTTGAAATGGAAAGAATAAACATTATACATTTATATGTATTTTTATGTTTATCGTTTATGTATATTTTTAGACGATCCTTTTCCAATCTGAACTTAGAATAATTATTGTTAATAATCTAATAAGCTATAATTCTGTATTACTTGGGTGTTTCATGCTTTACTATTGGTGCATAAGCTTATTATAGTACCTACAGAGTGTAGGTAGTACCTATTTACGCTTTGGATCGTTCGTTTAGATATGACTTTAATATAAGCACTGATTGGTAGGCCTCAAGCCTAATTTGTTATTATAGTAACAAGCATATCGAAAAAATAGAATAATATTCTCAGAATAAAATGCAAAAATTATATATATCCAATCTCAATTACATCAAAATCAAAAGTTGATACAACGATGGCTTGGCGCCATGACGGTGACTACAAAATACAACATAATATGCTATAATTTTGAATACATGTTATAACCAGTATTTATAGTAGGTATGTGCTTACAATTTTTTTAATTCAATTTGTTTTCATCCATTCTAAGACGTAAGTTATTGAATGGTCTAGAGGTTATTTTTTTTTTGGAAGCGACCAAAGTAACAATATATTAAGTACCGTTTTCAGTTTACTCGACTTTGTATCAACATTTTTAGTTTTCTATCCAATTTATCTTTAATTTGACATAATAAAACACTCAAAACATCATTAACAGTCATCGATATTATATCATATTAATTATGTACACTATATTATTATAGGAAAGCTAGAGCAAATATTGTGTCATACGGTATACCTACTTAGCTGATACCTATGAAAATTTTGTGTACCACATACATCTCCAATTCACTCGAGGTCTTGCGTAACTCAGAGGCGTCAGACATAATATTATATTAAGGTCCGATCGATAATGAGCCGAGATAACGACTAGGCGTATCTATAGAAAAAAATAAGAATATTGTTTTCTATTATAATAAATACTCGTCAAAATGTACTCCAGAGACGGACGTGATAATGATGATAATGATTAGACGAATATGAACCTATAAATAGTACTTCCCAAAGTCCGCGAGACTTTGCCCCGGCTCGTGTTTCCGATTCACAACAAGCATCCGACAAGGACGAAACACAATTATACACAGAATGATTCACCAGCCATGCTCAGCCCACTTTAACAATGCATTTATTATATTCATTCAAATTCTGATTTAAGAGTTTTAAATGAATTCAAAGTAATATGGTTATAAGGACTGTGTTTTCATATAATATAGGTACCGACTTAGATTGTTATTAAATAATTATTATTGCCATTTAATAAGGAGTGTCCTGTGGCGATACAAACGTTTTGTTCGCACAATACCGACTATTTTTTACTTAAAAATTCCAAAGCTCAGAATTTAAATAAGTACATAATATAACTGAAAGGAAAAACTATGCTTGGTGAATCACCCAGCATATTATGGTGATGGCTTGACGTCTTGTATTCTTACGCAATTGCGACATTGCGTTTATGGTAAATTATATGTCGTATTAATTAATTTTATTTATATATTACAATTATAAATTTTTATTTTTATACAGTATTATAGCCATTACGTTATGCACACGTAAAGCGGTCGTAAATGCATCGATGTCATTCGTTGTCGTGTTTTCACGAAAGTATGCCAAAACCAATAACAATCTATACGAGTATACGAATACGACTATACTCTATTATAGTAAGTACTTAAATGATTTAGAGAAAATTACAATGTGTGTCCTCGTTTACAATATTTTACTGTATGGTTCCTAAGTGGATTTACGTGCAGAGGATAGTTCAAAGGGTACTCAATCACCCCCCCCCCCCGGCTTTCACTTGGCCCGAATAGCTTTGATTTGTTCGCTTTCAATACCTTCTGTCTCTATACTGTGTAGCATACAAATATGAAAAATATTTATGTATTTTTTATAGACTCAAAATATAATAATCAATAAAGAAAGGAAACGAATAAAATATTATTATTCATGCTGAAGTGCTGAAGAAAGTATATTGTATAATATGTTATGTACTATATTATAATAATTTTATATAGTATATAAAGTATAAACACACATATTAACCTAGTATATAAATATGAAATAAACCCAAAACAGAACTTTAGCGAGTAAATAAAAAAAAATTGACGTAGGGTAAGCTCATTTGACTATTTGAGTAATGGAGAAATATTACATAATTTTTTATTATAATATTTAGTCAGATTTCTTGCAACCCCATCATCCTTATTCCACTGTCAAATATTTCAAAATCTATGTTGTCCTCTAAAAATATGTCTATGAAATCAAAACTGAAATAATGTTTTTATTTTAAAATCAACCCATTCTTATGAAAATCGTTTTTTTCTCGTTTTTATTCGCATAGGACATTACGACAAATGATGCAAGCTCCTTCAATCGGATGACTATTAATAATTAAGATATTTTTCGCATTAGTAACGTAATAACTACTTTCTGGAAAACTTAAAGCTTAACACGAATTCACGACAATAACATGATTACAAGACGTCATATTGAAATACTCGTACTGACTCAAAGTCCATAAATCATATAACACCGACCGTGTAGTTGTCTTCAAAAGTTTGTGAATATCTACGCTAATACGCATCCTTGGGACTGTAGTTAACATGGTTATTAGTTATGTATTCGTGTGCCTATTGTACTGCCCTACCTATCGATATTATACTATATTAAAACTTGGGGGTGTATTATAATTATAGTAATGTATAATTTTATTAGAGTATTAAAGTTTATAATATTAGACATTTAGACACATTAATATTATAGCTAATAAGTCTCAAAAATCGATAAATTTCAGGTTATTTTAGATTTAAACGGAGCAATGAATGTATTGATTTTACAATGAAGTGGTTTTTTTTGTCTGTGTACCTTCACGAAAAGTAGTAAAAAAATGCTACGATTTTCCACTTTGGGGGTAGTTTCTGTTAATAAATTGGATCCAAGTTGGTTGTTTTGAAAGGTTAAAAATAAAAATATCTAGTAATTTACAAAAATAATGGGAAAAACAAAAAAATAAATAACAGTAATTTTATTTTATTACCAAAAATCAGTTTTTGACATAATCTATTGTAGTACCTAATTCAAAAACGAATAACCGTACCTATATATACTTTACACTTTTAAAAAATGTTTATTTTGTTATTTTTTATACATAATGACATTATTGAAATATTTTCATTGTTTTTGGGCTATTTATAAAAAAATAAAATTAAAAAAAAAATGTTAAGTTTTATTTTATTTTTCCATAAATATATTGATAAAAAAAATGTTAGTGTTGTAGACTTAGTTAAAAAATTATAAAATTTATAATTTTTTTTTTTAAGGATTGGAATTATAAAACAAGGTTTGTCATAATTACCTAGTTCATACTGTAATCAAAAAATCTAAACAATTTATAAACACAGTTTTTTTTATAGACATTTAAATTTAAAATTAGGACGTAACTAAATATTTTAACGAAGAATAACGGTTTTAGTTGTTTTGTTGTAATTAAAAAATAATATTCATGGGTACTTAGTTAAAATTTTTAAAGAATATTATTCTATTTTCTACACACAATAACATTTTCAAATGCAATATTTTCAATAAAATTAATTAATTCAATCTACTGTACTACTACTACAGTAAAATAAATTACTTTAATAGCAATAATATCATAGAATATACTTACTTATAGTAATATTGCCTGACAGACCGCCTTCGCTCAGAATCATTTTTCATATTATACAATTTATATTATTGAATTCGAAATTAACACATCCATTACGGTGACCCACTCGACACCTACAACTATACAGCAGAGCGGTATATTATCCGCAATTGCCAATTTTTTTTTCAACTTGTTTACCTACACATGAAATTAATTCGTAATATTTTTTTGTAGCTGTATTAATTTAAAATTAGGTAGGTACCTATCCAACTTTGAGAGTTACATTTTTATCAATCGTATGTACTCGGTTACTATTTTATACGCTGCAGTGTAAATAAACCCGAATTTTTGACTAAGTGTATACTACTTAGATTAGAAATAAAACAACATGTAAACTTAACAAATGCTGATAAAGTTATTTTTCTTTATGACTCTTAATATACTTAGTTAATAGCAATTCAGATAAGTAACTGTAAATTCGTATAGTCAGTAGTCACTACATTTGAGTAACTAGCTTAATCTGTTATATTAAAAGGACGTCACACATATTGTGTTGTCCCCGTGCTACTAGAACCAATAATGTGCCTGATTATCTTTAAGTTTGATTATAGGTCAAAATAGTAATCACCGATTTCACTCTAATATTAAAGCTAACAACACAAAATTAGATATACTGACCGCCAAACCAATGTTATACTTACAATCCTGATAAATTAAATTTTTTTTTTTAATGCACCTATCATTGATATGAAATAATAAATTGATATTCGTTAATATTGTTCGATAATTGCATAATATAATTGTTATTGAAGGATATTAATTATAATAATAAAAGTATGATGGTATTTTATAATACGTTAACGTGTCAAGCGTCAGACGGAATTACGGAAATATGTTATTACAGGTATAATATAATATAGGTAGATACTATTTGCATTGATAAAATGTATAATATAATATAGGTAGATAATAGGTACTATTTGCATTGATAAAAAATATAAATAATAAAAATATAATAATCACCCGATAACTTATTATTGAGCTTTATAATTACTTAAGCGGAACGTAATAGCAGTATAACAGTTATAGTAATAATAACAATACCTCGGCAATGAAAATGGAAAACAATAAGTTGGATTATGAAAATTCGACGCAACCAACTATAGGTAATTTCGTAATAATTAGTTTTTAAATTTAAAACATCTTATAGGAGATAATAATATATTCGTATGAGTGCGTATGCATCATTAGAATGATAAAACAACAATTACGATTAATTATGTTATATTTTTAGATTGTAAGTGATTTCTACATCATAAATAATTTATCATTATTAGATTTGGTGAATTATCAATTGGCTTATTATTTTTATACCTATGCGTATAATTTGCTCTCTATGGTAACGTTCGAATTGTTATTTATTTAGGTTTAGGTCTCATTATTCCTAAACGAATCATTGGTTGACACATAATATAATTTCGGCAGTGACTCAACGCATTATTCAAGTACACAGTATTATCTGGTTCAGATCTTATAAATTATAACACATTAACACAAAATATTAAATAATATAACTATTATAACTACACAAATACCGAGATAGAACATTAGTACATTATAATTATATTAATGTTTTATGCACTCTGTCTATATCACCTATATTGGCTTACACATTAAATAGTGAATGGCAGATGGTAACTTGTAGGTGTAGTTAATGGAAAATCGATAATTGAATTCATGAAAACCCAAACTCGTCCAAAAGGTGTATAACATATATATTGTAACAATACGTCATGTAAATAACCCACAAACGCAATTATAATAATATGTTTATTCATAATAACGAATATGGGAAAAAATAACATCGTTATAGTTGTATATGTTATTACTTATTATATAAAACTAAATTATTATTATTATTATTGTTATCGACTGATACGGGCCCATAATAATGTATAGTTTAATGCCCTCTTTGATAAAAAAAATATATATAAAATGCGGATCTAAAGGCTAAGACATGACCGTATTATCGTATCATTATTATAATAATTCATTACGAAATGTAACTATTATTTTTATGGTGAATGGGCAGAGACTCGGATATACTCTCTACGTGGGTACATAGGTACACTGTATATATTTACAATATTAAATTATATTATTCGAGAATGAATAAGTTCAAACGTCGATGAAAGCTGTGGTAGCATTACGAGGTGCATACTATTATGGGGTGTGTGTACCATATATATATATATATGAGTATTATTATAGCGAAATGGACTAGACTCATTCAACCACGACGAATCTGAGCAATAATAACAGTCGATCAATACACGAGGATAAAATATAATATTATACGATCGTTATAACTATAGAATAATGTGTCGCATAATACCCCTTGAAATCCTTATTTGCAAACAAAACGCAAACTCATAAACGCCTTAGCCTGTTTTGTGTATACGCAAATATGTACGTATCGATATACCTCTACAGGTAGGACAAAAAAACAACAATTTTCACGTTTGACCGACCGACCGATCGATCGTCCTCTTGCCAGACCAACGCTAAGAGATATTATATTATGGTAATGCGCATACATGTTTATGTGCAAAATACCTAACATAATTTTTCCGATCCGAACCCACACATCACACAATATACTACACATTACTGCCTAAATTATTGTGTGTTGTATAAAATAGGCGTCCATGTCGTTTTGGGAAGAGTATAATAATACTAAAGGAGAATCGCCTTGAGAGGAATTAGGTCCACGTTTGGTTTTATTTTTTTGTTGTCCTGTTATTATACTTTCCGATTACACCGGACGGCAGACAGTCAATGTACGCTGTTATTCTTGCATGCAAACATAATAATTTTAAAAATGTACAACGCAATTGATTTTGTTTTGACAGACATTATAGACAGAAATTATAATGTATAATATTGTTATGTTTATGCATATTAAGTATTATGTATATTATTATATTTCACTGTGACGTGCTCTATAAATTATGTTAAATAATAAATAGATTTTATTACATATTACATCATATTGTATATACCTAGACAATATACCTAACACTAAACAGACAATTATTATTATTATTACTGCATATATTATTATTATTATTATTGTCAACTAATAATACGTTGATGATTGTGTGAAAACAATAATGGTTCGGAAGAACGATATAAAACACGATTTCTGTACATTGACGCACGTTCGAGTGTTCTATCCGGCCGGGACTTGGTCATGATTACAATCGACAATTATTATTTGACGAGTTTTTAAGGTTTTTATTGCTGACAAATAACAATAGTGGTATGTTTTATGATCATTGGTAAAGACACTGAGAAAACTTTACATACATACACACATAATATTAACGAACGACACACGCACATGGCAGTATATTATGATCATATATTAATATGACACACTTGTTCCGAAGCCACATATAATATTATTTATTACATATTATTAAGCTTTCTGGCCACCGTGACGTGCTTGTCTACGAATATTTGACAATGCACCCACGCGCACATACAGTTCATACGTCATAATAATATTATGCAGTCGAGTCTCGATAAATGGAATCGCCGGGAGAATAAAAATAAATTCGACTTATGTCCGTTCGAGTTACCTATATATATATACCTACTTCAAACATGACTCGAAACCGCTTCAAGGGGCAAGAAAAAAAATTCGTGTTATCGAGGCTTTCAAGTTAGGTACCGAAGTATTCGAGTTACCGAGACTCGACTGTAAATTATGTTTATGGTACATTTATGTGTGTACTTTATAATAATATAATACACTTAACACACAACACTGCAGTTTTAAATTTCTCTGAGATTGTTGTTGCATGGTAGGGATGGTACGCACGTTGGAAGTTCGGAGATTCGTCAACGAACAGTTTAAAAAAGGGTTTCGATATAATTCATGACCAAAACGCCTGCAATAATGCAATTATAGTTTGTCAATACTGTTAAAGACGAGTGGCAACAGGTCCACGGATACGATTTAACATCCTTTAAAGCAAGAAATGTATATAGGTATCTGACATATGACTAATGAGTAATGAGTAATAACTGTATATAATATGGTGTAGGTACTATAGGTACACCTCAGCCCTCAAGATAAGATATTTGTAATAATAATTTAACATTATAATTATACATTATTTATTGTACCTATAATGATTATAGGTATACTGTAAGCACATCATCCAATTTAAATGAATTGCACAATATTATTAGGCAGTAACACTGCAGTTTATCTAGCTAATTGCACCGAAAAACAAATGACGACTTGTAACGTCACCTCTCGTTATATTAAGTTATAACCACCAAGTAAATAAGTAATAATCCGTTTATCTTTTTCGATACCAAAATTAATCATCAAAAGACAAATAATACTATTCTCAAACCATAAACAATTTGGGATATCTTGAAAGACCTGTTGATTCATTCAATATGTACCTACTTACGAGTCACAATGCAAGGACAGCATTAAACATACAATATAGGCCTATGTAATATATTTAGCTCTTCAAGACTATACTAAAAAGAAAAACCAAGTACCGTCAAATTGTTTTATTGATGAGTGTAAAATTATATGTACCAAAAAATATGTTAATGTATATATGTATCATCAATTAAGTTTTAGTCTGAAATATAGCTATTTTGTTAATAATGAACTTTTAAAACTCAGCTCACGGATGCATACAATAAACGCAGACAAATGTAAATAAACTGTACTGTAAAATAGGAATTCAGCTGTGGTGCAGTATAATGTCAATAAGTTAAATTTATTTAATTTAAGTTGCGCACTTTTTCTTAAATTGAGTTTACATTCAATGGACGAACGAATTTGGCTTTTTTTATGAAGTCTCGGAAATATTTGAGAACTCAAATGATAATATACTCATATTACTAGTCAAATAGTTTTTATTAAATATGAATCAGCTATGTACAATACTATGTTACAGTTATTCAACAAATATTGATATAATATTGAACAAATAGACAAATAGAAAAATTACATAGTTATTATTTAAACATACTTGATATAGTTCAAATTGAATTTAGTCGGTATACACAACAAAGTATACAGAGTTTAGATATACTCTTTTAAGTTTCTATATTATATTGTGTTAGTTTTTAAATGTTCTAAACAAAATATATAAGAGTGGTACTTGCTACTGCCAACAAATTGTAACCTGCAAATATCGATTGAAAATAATTTTGATTCTAAAATATGATGTTGAACCTATATAATATGTAGGTAGGTATTTGCTTAAAATTCGTCCACAGCACATAAAACGTTTTATACATATTACGGCATTAATCATAAAATATGTATTTTTTTAAAAACGTATGTCGCTATCACACATGCGATTATGCTTGCCGTGTCTCCAACCATTTGCATTGTCAAATATTAAAAAAAAATATCAGTTTAAAGTTAAAAACGTGTAAATGGCTCATTGGCACTTATGCTCATTACAAGGTCGGTGCATTGTTAACCGTAATATAGCGTCAAACTTGTAAAAAAACCATCCTACAGAATCAAGTGCCTTTTTAATTTTTTTTTTTTTTTTTTAACAACAAAGAACCAAGTAATAACACACGTTTTTTTTTGTTTGTATACAAATACAATTTCGGTATGAAAATCTTTTTGTCTTGTGAAAATATTCAACGAAATAACTGCAAGGCTGGTAAACTGCAGTACCTATATAAGTTTAGAAATAAAATTACGTCACGCCAAAAATTCCCCCGTCGAAATTTCGCACTAACAAGTTTTTTTGCCTATTAAACGAGGTATTATCAAATAAATAATGACAATTAAGATGACCCACTTAAACTATACGTAGGTATATTGATTCCACCACTGGTCGCTCGTGCAGTGAATACTATTTGTGCGACACTGGTTTTTTTTTTAAATAGTACCTACCTTGAAAATTATCACTGCCCAACGCATATAAAATTAATTGAAATAAAAAAAAAAACTTAGAATTATAGAACAAATCAGCTGGTAAACAATTTGTAGGAAAAATGTATTAAGAACAAAAAGTAGGTATAAGTAAAAGTTTACTATGATATAATAATTAATATGTACTGCAGCCACGCGACGCAAATAGTTAATTTTAAAATACTTAGAACAGAATACTATATAATATATTATGTATAGTTGGAAAAGAAATTATTTTACAAGACACATTTTGTTTTTAATGTGCTGTAAAAACTAAAATTTTAAATGCTTTTTATAATAATATGTCAAATTGTTGGAAAATCATATATACGCATTTCACACGAAATAATATTTATGCACATTAAAAAAAGGAATGTTGTAATAATTATATATATATATACATAAGATATTAAGATATAACCATTAAATAATATAACTAAAGAGCAGTGGCAAACAAAATCTTGTTATTTCTCCACAGTTATTTTTAAGAGCGCCGATGTTAAGATGGATAGTTGGGATTTAAAATTAATAATTGTTATGACGTGCCTTTATGTAAATCGAAACAAAGTACGAAAAAGGATATAAAGGGATCCTTTTATTTGTTGGATCCTCATCTTGCTCCACACACCACTGGTGTGCAATAGGTACCTTGGTATTACTTTTACTAACAATAATGTCAAAACATTTGAAAAACAATATAAGTGCTCAGTTAATCAAAATATACAAATAAATAATATTTCAAAGAGTTATTTTACGCATTTAATTTTGCAAGTAATTAAAATATGGTAGAACGTGAATACATGACTTAAACTTAAAATGTATTATGAATGTACTGGAAAAATAAATATCTTAAAATAAATAGTTCTGATAGTATTGATCATTTCACAGCAATTCAAACTTTATAATAACGTTGACTGTGTGTTAATAGACTGATAAAATATTCTAATGCTCCAAAAATTGTTTATATAATATATTATTAAAACACACATTTTTAATTTATTATTATATTCAGCCTTCGTTGTTACATAAACATAGTTTTCTCGTTAAAAAACACATCAGTGGCTCCATTTAAAATGTATGATTGCGTTTTTTTTCATTTTTTTTTTCTAAACATCTGGCAACGTGTTATTGTATATTATGCTTATATTTATCGTTGGACATTGAAATCATTATTTCATACAAGACATGGATTATATACAATTAACTGTCATTGGAAACTGTTGGATATCTGCTTTGATCATCATATTATATTATGATACGTCAATATGGTTTTTGACGTGTTTGCTTAATATTCTACAGGCCGGTTAACTACAAACGTGCGTTTGATATTTTCGTTTGGGTATATAAAAAAAATGAAAAATAAAAGTACAATATGCGAACAAGTGCACATTTAAACGTAAATAAAGGGCGTTAATCGGTTGACCTTTTGGCATAATATTCCATTTGCTAAACATTATTCGTTTGAGACTCAATTGGATTTTAAATGGGTTTCACTCATAAAATGATAGTATCGTATTCTTTTATATTTGATCATTTATGTAATACCTACGTCCTACGTCATAATAATATGTACAGTTTCTAAACAGCAATGGCCACGTAAGGTTATAGACGATTTTAGGAGTAGGTGACATTTACCATTACATATTTACATATTATATACTTTATATTTACGACGATGTACTAGGAAAACAGATAATAATATATACATATAGTGACTAAATGACTAAGAACGAAACGTGTAATTATGAAAACACAACACGCAAACGGCGAACAACCACCTTGCTGCGGTATAGGTATATTAGGTAGGTATACCTATGTAACCAGTATAAAGATATACATCCGAATTTTAATTGCAAACTTCCTTTATATTATAATGACGTGACTACTGCCAAATGTCCAGCGTCTTACCTAAATACTCAGACTTAAGCTGATTACTGATGTATGTATTATATTATCAAGACGACGGCCACATCATGCGGTTAAAATAATCAAGCGCGTGATGTAACTGCTAAATTAAATTATAGTATATTATTATTAATAATTTTGAAGCGTACAATATTTAAAAAAATATATTAAACATACGATAAAAAGAACCCGAAAACGTTCACCGATCATTATAACATAACAATATATTGTGTTATAATATTTTATGGTGTGCCTATATGCCGCTGTTTCTATTGCATATCCAATATCCATATGAAAATATAGGCACTATCTATATAAGTACACCGTACGTATCGCAAAAATATACATAAAATAATGAACATTTTCTAGGACAGTATTTCGTTACAAATGCACATAACTCGGTAGTCAGTTTTAAGATAAAAAGAAAATTTAATACCTTTCAACTGTCTACTCGCGTATAGCTATTATAATATATACAAGTAAATTTCTCATGCGTGCAATGAGTTCATTTCGATGAATCTCGGATTTGTTATTTTTGGACATGTCAGCATGTCACTCGTTCTAGTGAAACAAAAAAAAAAATAAATAAATTTATAGGAAACCGATTTAATAGCAAATTTCACAGACTTTGGTCGATCGCGTGTGTCAAGGTCCCTGATATATTATCAAATATAATATAATATTTTATTAATTTTAGTGTAATTCAATTAGAAAAGATATAAGTTAAAAATAATGATAATTACACCACGTACAAACTAGGTATACGATTTGTTGTTTAAAATATATAAATTGGGACAAATTGATAAAAAATATTATAGTAGGTATTCGTTATAGATAAAAAAAAAAAAAATGAAACTAAATCTATTTGAAAAACACAATCATGTAACATTATCTTATGTGTATAATATATAAAGTCGGGTATTATATTAGGTATTTGTGTGCAATAATAGCTAGGTATAACCAGATATATTTGTAGGTTTACAAGGCGCTTCGCTGTGGGGCCTGCATGAAGTAACAAAATAATACAATTATCTACTTATTATTTTATAATAAGAGATAGCTGTATATTGTCAATACATATAAGTCGATAAAACGATTTAAATATGTACCAATCCACTTAAACAAGACAAACTTATATAAGTATCCAGCGAAGGTTAATTTACATTAATACTTAAACCAATACGTTTCAATTTCCCAGAAATGTCTTGCTCAGGAAATGAGTTTCCACTGTGTTTATTTATTTAAAGATTTACGGATTATCGGTTGGGGTGCATGGCAACGTTCTGTTTTGTTTAACCACGAGAGAAAAATTCAATTTAAAAAACGCATACTCAGACCGAACAGTAAACACATATCGTAC
The DNA here is from genome assembly GCA_949089665.1 of Macrosiphum euphorbiae. Classification (NCBI taxonomy): domain Eukaryota; kingdom Metazoa; phylum Arthropoda; class Insecta; order Hemiptera; family Aphididae; genus Macrosiphum; species Macrosiphum euphorbiae. Next base: position 44,974,526 of record CARXXK010000004.1, on the reverse strand, counting down.
ATCTCTCAAGATACATTAATAGTAATTAATTTTTTTATTATGAGGCCTTGTGGGTCGCGACGTCCGTCGCGTGCTTCGATAAGATACAAACTCGTTAAGTCAACAACGACTAAATTACCTACAGTTGCTCTATACTTGTGTGCTTTAATTGATCCAAGATTATTGACGATTTTCGAACGACTATTACATATTTGAATTATATGCCTAATTCTGATAGGGTTCGACATGTTTACTAATTCTTTTAGATTTAGGGCATACTTCGAAATTGATGCAATAAACACAAACGTTTTGATGATAACAATAATACAAATAATAAGTTTTATGTTATCCATATTATTAATTACATCAAACAACTCAATATGTACCTAAATACAAAATCGTTTCATGTATAGATATTAGAAACTGATTTTATTAAATATAGCATACGAATTATTGCATTAATTGTATTGATAATTTCCCTAAGCCCATAATGTCAGTAGTATTGTTTGCACTTTAGTAGTATTATTGTTGTAGTTGCAGTATGTTATATGCAATTATTGAGACGATGAACTTATTTGTTGATGATTTTCGCTCAAAATGTTTTCTGACCATCAGAACTGTGCCACTGTGCTTTGAAAGGTTCACAAACGGTCGTTCAACTTAGGTACACAAAAGAATTACCGCCTTATTAATTGGTTATTAAAAGTTTTCCCGCTCGTATTATTTATAATAATTGTAAATTATTATGGCGGTGTTCATGTGTAAAAAATGCTAGTTTTAGAAGTTTTTCTAATTTTTAATTTTTCTAATTTTTTTAATATGAGTGACGAAAATACCAATACTTTCTAATGCCAGCTTATGTTTTCACAGCGTTATTTTCTCGAGCAAAACAAAATTAAAAAAAACTAATAAACGTCGTTCGTGGCAACGAGAAACGTTTAATAGTGGATGTTACAAAGAAAATTAAAATTTGTTCTTAGATCTAAAGCAGCGCTAATAAATTTAAAATGCATTTTAAAAGATGGCGGATCACTGGGTAATAAGTGATTAGTTATTTAACATTAACAAAACATAATGCCTAATAATATAAAAATTTAATACATAATAATTCAAGTCGTTTATTGATTATTATAATATTATGTACCTAACATCAAAACTGTAAGGTTTATTAGTAATGTGTCAACCATATACAGTAGATAATAATATGTCCTTGTTTTTACTGTTTTTAGTGTGTAAAATTAATCAAACATTGAAATTTATGTTTGCCCTCGTCATTTTTTGTCCAACAAAACGTATTCTTTATGACTGAAATATTAACATAAAAATAGATTAGGTAATTCGTTTTATTTCAGTCTTGACTCTTGGGAAAATTAAATTCACAGTAGTATTCAAGTTTACGGTTAAAAATTGTTAAATTATTGCTATATTTATATAGTAATTAAAAAAAGACTCTCACTACGCTACGGTCACTAGAAAATATAAATTAATTAATGCTCTAAACACGAATGTTATTCTACAGTATTATTGTATTAACATTAAACATTGAAACATATTATGGCAGTGGCGGTTCTGGTAGTATTTTTTCGGTGAGGCAACCTATGTATCACCCCCCCCCCCCCATACAAAATTAGAATTCACAATAAATGTAATTTAAAAACATAAAAATAATTATAATTGTATGAATGCTAATAATATACTTGTTTTGTATAGTAAATAATATAGTAAGTGATAGATAGGTAATAAACAGAGCATTTTAAAATTTGGTAGTTCTGAAAAGGACCTTTTGAGTAGGCCAACAAAACATTTTTTCTATATAATGACTCCCACATAACCAAGAGTGTTGTTGATATAAATTTGGATTAAATGACCTACAGAATACCTTACTTAGATTCTTGTCAGGAGCCAAAGCTTACAAAATCGGAATAGGCTTACCCACTTTTAGCAAATCATTTTTATTATCAGAATGCCATCGTCGAAACGGGGTCTCCAACAACATAACTACCACGTCTGTCACTGGATACGTCATAACTCCAACAGTAATTAATTTAATATTGTTTATTACAAAAAACTGCAGCGTTATTTTAACGTAGACGTTAAGACGAACCAGAACCACCGAAAAAGTGTAAGACACAACTACAAAAGCGACTATTCGTACAAGACGTCAAGACAGAAATGACTAATGACAAATATAAAATTATTATCAATAGATATTACAACGGACAACGGTTAATTAGGAGTATTGGACTGTCCCGAGTCTCGATTGTAACAATAACATCTTTACTGATAAGTGATAATGTGTTTTTACGTTGAAATGCCGGCTGATATTCCTGTATACCGAGTCTATTTTTAGTACATAAGGCGATGTTAGTCGGGCCTCACAATGATCATTGCGCATGCGCAACTCTAGTTATTTAATAGTCGCGTGCATTCGCGTACATACGCTTGTGTGTGTAATTCATGTACACAATAGTACATACTCTGAGGCGGAGTTGAACGGTGCCTTCTGACGTCATCGGAACATTGCCGCCGGTTGAAACACCAGCGTTTGTTTACGTAATAATTATTTCATACATTTCTTATCGGTTTATCACTATTTTTGGTAATAAATACTTAATGATAATATGATTTATCATTTACTATATAATAAATGATAATTCATTTTGTTAAACTTGGCAAAGAAGATTTTTTTCTCAAATAAAATCATAAAAACGTTAAAAATTATTATCGAAATATGTACCTATATGGTATCGGTGGGCCAAAAATTATACCTACTTTAATAGTATTTTTTACTTAAAATTGTAGGTTAGGCGGCGCCTCACTTGCCTCACCCCCAAAACCGCCACTGTAATTATGGTAATCATGCGAATAACGATGGGTTAGGTTAGGTTAGGTTAGGTGTAGAATGGGCTTCGCGGAAGAATGCGAAAGCAGTTCCCGCGACGCCGTCGGTTCCAAACTGCAAAAAAAAAAAAAAAGGTGTAGAATGGGTTATACAGAGAGCATAGAGATACCGATAATTATTTATTAATTATTTGCTTATTATATTGCAAACTTTGATAAATATATAAGTAATTGTGTATCTACAGTGTACACCTACCTGCATCATAAATCCATACATTTTAATTAAAACGTTATAATGAGATGTGATGTAGGTAGGTCCTTTTTAAAAAATATTTTACTCCATGTTTCGTTTTGAATCATGGTTTGAAAGTGTTTTTTTTTTATTGATTCAATATTATAGTTCTCAATCAAATCATTCGACAAAAATATCGAATTGAGCATTTTCAATTTATGGACCTATTATTTTATTATTATCAAATAACTGTTTTTACACGCCTTGCTCATCAAAACATTAATTCAATTTTGACTCTCACTATATCACACTTTCGTTGTTTCAGCAAATCGCACTGACCTGCGTCACAGTGCCGAGGGATGTCGAAAGTAAACGAATCCCAACTTGTGCCATGTATATGCCATATATATGTACAGGTTTTGTATTTATTTCTCTCTGTCACACACACACACACACACAACTACAGCGTAGATGACAGCGATGACAGTGAGTATAAATATTTATTATTGCTTTTATAAACCTACATAAATGTATGATGTATATATATAATATTATTAATTAACATTGATACATAATATGGTAATCATTCAAATAACAAGGGATTGTACAGAGAGAACAGGGATACCGATAATTATTTATTAATTATTTGCTTCTTATATTGCAAACTTTGATAAATATATAAGTAATTGTGTATCTACAGTGTACACCTACTTACATCATAAATCCATAAATTTTAATTAAAACGTTATAATGAAATGTGATGTAGGTAGGTACTTTTTAAAAATTATTTTACCCCATGTTTCGTTTTGAATCATGGTTTGAAAGTGTTTTTTTTGTATCGATTCAATATTATCTCAATCAAATCATTCGACAAAAATATCGAATTGAGCATTTACAATTTATGGACCTATTATTATATTATTTTCAAATAACTGTTTTTACATGCCTTGCTCATCAAACATTAAATCAATTTTGACTCTCACACTTTCGTCTTTTCAGCAAATCGCACTGACCTGCGTCACAGTGCCGAGGGATGTCGAAAGTAAACGAACCCCAACTTGTGCCATGTATATGCCATATATATGTACAGGTTTTGTATTTATTTCTCTCTGTCACACACACACACACACACACAACTACAGCGTAGATGACAGCGATGACAGTGAGTATAAATATTTATTATTGCTTTTATAAACCTACATAAATGTATGATGTATATATATATATAATATACCTATATAAGTGTACAAACTAACGATGTTGTATTTATTTACTGAAATGCAACGTCGCGATGTCGGTCACGCTGCGGTTTTTCAGATTATTGATTTTCGACTGTTTTTTTTCCGTTCAGAAGACCCAGTAAAGATAAACGCATTTTACAATTTTCCGATTTGTTTTTTTTTTGTTGTTGATATTTTCGTGAAATTACGAAACGTGAAGTACCTATCTATAACAGGAAGTATAGTAGTAATCATGCGTGTAATTTGGTCGCGCTTCACATCGTTTTGGCATAGGCACCTAAATAATTTAATCTCTCATCCACTCTAATGCAAACATGTGATTCATTTATTATTTTCATTCATATAAACGTGTCATTTCAAGGCGTGTTTATCATTGTTTTTACTTTTATAACGTTATTCGTGTAGATTTAATATGGTTTCGAATCACGTGAAAATCGATATTCGTAAGTATTAATATTTAATACGCGTATTCGCGATTGAAAGGAAATATAGGTAGCGCACTAGTCGATACTAAAGATAAGGCTAACGGGGAACATGGTCGCCCGGTGGCCGAGGCCCGTGCTGTTTAGTCTACTTACTACTTTCTAGTTTCTACTTAGTTTACTTTGTCTACTTTTTAGTTTCTACTGCAAGCAGTAGTTGACGCTCACGCTAAGTTTATTGTAATAGAAGTTGGAGATTATGGTCGGTCTAGTGATAATGAGATTTTCAAAGAATCCTTATTTGGTAGACAATTAATTCAAAATAAATTAGATTTGCCAGCGCCCAGCACCCAAAAAAAATTGATCAAAATATTAATGAAGATTTCCCTTTTGTATTTGTTGACGATGAGGCTTACCTACTTTTACCTACTTTGATGAGACATTTCCCTCGTAGAAATTTAACAAACGAATAACGTTTATGGTATATACAACTATCGACAATCCCGTGTGAGAAAAATAGTCGCATGTGCATTTGGAATTATGGTAAAAAGGTTTAACGTATTAGAAAATAAAATGCTAAACAGAACTGAAAAAACTGCAAAAATAACTCAGGCGATTTGTGTACTCCATAATTTAATTGTGACTAGAGTAGCTAACTTCCTTTGTACAACTCTTAATAAAAAAGTTTTAAAAATAAAAAAATATACAGTGTATAGAAAATGAAAATATAAACATTCAGTTAAATTTTTATGTATATACAGTTTTTGGTGTTTTTTTTTTTTTTTAATTACAACAAAATAAATGTAATTAATTGTATTAATTTCCTACCTGTGGAACTGTGGTTAACACTGTGGAATAGAACAAGCCTTATGGGTATTATTAATTAGTATTTTTGGACTACTATTAAGGTGATAATTATGATCATACATCATACAACTAATAATATAATATTCATATAATATTACAATAAATTACAATAAATTATTTATTAATTCGTATTTCGTGTGTGGTACTGTAGACCAGTACTGTACTATACACATCTTCCCCGTTGTAATAGTTCTGATGACTTCCACAAGGTAGCGCCTGTTCCGCTTTCAATCGCGAATAGGTGATGCACAGGTAATCTCAACTGCGAGTAATGGGCACGTCATAGCCAAAAATAAAATAAAAAGAATGGTAATCAAAATGCTCCGGTTTTCTTTTCAACGTTTACATTCACCGTAAAACTTCACTGTTATACAAGTTCAAAGGTAAATTATTGCTTTTATCCTCGGGGGAATCTGCAGGATGCTTCGACGTTTTCAACTTCAATTATTTTCAACACCGAATCAATCAATATTTAACGTCACATTGGCTGCATGTTGATTCTGCCATCGAATTCTGAAATGTTTCATTAATGGTCAAAGCCCTATAGTAGTTTGTGTTTTTGCGATTTAAACATAGCTGCAGAGGGAAAGAGGACATTGCTGATCAGTGATCAGTGAAATCCTATGGTTATTTTTTTTTTAAAAGCAGCACGGGAAGATGAAAAGATTAATGACTAACAATTTTCCATTTAGGACCTCTGCTATAGAATTAAATTAAACTTTCAAGCAGCATAAATTATTAAATTTTTTAATTGAAAATGCGATTGTATCTTGAAATTGATACATTTAATTTGTTTATATCCAATCTATATTGTATAAACAAATTACATTTAATTAGAAACATAGTATAATTCATTGTTAGTAAAATGTCTCACACTCTTCGATTGGATTAGACACTCTAAAAGCCTCGGAATCCAAACAAACATAATGGACCGCAATCAGTGAACATTTAACATTTATATTCCTTCGTTTAAGTTGGGTATTTAGTTGAAAAATATTGATGTTCGACATCTTTGAGTATTTATTTCATCTTATTTTACGATTATTTTAAGTTTAATTAAAATAAAAAAAAATTGTTTATTTTTTTCCATATTCCTGCAGGCTTTGGCAGTTCCGTTTATTTTGGATAGAAAAACGTAAGCTATGTGATTATTGAGATCAATACAATATGTTTTATAAATTATAATGTTTGCTATAATCAAATTTCAGTGAATCATGCTCACACATATTTGTGCAACTTAATATGCTACACATGTATAAGCACATTTGCTTAGTTTTCGATATAATAATGTCAATATGTTTTAGTGTTTATTATTTATAGGCGTTTATAATATGGTTGTACCATAATATGTCCTATATGTATACGTGTGATGTATATACACATCGATCGAACGAATTGCGTAGCAATTAAAAAATTAACTGTGAAACAAAAGAGGCGAAAGCTGAGTTTTGACTACGGTGTAATAAACGGAGAGGAGACGGCGGCGAGGTGCGTGCCTGCAGTGTACATTATGACGTCATTCAGAACATATAAGGGGTCCATTTGTATACATTATTCGCATTTTCGTTTCCATCTTAAATGCTTTCAATTGAAAATTGAATGTATAGTAAGCATATAAGTCAATAATAATAATAATAAGTTTGAAGTTTAATTTCGATGTTTTTACATAAGTAAGTTCAGAAAGAATTTTTTTATTGATCTTTAAACTCGGCTTCTATATATGGCCATTAGTTAATTATAATTATGTTTTTTACAAGTGCACAAATATAAAGAATACATAAACAGTAAAAAAATAAAAAGACAGAAATATAAATTTTTTTATTTTAAATAACTCTAGGTGCTAATTGTTTGTTTTGCATTTCTTTTGAAGTTGTGTTGTACAATTATCTTATTTTTAAAAAATGTTTCATCTTTGCATTGTCTTTGGTTTCAACTTTCAGGTTCCAGTGATGTGTTGAAAGTCTCTTCCATTTAAATTCTGTGTTTTAATCTACTATCAGGTACTCAAAATGACCATACGCACGACTGTATTATTATACCAACAAAATAATGAAATCTCTTAAATGCGCACCAGAACATTTTAATATATTTAATAACATAACCCTAAAACTGGAACGTTTAACGATATTATGGTTTTAGTATTTATAATTTGAATATATGATAAATATATGGAAAATTATATAATTTCCAGTGCCTATATAGGTAAAACAAATATTACCAAAAACAATACTGTTTAAAATAATTATAGCTATTCATACTTAATTAGTTAGGTGCACTGAATGATGAAAAAGAAGTACTGTTCAAATGTTTATTTCTATAATTAAATTATTTTTCTGTTAGTTATATACATACTGTAGAGTGTGGGTTGAACTAATCGCATATAATTGATTATAATATATACCTAATCCCCAACTAGTTTCAATATTATTTCATAATTCATACACCTAATATTCTCATGTTATTAACTTGTAAATCAATACAGTCTACGGACCACAGACGTACCGTAATACGGTGTGCAAAGGTTCGTGGTACGAAAAGCTTAAAATTAATTAAAATATTTTTTAAATTTCATTGTGCATAAAAAATAATAATTTACGTAATGGCGCAAACTTTCAATATCCTATTTTCGTACACCGAATAATATAGTTGTTGAATGGAGACCAAACAACTTTAATAGCTATTCTTTGTTTAAATATCTAATTTTGTCGAAATAAGAACTAATAAAAAAAATGTTATATAATATTGTGTTTTTTTGTTCAGATTTCAAGTTTCTGTAAGAACAACGAACTAGAGGAATACTTATATTAAATGCCAAGTCTCAGTATACAAATCGTTTGTTGAATTATTTTATAAACCTAGATTTTACAGAGATCAATACTATGTATAGGTAAAAGTCATTTACATTTACTGTAGTCGGTAAATCCTATGGTTTAACTGCAGCATTCGTACTTTTATACCGTGACATATTATTGTTATTGTAAGCTACAAAATGGCAGCACAAGGGTAAAACGCAATACATATACATAGTTTATGCCTTCTTCCATATTATAATATCTAGTAAAATATACCTACGATCAACAATAACATCAACCGGTTATTGCTATAATATCTTCTATCACAGTTATTATAGAAGATAAGTATACCTATGTCCTATCGAATTATTGTTTTGTTCGATGTTGTTTGTTTACAACGCTATTTCTCGAGAAATGTGAAGTTGCTTATTGAAATATGTGTATAATTTATTAGTAATAATCAATTATTTTTTTAGGTAGTTGTGTACACAATTTCGTGTATAAAATGTCAAGTGTTTTTAATAATCTCTGACGCGGATGGGTTAATGATTGTTGGTAAATAACAAATTACGTAGGTATGCCATGGTATTCCGTATCGACTACGAGGCGACTTGGAAAACAAAATAAAGAAATATAACACAAACAACGTAGGTACCTAACTTACTGTTCAAGGCTTAACCCAAAAAAATTCATATTATAATGAATAACGATCAAATAAATGAAAATACCTATCTACGTCCAACTTCCTACACGTATATTGTTCCACATTGGAGACCACATGCACGATGTTCCTGGAAATTAGACCATTTTAGCATATTACTACGACCAATCGATTACCTAGTATTGATGAGTATGGTATAAAAATATTAAACAAATTACATTTCGTTCACCAGTACCAGTGGCGGCGCGAAATCGTGGAAACTTTGAAGCATATTGTAAATTTTAAAAAATTTTACCACCTCACCCTCCATTGAATCAAATTAGCAGTAGGGGCCATTAATAATTATTAATTACAATATTTGCCATGATATTTGTGTTTAGGCCTTACGTTAATATATATATATTATATTTATACACCCAACCACCCATTTGAGACATGAAGCAATTGCTTCAAATAATCCTATATCCCGCCGCCACTGACCAGTACAGTATATTTTATTGTCTATCGAATTAAACGTTTACTTATGTTTTTCAATTTCAAGTTAACGAAACATTTTGCTTTGTATTTTTCACGTTCCCAAACCACGATTTATCATTTTTGAATATTGAGTACTATAATACCTACAAAGTTTTTGGTAAAACTTATTTGACATTTTGCTATTTCATTAATGTCAATAACACTTTTTAAAAATTACTTATTTCCGGTTTCCAATAATTTACGTGATATCTATTGAGCTTTTTTTGTGATTTATTGTTATTATGTTTTCATAGCGCACCTAAAACACAAGACCACTGCTTTAAATATGACACAGACAATAAGCTAAATACATTTAAAAAAATATCATCCATAGACTATTACTATTATATTAACCAATGTTAGTAGATATGGTATTGTATTAATTATATAAAATATGGGAAATAATGATAAAAATATATTAATTTCAATACGAGTAACCTATACTTAGTGCGGTTTTATTTTGAATTTCTATTTCCCACTATGCTGAGTGGCCTCTGCAGCAGACAGCAGCAGATACGCAATTCATTAATTAGGTACACAATTGTACCAATTAACGGTCGGCGTACAAGTTTCCATGTACAATAATAATGATATACTCGTGTTTAGTAAACGCGTAGTTCGTACACCGTTTCTAAAAACTATAATGGCTCATGTCGAGTATCCACACAATATAATAATATATATTAATTATGTTATTATTATACCTATCATTACCTGTTGCACGGCTGCGTGTGCGCGTGGTTTCGTAAAATGAAATAAAAACGTGAATAGTAACTATTATTGTATGCACAGTGTACGGCGGCGGTCGAATCCGTCACATACCCATACTATATAATAATATAATCCTTTAATACTGTATGCGATACGTTATACGTGGGGTGGAAATTCAAAACGAAATATTTTCCAAAATACTGATTTTTCGCAGTAGATGCGATTTTCTGTATCTTAACATTTCCAAAAAAAACGAACCATTTATAACCAGACAAATCATTTTGAAAAAAAGGTTTTTTTTTTTAAAATGATTTAATAATATATTATTCATATTTAAAACGATTCAAATGTGTTAAATATTCTAGAGTTATATTTTTAATTTAAAACTTGATTAAAATTTTTAAAATTAAATTTTAGTACATTTTGGAAGTAGTTCGTTTTGATAATACAGTTGATGATTTTGTTCCTATTCTTTTAACATGGGCAATAGTACGTTTTGGATTAACAAGTCATTTTGAATCTCAAATTTGACCAGGAAATTTGATCTATCCTGACGACGCCAATCGATGGATCGTAATTTTTTCCAAAAGAATCGATACCCAACTCGATTTTGTCAATAGTACGTTTTGGATTTCCTCCCCTCGTAATACGTCCCTCATGTCAACTTTGACCATCATTACGGACAGGGTGAGTGTGTTACATATCATGTACATACAGATGCAGGTGTATCACCATATATAACTGTCGTAATAAGTCGCAAAAGTACGGTATGGTACAACAGTGGCGGATTTAAGGGGGGGGGGGGTGCTTGGGAGCTGAATCACCCACAGTTCAACATATTAAACTTTTTTTTTTCCATTATAAATTACTTAGATATCAGATATCACGTAGACATTTTCAGAACTGTGCTCAGGGGGTGGAAAATGGGGCAAGTGCCCTAGGGTGACAACATTTGTAACATTTTAAAGAGCGGAACATGTTTAAATATGTATGTTTATAGGGGTACTAAAGATTATTGCCCTGGGGGTGCCAATGAAAGTTAGCACAGCACTGAAAGTTGTAGAACTAATAAACGTATTCATCGTAGACTACTATCAAAAAATAGGTTAAATTTGTTTTTATTCCCTAAGTTGTTCACGATAAGTAGCTAAGGAGCTTTATTATCGACGCATAGCATTCACCATAAACCCACCACTGGTACGCTGTATACCTTACCTAACCTAACGCGACTAGCTACGTGTTGCCTGGTAATAATTGTTCAGTAACCTATACCTACGATTACATATTATTATATTGTTATCCATTTGCCGACGATAAACGGCCATGTACCTATTGTACCTAATCGAGTTCAAATGCCATCATAATATTATCATTAAGTATATCATATAATACTGCTTATGTACGAATTTGACCTCCGGCGTTTAGAAATAAAATATAAAACATAATGATCACGGACGAAAATTCAAATAAAAACGAAACTCACTCCGGCCCTGATCTCGCCTGCAATCAAATATTATAAGTATTAGGTACATTTATGGTCTACATTATTTCGCGTCCAGAGTGTGATTGAGTTTTAAATCCTAAATAATGGTAATTCATAAATCAATATTATTGTATTATGTATAAGATTTTATAACACAATAACAATAATTTACTCACAAAAACTCCTGCAATGAAGCGTATTAAGTTGATTTTAGATAATTATTATTGTTTTGATAATTTACATCAGTTAAACATATTATAACGATAACGTATACCGCGGTATACTATGGAATATATATAAAAATGTGTATAGGTATAGTCTACAACACCCACTTGGGGCTTACTATAAAATTGTATATACATGTTACTATGTTAGTGTTTTACTCGACTGAAGTAAAGTCAAAGTGTGTGCACAAAATATAATTTGTATTAATTTTATCCGCTGTAAAAATTAGTTTAATTTTTTCGAATATCTATCTATTATATAGGTATATATAAATAAATGTACGTTTGCTGGATGGGGCTTATAGACTTAGAAAATACCAAATCAATTGGAACAACATTTTTCATACAAATTTTTTGAGATTTGGTATGATTAGGTTACGTATACGTAATAGAGCGGTTCACACATGCGTTTCGCATTCAAATTTTTTTTGTTCGTTTTTAGGGTTTCCATTGGTTACAAAAATAAAATTTTAAAAATAAATATTCCATATGGTTGTAGCTTATATAGACTTAAAAACTAATCTACCAATTATGGCAAAACTTTTGATAATTATTCTTAGAGACATCAGGAGAATTCGGAGGGTAGTTTTAATTGCGTTATAGGATTTTCCAGCTATACCAAGTGCTCTATCCAATCCACCACAGGTGGATTGCTCATCTCGGTAGAATTAGTTCATTTAGCACATCGACACCGATTTACCGATGACTGATGTAGGTACACTAAAACAATACATCAATATAGAGCCATATTTTTAAATTATTCATTTTTTTCCCGCGGGCGAAGTCTGTTTATACAGCTAATATATTATTGAAATGAACAGTATTTAATCACTCGTTCAGTGTGTAATTTTGACTTGGAAGTTGAAACTTTGTATAAATATTAAATGTATACATTAAGACAAGAAATAGGTAAATTTCCACTTCGCGGAGCAGAAGGTATACGTTGCCACACATTTTATATAAGTATTTTAATAGTTAATTTTTCCCCAGAGTGTAAAATACTGTAAGTATATTTTGAAATATAGTTACAATAATATACAAGATAAATAAATTGCAGAATGCTGTTTCTGCATTTTTATAAATTGTTTTTACAACTTTTTATTTTTTGTTAGCCAATGATAAAGAGGTTACTATATTTCAGAGCACCTGCAATACCATTTTTTCATATTAGATAAAGAGGAAGTCACTACTGTTATTCAATCAATATCTGGTGACTACAGACTGAGTATGAATAGGGTGTGTCTATATTTAATGCAATCATTCTAAGAACGTCCAACAAACATTATATTATGTTTATGAACTCAAAAACAAAATTTTGAAGAAAAAAATATGATACGAATTCGGCGTCTTTATGACCATCAAATACTATAATATAATAAATAATTTATTATTATTTTGAAGTGCTTTGTCGGATTTGCAGGTTAATAAATATTAATAGTGTTACGAAAACATTTTTGGTCTTTTTTCAGTTATTAGGGGTTAGAGGTTGGTGTATGAGCGGGGAACGATAATTAGGTTGGCATAGTTAGGCCATTAGTGACATACCACTCCCTTATTTTACGTAGGTAATTTTTTTATATTATCTGCCTGTAATTTACGTTGTAGCATTTGTAGGTATTGTCTATTGAGTAATATAAGTATAGTTTTCTCTTCAAGTTAATTATCCACCTGTTAGGTACTGCGTTGTACTATAGCATTGATTAAGTATATACAATATTTAATCAATGGTAGGTACTAGTTATTTTACGTATTATATGTGTACCATATTTTTTATACAAAATAGTTTTAATATTATATTTATTAATTTGCACTATGACACATTTAAATACTTAAGTTTCGACGTATAAAGTTATAAAATTAAAATCGTGCGTTTTAAATTTAATATAATAATCGACGTGTACGTATATAATAATGGGGATTATGTCAGAAAAAGTTTTGGTATCATATAATGTATTGTTTTTAGTTTTTATTTATACACCTGATGTCATTATGGACTTATCTGAGTAATTTGGTAAAATCAGCTTGTACAACAATGTAGTACAACATTTGCATAAGCTGCAGCAGTAAAGACGTGCAAATTGTACTCAGTCAATACTTGAGACTATTACTTTATGAGTCAATAATTATTATGGTAGACATTTTTTTAAATTATCGCGAGTTTATTTATTATTATAATAAAACATTGTACGTAGTTTAATTCGTTTGCAAATCTGCCCATAATCCCTAAATAAACCAGAACAATACCAATATTATTACTCACATCGAAGGTAATATTATGTATTTTAAATAACAATAACACTAAAGCTATACTATATTATTATACACCTGTTATATCGCGGACTAAGGACTCTCCACATGGCGATAGTCGGGATTGCGATTAATTGCAATAATAAATTATAAGTTTTGTATACAAACACGCGTATATAATACACATAATATGATATATTTATAACTTACATAAATGTATATCATACACTTGGAACGTTTCGCCAGAATGCGAAATACGAGTCCTAAATTAAGCGTACTATATAATTCGCATTACGTGTAGTTGATACGATAAACATATAATATCACAACAAACACTTTGATCAAAAACATATTATACAACTACTCTATAAGCAGACGACGTGGGCGGTATGATGGGTATTAAATTCCATAATGCATAGAAGGTTGAACTGTTCAGATTTCCCGACTATACATTATGCCAGTCCTCTACAGTCAGCTGGTTATTCAGAGTGTGCTGCAAATTGCAATAGACTTTGAGAACCCCACGCGGGGAGAGTTAGTAGCCTACTCGGCTATACTGGATTATTGGAACCACCGAACCATACATTCCATCGAAAAAGTTAAAAGTTTTTCTTGACACAAAAAAATGATATAGGTACGAGTTGCGTCATCAAAAAATATGTGTCGAAATAATAAAAATAATTATGAATTATTTAGTTTATGCGGCTGCGATGTCCCAACCTTTGAGATACCTACCTACCAACCATAGATATCGCACTGAACGAACAATATTTATATAGCTGAACCCTGAAAATGAATTTTGTATTTACGTTTAAACAGCCTAAAGCAACATCGCATTTTAAACTTTTCAAATTTAAGTTTATTTTATAATAAATAATAATGGATTAAAATGTCAGGTGAATAAAAATTTAAACGATTATATTGATGGCTATAAATTAGATTTTTGAAAGGTTCTAAATAATAACATTCAAATAAGATGATCGTTTGTGGATTTGCCGCCGTGCAAGCATAAAACGATAAACAAATAATATATTATACGGCAATAGCTAATAATGTAATTTCTTGAGATTAATAAAAATATTGTTCTTGAGAGGCAGTATGGTAACATGGTATAGCTACCACGAAATGCTGCAAATGTATAGTGACCACAAGAGTCAAGATATTAAATATTATCTCTTAAAGTCCTGACGTAAGCTATACGCGTGCTACCTCATATATTTAGAAAATATCTTAATCGATATAAAATGTATTCCAGTGAAATTTTTAACAATATTCATCCCAATAGTCTCGTTTATGCATGTCTTTATAACAGCCGTCCTCGAATTCCATAACATCGTTTATATATTATTATATTAATACATGGACACCGTACTACATTGGCATATATTTAACAATAAGATTATTATTGTTAAATACTATAGTAATAATTTAGTCGTACTATTGTCTGGCAACAAGTGAATTAAGTTTTATTTTTTCGGTTATTTACATTGAGAAATGAGAATTTGAGATAATATTATTGTTATATATTATATACAAACTTTGACCGCGTGTACGCGTATTTCTTCAAACACGCTCTTTATACCTACGTGATGTGTATTATACCAGTGTACACCAACACCTATATATGTACAGACGCCCACGAATTCGCATACTTGTCGGACAAATATAATATATACACGGCGGCCAATTGGACGTTGAACTCGCCCATAATATATATATATATGTACATTTTACATATTACTACACTTACGCACGTTTTGCACACACGGATGAGGTGGCGGTGGCCTCGTCCACGAAAAAGTATAATATTCCCATTGCGTACACATTAATATTATATATTTTTCGTATATCCTGCCAACACATCGGGGTCCTTATTCACTCGATTAGTAGAGTCGATAGTATGCTTGAGCGATGCACTAGCAATGTGCACTGTACATAAAACAACAATACAGCAATATATTATATTAATACACTTGAGACGACTGCGGGGGGATGAGACCCCCCCCAGTGTCGTAATTACTGCACGTGTGATAATGCCATATTGCAGGTGTCGCGAACAATTATTTTTTAGTAGGTTAGATACATATCCGGACACACATTTTGAATCGGCGATTGGCGGGCACTGAAGGCAAACTGAGGGCACTGTAGTTTTTTTTCCTTGGATATAATAATACGTAACAGCACCGATGTACTTTTATCGTGCGCATTCAAAGAGAATAACATGTAGCAAAATTTGTGAATTAGCATAATAACACGAATAGGGATAGAGAAAACAAACGATTAATGTCAAGTTTAAGCGCAGCGGATTATAGGTACTATACGAGTGCTATATAATATTATAAGAGCGAATCAAAATGACATATTTTCGAGGTACGTTGTTTGAAATAATATAATAAGTTTTAATATCATACCTACCTGTTCTTCTCTTGGACTCGAAAACCAAACCAATACTACTTCTCCAAAAATATCATTAATACCGGGCTGGCTATAACGCTGTCTTATAATATTATATTATATAGATACCTACGCGAATACAATTTTATGAAAATTTTATTTTATTGTTAGTGCCCCAGTGCCAATGCAGACGGCACATCATATATTATGTATTATATTATATGTATATTATTATATGAAATTACACCACCTCCGATATCGCACTGAATACCTGCGATACAGCCCCATCGTTTCCGAGATATACACGTATTGTACTTTCCTAATATTATAATAATATATAGTAGGTAATTATAAACGTGTATTTAGAAAATAATATTTAAAAGTAGATTACCAGAGAAGACAAAAAAAATCATCGTATTATTATTACGGATTTACCGATTGTCTACTGTAAGTACTTATGGTGAGAAGACTTGGCACGATATAATTATATTCACCAATCATGCTTACCCTCATTTTTCATTTCTGATTTTCAACTTTCAAGTACACTTTAACACCATATTTTTTAAAATACATAGATTTAAGAATTGTCCTGAGTCGATAAACAACACCTTTTTTTCACAAATGATCATTTTAAAATTTACAAAAAAATGTACTGTTTTAAAATATCAATAAAAGCCTCCAAAACTCACTACATAATAATCATTCAATTTTATAATAAGTGAATTCACTCTAATTTAAAAAATAAAAGAGTTAAATGGATTATTGTGAACCTAAAATTTGATCTGTTGTATATATGTCTGAGACACACAATACACATACGGCATACGGGTGTGGCGTCCTCTTAATATTTAATATTGCATTTCTTCAAGTGAGGCGTTTAGGAGGGGTAGGGGCCCTCCCTCGACATCTTTCAGAAATCTGTATAGAAGCTCAGAGTGTTTATAAATATTATAATCACGACCTCTGTAGATAGTTATGCTATCTCATCAAGCGACCACTGACCACTGACTGACGTCTGGCCTGTATGTTGTTGATAATACAGTATAGACTACAGGGCTAAGAGGGTAAATAGTTAAAAGTAGAATTTTTGGCCCAAAAGGATAGGGCCCTCCGCTACTGCATCTCCTTGATATTTTATGTAACACCAAGATTAATATAATGTACCTACAATCTACATCGTACTATAAACTATATAAGGATTATTACAATCACTACATAAAGTGTAATAACTGAACTTTCAAATTTTTAAAAATAATATTCTTAACCATGTACAATAAAAAATATGGTTTATTCATTTAAAAAAAAAAAAATGTTTACACCTCCACATGCAGGACATGCCTTAAGTAGTATCGCCAATCGTAGTGGTCAAGCACAAATAAATATGCGAATATTATTCAAACGATATTTTATTCCAATAAATTTAGACGAAGTGGGATAATATGTTATTTTATAATATGGTTCTCTCTCTCTGTCTGTACCTCGACGAGACGGGATGGTTATCCGTGGGCGTCAACCGGCGCCCAAGCACAGTGGTTGCAACAGCAGCTGTAATAGTGTAATATATAGTAATCTGTTATGGCCACGAGAGCAGTGTGAAAAAGTTTTGTTGAAACACTGCTCGCACGCTGAAGTAATCGGTAATGTTGCCTATAAAGTATGTACATGTAATATTAAAAACGATACGTGTGGGCTCAAATGAAGGTGAAATCATTGCAAATTATACTGCAGTTTACGGTAGGTACATACAGGATGTTTCACCCCCATTTTTCCTTTAACCATTAATTTGTTCAAATTCTGACTATTGAAGTAGGTACAATTTTTAAATATAGGTACATTATTAAGGAATATATTTAAAAATACTTGAGAGTTATGTGTATGGTGATACAAACTTCTCTTTTTCAAATGAGACCCTCCTCCCTTTTTGTACTATAAATTATGTACTTAATGGATTATTTTTTTGAAAATGTTGATGCATTCGAAAGAGTAATTTCTCAGTTAGGTACTAATACATTTATTCTAAGGATAATAGTCCTTAAATATGGTTTTACAAAAATATGTCATATTGGATCTAGTATATATTATAAGTAACTAATTGGACTTTTAACTGCATTGTTGAAGAAAAAAGGGGATAAACCTGTTCAGCTAATTTCTTTGTGTATTCAATACAATACATAATATATAGTTGGTTAGTTAAAGCACTAAAATTCACGGAAAAATATGAAAAAAAATATATTAGTCAAAAAGGGATGTTTCCATATTTTAGGAGGAAAAAAATAGTATTGTGCACGAGCATATTATATTATAATCTACAACAGTAGAAAAATTCAGAGATCATGAAAATGTATATAATTCTTTGTACCTATGGCAATTATAACTAAAAAATAAAATTAAAATAATACAGACCTGCAGCACAAAATCACAAAGATATTGAGTTTTTCAACTAGCCATTATTAATAGATTGCGTTTACACTCTGTGTATTATACATTGGTTATTGGTATAGTACATTACACCATTGGTTATAAATACTAGTATATGTGATATATGTAGGATTGTTATAATTTATACGACGGAAAAGTGGTTCTATACCGGGGTATTTAATATTAATAATAATTATAGCTGTTGAATGGTATAAACCTGTCAATCTTCGGTATCCTGTCACTGGATTTCAGTTCTTCACGATGTTGCAAACCTACAACAGAAATATAGCAACAATATAAAATACTGCAGCCACTCTGGTGAATGTGTTTCGCTCACGGTAACGGGCAAATAGTTTAAATATATCGATCGGCAATTAAAATTTAATACAGGTACAAAATACCATGCCGTTGTTACCTGGTTATATGTCTAAGTATTATCTAACGCACGTATATGTATAATACGTATCATGGATATATATATATATGTGTATATCATTATAGATAGACATACAAAACGACACTGTCATAATTATTATTCCTCTGGGGTATCATATTTTCTGACCGTATAATGATTTTCATTCAAACGAAGGTTCGTCTCCGCGATCGTATTCTACGATTTTCACGTGCCCGCCATTTATGCCGTCGTTATTATTACTTGCATGCCACGCTATTACTTAAAACTTAATAGGTACCCCTACATAGATGCATCGTACACCGTGTATTGTGTTTGACGAGACAGTGAGCGTATAACGTTTGAAACCCACGTATTATATTGTACAAGTGCAGTACCTAAATGCCGAATAGTATATAGTACTATGTATAGCAGGTACTTAGCTGTCGAACGGTAATATAAAAACACTATGTTATTATGTGCCTACAGGTTTTTTTACACTCCCATAATATACCAAACAATATAAATAAATAGGCATTATATTGCCATTCGGCGATAAGCCCTCGTGCCCTTGTCCGAACAACAAATAGAATCGACACGTTTCTGCAGTTGTTGTAAAAACTGTGCGACGGACAAGTAGTAGGAACATAAAGAAATAACCAATAAGTAAAAAGCACACACACTCTATAGTCTATTCTCTCTATAGTCAATAATGCTCTAAACTCTCTTTACGATAGCTCTGTATATTCTGATATATTGTGTTCTTAAATCTTAGTGTATGTAGGTAATTGATGGGTTTTAGTATAACTGCCTAAACGGTATATATTAGTACCTACAGGTTGTTGTAGTTGTATAGTTCTGTTAGTTTAATCTAATTCAAAAATACTCGTATAATGTTCAATTTGATTTTATATACCGACCTGCAGGCTGCAGCTATAAACACCAAGAGACAAATACTATGACAATACACTACAGCTATACCTAAAATAAAATATATGATACTTTAATACTATACAGATTACAGACATGTGCAGCGTAGAGTGTAAAATAATGTTTGGAAATAGTCTAAGATTTAACGAATTTATTGTCACGTCAATAAAACGATATATTTTTAATTTATAGAAAACACGGTGGGATATATCTTACAATATATATATATATAGGTGGAGTGTCACCGAGTGAGCCAGAATTTTTCTCTTAAAATTGACAGCGATATTTGTGCAGCCATTGCAGATTATTGCAACTATAGAGTCGCCATACACTGCGATGCAACAGCCAACAATATAATATATTTAATACAGAGAGAAGTTAAACTAAATGTAAAGCGTTTACCCTATTAAACACCTTCTCTGTATAAATACATTGTAAATTTCAAAAGCCAATAATTGTGTTGTTGCGGCTTCTAATAAAAAAAAAAAAACCATTTACTTTGAATACAGCGAATATAAAATTCTTAAAGTTTCACACATGATAAGTATATTTTATATCGACGATTAGTTCAATGATACAATAAGTTCGCAAGAAAAAAAGTCTGCACAAACGGATGGCGATTAATTATTATAATTATACGTCTATCCTGAGTATTCCGATTTATGATAACCTCTTTTGTTCTTAATAATCATTTGTATATAATACTAATAATTCTAATTATTAATTAAAATGTCGAACTGTGGTGTCATCAGGTCTCATAGTATAGGTCAAGCTATCATTTCCATTATAAACCCATAGGTAAGTGATAAATTACTATAATCCGCGTCTCCGTTGACCGAGAGTCAACATAGGATAACAAACCTCTATAGGCTATAATAGATATAAATACTGTTCATCAGTTTTATAAGTCCAATTATAATGAATCACATCATCTTAATTTGGTTTTTATATTAGTCTGCCAACGATTAAAATCAAGTTGCCACAGTTGTCTGAGTAAGTTACAAACGTGTAATATTAATTTACTAAGACAAAGAATATTATGTGTATTGCAACGATGTTCACCTGAAAATGTTTTAAATAGATTGAAGCATGTATAGTACCTAATAATAAAACTTGTATTTCAAAAATCGCAAATGTTTGATTCTTAATAAAAAATCTTAATTGTATACTGTATAGTAGGTAAGTATACACATCAGTGCACAAGTAAAAAACAGAATGCAAAATATATGCATCACTGAAATTTGATAACATTATGATTGAATTTCAAAAAGCAAATAAAAATATTAATTTACTATATCAAATTATAACGTTTGTTGACAATGTTGACATATATTGAATGTACAAATATATTTTAATAATAAATAAGGTAAAAAAATATGTTTAAAAAAAAAACATTACCTAACTACTTATTGCCAATATACGCAGTAATATTATGTATTAGTAACTAGTTTTTGGTGTCAAATAATACTTGAACATGAATAAAATGAAAATTTAATTTTTTCAAATGAATATAATAATATGGTAACATACTAAAACATGTTAGGTACATGTAAGTAAAACACACCCACAGCGCCATATTACAATTAATTATAGTATAATAATTAATGGAAGCTAAAAATGATATGCACCACATTATCATGTTTTAATCATTTAACTCCGAACTCGTATTTTATCATTAAGTATATAATTACTATTTATAAGTAATTGCTAATTAAGCTATTATGAAAGTTATACTCACTTAATTAAAGAAACTACATGAACGTTTAGTTTCTAAACTTAAAACAACGAATTGGTTCAATAAAGATTAAAGATTTTTTGAAATCCACTTCACAATATGCAGTTCCAAAAAGTTTTTAAATATTCCGGATATAGAAGTTTTTTAAGTAAATCTTTACTGATTCAACGATATTTAAAATATACCAACAAAACAATTTATCCTTTTATATAGTATATTATAATGTAACAATGATGAATAAGATCTTACGAATATATTTCTCAAATTAAGAGGACTGGAGTACACTATAATATTAGTGAAAATATTATAATATAACACAATAATATAACACCCACCTGCGTATTCGTCGTAATACAAACGTAAATAATTACAGTATCTTATACTATACCTACATTTATTTTATTTAAGTATAATATATAATATTAAATAGCTTTCATTGATTACAAATTATAGTTTACAATATTATCCAAGTCTATATTATTATTGGATATATTTCTCTCATTGTGTAGAATATATAAAAATAAATATGTTAGGCCAAGTTTTTACCGGTTTCATAAGTCGTAACACCGAAAGAACGTTTACACATAGGTGAACTGATGCTGGTATATATCCATATAGGTATTAGGTACTATGTAAACTATGGAAAACTAATAACTTATAGTGGTCCACGTTAACAACTTGAAAATAATCACACAAAATACAGAAACACATAATCACGAAAAAATCTTTGATACAATTTTACTAAATGTTGATAATTATTATTAAGTTTATACTTTATTTTCTAATTTGCAGAAACAATTATACATATAATAATGCCTATACTTGACGAGGGCTAAAAGTTCCTCCAAGCACTGTTATTTCGCCAATACACTTTAGGTCATATTGGGATATGTGATATTTGAACATTCTACGCATTTCTACATATTTCTATTTTACCCAAGTCGTTGATATTTTGATGGTATATATGAACAAAGAAGAAAACTGCAACGTTTTTTTTTTTTTGGCTACCTTCAAGGTTGTTGGGCGTTTCCCCAAGTTCGAAAAATAGATAGATGCGAATAAAATACGCTTTGAGACAACTTATAACAATAATACATGATGGCTTACATTTTTATAGAACTATGTACAATATGTATTACAAATCGTACATAATATACAATAATAAATAATAATAAATAGACATAAATATATCCCATTTTTTATATTTATACGACCTTGGTACAACGTATGACATCGATTACATGTTACACATGCGGCGTTGGGATAATTTTGTGTTGATTTTTGAATTTTTATCATCATTATGTAGGTGGAGTTTGATAAGCAAATTAATGACGATTGGCAGTTAATAAAATTTAACCTTTTCCCGGGGATTTTCAGTGATACAGGAACATTTGGCATTACCTCTTCTATATACTTTTATTTTTAAACCACAACAATTTGTCAGTTCCTTGACGTCACGTTATTATAATATATTGTTGCTACTTTTTTGCTCGTCGCCTTGCACTTTTTTTTTTTATCATTACACGTTTTATTCATTGTGTTTTATCGCATTGTTGGTCTGTGGAAATGATTGTAAAAATCTCGCGTCTGCGAACCGGGTCAAAAACCACGAGGAATGCATATCATTATGTGCATGTATATCTGCTCTGCACCAGTGTGTATAATATAATATAATACGTGCACTGACAGACCAGATATATACATATGTATTACACAGTATACGCTATATACACACACACTAAACCCGGGTTCTGGTTTAATGGTTACAATCGACTGTTTCGTTTTTGCAAGTCCAACATCAAATAGCGTTGAAAAAATATAGAAAAAGAAAACAGTGTAAACCCTCATGCAGAGTAGGTACGTATATAAGAACTTTATAGGTAGATAACTCAATAATATGCATAAAAAAAATTATACGCTATAATAATAATTAATGAAATACCTAATCATAAATATACGTTCTAATTTATCCTATTCCTTCGTATTTTATGCATCATAATGATATGAGAGAAGTACCTACATAAAATAATATTTAACCTGTGCAAGATTAACCTGTGATTAGAAATCTACGTATAGTATAGGTACCTACGCTTGTGGCATGTGCCACGTATATTATATAAAACTCTTAAATTATTGTGGATTTTAAATTTAATTTTCAGATGCGTTTTTGATTTCTTTATTATGCGATAAGTATTCTAAAATTACTTATTTTCAAAACATACAACTTTTTTCAAATAACACAATTTCACTTTCGATTTCCAATGCATTGCTATTAATTGCTCTATTCAAAGATGACAGATCATATGCAAGTCTTAACATCAAAACTGCATTGATAGTGGCGAGCTATGACATTGATATAGGTAGGTACTAAAAATATGTGCCTATAGTATGGCTATTTATACGGCTATAGGTACAACATAATATTACCAAGTTAATTGTAAACATAGTTTATATTGGTATGTCTGTTAAAATTGATTTATATTGTTATATAAAACAAAAGCTTTTGTATAAAACTATAAAAGTCTGGAAGAATTAAACTTCTGCTTGAAAAATTTACATTATCTACTGAACATGGCTACCTTTATAAAATATATAGTATTATGCAGTACCTATACTATAAATCAAAAGTTACTATACAATAGTCAATAAGATTTTTTTATATAATATAATTACATCCATTATTTCAACTCTCAACAATATTCCATTATTCATTACTACTTAATCTGAATTCAAATGTTCTATATAATTATTTTGTATCAAGTAAAAAGTTAAAATAGCGTTTTAAAAAAACAAATTAAACGGTATAAAATTGAATGATAGCGAATATTTTACCAATTAGAGACGATAAAAAGATGCATAGAAAATTAATTATAGAGTTTTTATTTTCGCCAATAACATTAAAGTAGTAATACTCGCCTCTAATATAATTACCATCGTATTGGTGTAGTTTATACGTCGCACACATAGGACCCGTTATCCAGCCATTGTCAAGTAAGGTGATAGATGAAAAGTTTGTAAACATATTACACCTAATGCGGTATAAACAATATTAACAGGTCGGTCAAGTCAGGAAATAATTTGTTGTTACCTAAATTTGATCATACTGATAATTTTACAACTATACGGCGAATTTAGGACATAATATCTTGTAAATATTTAGCTAGAATAGGTAATATTCTTTATTATAAGGGTGGTCAATCAATATAATTATCGTGGTGTAAACTAGGTCATTGTATTATTTTTATGACCTTTGAAAATAATCGGTAATTCAGTACAAATACATTACTATTTGTAAATGTTGATGATTATTAATTTTGAAATCTGAACGTTGTAAATAAAATCTATAAAGCTTCATTGCATAGTGATCTTAGGTTATTTGATATAATTTATTATTGCATAGCAATGCACAAAAGTTGTGGTACATAATATATATACAGAGTGATTCACAGAGCATACTTAGTGCTTACCCATTTTTTGCTTTCATAATGAATTTATTCAAATTTTGATTTTAAGCATAGGTTAGTTTCTTATAGCATTCAAGGATGATTTTAATGTTACCTATGTGTTTTTAGATGAGAATCAACCTTTCTTAATGTAATTTGTTAGGCAGTTGATTTTTTTTGAAAATGTTGTACCTAGTTAAATCAAAATTTGAACGTGTGCTTTCTGAGTCATTGAAATGTTTGGACTAAGGATAATGGTTTACAAAAATATAAAATAGATTTAATATTGCATCTAGTATTTATTTTATTAGAACATTTTTACACATTTTAGATTCTGAGAGGAGAGATGAATGTATTGATTTTACAATGATGAGTGTGTTTTTATTTTTATTATTTGTGTCGTTAAAAATTTATAATATGTTCAAAGCTTATAGTTAAGGATTGAAAATTAAAAACACTGTCTCACGTAAATAGGTAAATAAATTACTTCATTCACAATAATATCATCAAAAATACTTATTAATATCATAGGGTGACAGTTCGTCTTAGTTCAGAATTGTTTTTTGTATACAATAATATTATATCATTGAATTCAAATATTTTGTCACCATCCATTACAGTGACCCACTTGTAACCTATCATAAGTAGAGCGACATCCACTTGTCCACCTTTTTTTTTTTAAAATGTATAGAATATTATTAATTACTAAAATATTCAAATCTTCCTGGTGTATATTCCAAACCCATTATCAGGACCTATTATCCTTACCTATACTACACAGAGTTGAATAGCTCAAAAACTATTCATTCGAATTTCGATTTAGCTTCAAAATGTTCAAAAGAGTCATACGCTTAATAATTTACAGGAAGAAGGGTGTGTCTTACTTAAAAAAATAAGTCGGTAATTCTTTAAATGGTATAAAACGTCTAAGTAAATATTTTAAAATATGGTCCATAACTATATGCTTTATAAAAATCATATTTCAAAGAATTCATTGTTAAATGATAGTATTACAACGATGATAAATTATTAGAGATGAGAATGGTTGGTGAATCACCCTGTATGGCTGTAAAGCTTATAATAATTAACGCTCAGTTAAAGCTTTAGTCCTCGGCGCCTTTATACTAACAATAAGAGTTCAATAGTCCTATTATACCTACTGTAATATAAGTCGTTTGAGTGGATTATGGTGTTATTAAAAATATCTTGTAGGTACCCCATTGGAATTTTATTTACAGTAACCCATTATTATTATTATTATGATTATTGTTATAAGAGAATAATATACACGGCACTTCGAATGTATTATTTTAAGTTTTCATCCCACTCGCGGAATTTTATGAAAGTAAAGATTTCGAATAATAACGAAAACTTACAAGTTTAATGTCGGCTCCTAAATATTTTGGTATACACAATGCGCGTGTGTTAACAAAAACTGTTTATTCGAATGACAGGTTAGAAGTTATTGGAATGACAGGTTAGAAGTTTTAATGTAAGCCTTTTCCATCTGTATTAATGTTATAAACGTATAACTATAATGTATTATGCGTTATATAATATATTATATACGTATATATAAAGGGTACAAAATAATAAAAATGTCAAAATATTATTGAACGTACCTATGTAATATAATTTATAACGGAAAAGCATAATATTATGACGTCTGGAGTTGTGCGGCGCCTGCGTGTTCGTGTTCGTGTGTTCAGTTGTTCAATACCATTATATTTTATTTTACTCCATAATACTGTAGGTACCTACCTATTTTAATGAGGTGGAAAATTAATGTGTGACTAAAAGGGTTAAACATTTGTTTGTGAGTGGGATGGGATATTTACAACGTTCCATAACTTATCAATTCAAATATTCGCTAATAATAATGATATTGTCGCTATAGCAGAGTTATATACGTGAAAAGCTACACCAAAGCTCGTAAGTGCCATAATCAACGTGGGTATCTCGAGACTAGATTATATTACAGTGACGTAACTAGGATTTTCGTAAAGGGGGTGCTAATTATAAATATTATACAATATGTACATACAAACTATAACTTTGATTTTAATTAATAAAATATGTATACATTATGTCTGCTGTCGGCGATTATCAAGGCAGTGACATCACCCCTTCCTTTACATTTTTTACACCCCGAACATACCAGTCAAATCCAAACTCTCCAAACATCCTCATCTCTTGGTTCAATAAACGGGGAATTAAAATCAACTAATCTAAATTATCACACATAACCTTTTCGCTCGGACCACAATAAGACTACTAACCGATCACCCTGAACAATTCCATCATACCTCACTACCTACAAGTAAACTAGCTAGGCCTCACACTAGATAGAAAACTTATCTGTGGTCCTCACCTCAACGACAATCGAAAAAAGTTAAACAGTAGACTCCTTGCCCTTACTAACATTGAAATTCAAAACACTTGTTATTTACAAGGTCTCCTCCAGCCCATATTGACCTACGGCATCATACTCTGGGTCCCAGCCAAAATATAAAATATCCAAACAATTCGAGCCTTCCAATCTATTTATTTACGTATCATCGCTAAAGCTCCATGATACCTAACCAACAAACTACTCCACGACGACCTCCAAATCAAAACCATTCATGATACAGCTTTTATCTTCTACAAAACGTTCCACGGAAAACCCCACAAGACGCTTCAAATTCAATTGGTGCAGAGGTTAACTTAGCTTATAACTTATAAGACATGCTTACACAGTAAATAATTCATTAAATTCATTGTAAAAAATGTGGGCAAGTGGGTGTAGCTCTGTTGTACAGTAGGTTACAATTGGGTCATTGTAATGGATTGTGTTAAATTTAAATTTAATAATATAATATCATTGTATAAGAAAAACGATTCTGAGCGAAGACGGTCAGTCAGCCTATGATATTATTATGTGAATAAAGTAATTTATATTTAATCTAATTACGCGAACTTATTTTAAATTTTAATCCTTAAGTCCGGTCCAGACCAAGAATCATTTGTCGGAAACAAATGTTTCTGAAACTATCCTCGAAAAATATTTATGTTAGCGCTTATGACGGGGAATTGGAAACATTGTCCTCGACAAATTTTTTTTTTGGTCTGTACAGGGCTTTAGCTATAAAAGTTGAACATTTTATACATTTTTAATTACTTTTCCATCGAAAAAGATACTGTTAAAAAATATAGAAGCATTTTTACTGCCCCAAACGGTGATGACCAACACAAAAATAAAAATTAATAAATAAAAACACACATCATTGTAAAATCAATACACTCCACTCAGAATCTAAAATGACTCGACAGCGAGTCTTCCTTCAAATCATTCACAGCCTATATTATAAAATGGTTTCATCAAATTTACTTTTGTAGGTAATGTACCTATAGATTGTAAATAATCAATAAACGCCATTCTATTTAAGAAAAAAAAAAAGCATGTCTGCTACGATCAATAGATAGTGGTAATAATAAATTATTAAATTAAATTAATATTCCTTTAAAGTTTGATTCATGTAATAATTTGATATTATGACATGGCCTCAAGGGGTGTCATTAACCCAATACCCAACACCCCCCCCCCCTTGAATAGGCCCCTAATTATATACATATAGAATTTCAGTGTTCATAGACTTGTATGTACATTGTACATATATTTGTAACCTGTTAATATTGGAGATTCTTTCTGTGGCTAGGAAGTGTGTACAGATAATTTACAGGAATTTGAATACTCTTATAGAGCAGGTGTACAGTAGCCTTAAAGATAATAGGATGTAGAAATAGTTTCGATGCTAATGAGCCATGTTTCAGGTTGGAAAAATTTCCATTGATCAGTGACGCAACTGAAGCATATATAGTGGTGGTGAGAGTGGGTGTATATTATAAAAAGTTTTAAACCTATACATGTTACATTATTAGTAAACAGTAATCTTCTATAGGTACTATATTTAAAAATATATTATAATCCGTATAGTGATAATAAATAGGAATTTGTTTTATCATTATCGGGTACAGGTACAAATTTGAAAAATTAAAAAACATCTCTGTGTAAAATTGGGTGTTTCTATGATATAGGACATTTCGGCCATCGATTATTTATATTATCGGTGGCAGATGACACTGTATACCCACTCCATACATGGTGAACGCTGTTAATAAGTCTTAGTGTACATATATGCGTAAATTATATTATAAAGGGTAAAATGATTTAATGAACACATTATGCCAGTATGGTTTATATAGATGTATAGCCATGTAGCCGTGTAGGTATGAAGGAAATTTATACGTGTAAAACAATTGCGTTTATAGTATATTATAATATTATATTAATATCAAAACGAGATAATACATTACACTGATTAAATACAGTATTAAGTAGAACCTACACTTTACTATATCATGGTTATATCACGGCGACCGATAAAATGTTTTATAATAATTATTATAAAATGTACTTTTTGATGTGGCGTATAATGTGCAAGTCAATCGGGTCAGTCGATGCGGAAGAAAAATAGAGGGAAAAAATAGCCCCTATAAGTGATCGAGATAAATCTTAGACGGGGAAACACAGCGGAGAAATGTAAAAAATTCAATCGCGGTATACATAAAGGTATACCGTGTAATGTATAATATTATGTGCATATATTATAATATAAATATAAACATAAATAAAAAGTGTGTACTTCGAGTGTTTCGACGAACGTGAAGCAACTTTCTGCGCTGAACTTGCATCAAACTTCCGTTCACCTGCAATGTTTGATGTACATATTATTATAGGTATAATGCGGTAAAAAATAATATATTATAATCTCCGGGGCATCTGCTGCAGATGTTTACAACTGCAGCTGTTTATATATTATTTAATATTATTATATTGTTGCAGTGTATCGCGACGACAGTGATGAAGTAGATATGATGACGATGATAAAAATATTAACGAATCGTATAATATAATATATATTAGTCACTTTCTCCTGCTCGCTTTCTACGTAAGTACCTATATAGGAAATAGGAATTAGCCCGGGAGACGGACACAATTATTATATTATATTATATTATTACGAAGAAAAAATAAGCGTTGAAGAAAAAAAAAAAAATTGCGTCGAAATTGAGTAGCACGCAGTAGGTATATATATAGATACTTCGCCGCCTTAGAAGTGGTCTCCGTTTGACGTGAAATTGTATTTCTTCGCGTGTTTTTCGGACTCATGACCCGGGGCAGAATGCTACCTGTGTGTGTCGTATGTGAGCATCATAATATTATTATACATATTATATTATATATATATATATAAAATCATAAAGATAGATTTTGTAGATAGATATGAAAACTCTTCGCGTACCTAGCTAATTTGTAATATTATAACGTAGTTATATTTTATATACTATTGTCATTATTATTAGGTATACCTTTCCGAGCCAAAAATATAAGAAAATAAAAATCATTTATTGTTATCAGCATCGACGAGGACCTACGTGATCGGATGCACGTCACATAAACAGGCGTCTGTTTAATTTTTTTTTTTATGCCGCCGACAAACGATTGTCTGCTGTCTATCAGCGTTCGCGGCGTCTGCGCTTTTACAGCGGCGCTTTACCACGAACCAATGGAGCGCCTTCGTAAAAAATACGAATCGTAAAGAAATACGCACGCACGCATTATAATATTATTATTGTTATTTGTTATTACTTATTATTATTGTTATTATTATTATTATTATTATGGGCTGGAAAACAAATATTATAATATTCACATTCGCGGTGGGTGGTGCACTGCCTGACTGCCGTTATTAACCGGTGCATCGATGCGATTATCGTCGTTGCAGCACAGTGTATAATGTCACACAAGACGTTTGTCATTGCATCGAACATGTACTCTGTAGTAGTCTGTAACAGTACTATATAAATTGCAGTTATGTGCAATATCCTGCTGGGGAAGGGGACACGACTGTTTCACGTTTCTCCGAAACGTTATTGTATTACATTTTTGTGTATAATATACATATAACATTTTATAGTTATTTCATTATTATTATATTATATTTTTTTCACCATTATTTGATATTTGGTTTTTTATTTCAAAATAAATAACGATTTGCCGTTTGTACGATTAATAGTGAACCTACGTCGTACAAACAGGAATTAGGATTGAGGGCCATTCCTATTTCCTATATACTTTATAGGTTGCAGGTAATTGGTTTATATGACAATAATTGTACATAGTAAGTATGTGCAATGTGCATTGTGCACGCAACCAAATTTTATGATGTGACTATGTGAACGTTCGGGTAGGTGTGACGTTATAGTGACACTTAAAAACTTTTACAACACGGAAATGTCACTTTTTTACGTTGTAAAATGTAGGTATAGGTACTAGGTAGGTAGATAGGTGCAATATTATGAATAATTTTTATACCGAATAAGCGAATTTTTTTTTCTATTCAATTTAATGATATGATTCACGATAAACAAGTTGTGTATACAACCTACAATAAATACTTTGTTTTTACGGTTAAATGTGTCCAATGTCCATTAAAATTAATTCTAAAAATATGTTAATGCGAGTTCATCTAAATATATTATAATATAAAAGTAAATGTTAAAATTAAAAGTAATCTGTACAAATCACCAGTAGAAAAGGATTATTTAGACTTTAGACTCTATAAAGTTTAGAGTCGATATACATAGTGGGTATTATGGTGAAAAAGCTAGGCACAAGCACGATGAACTCATCCACTACATCACAGATATACGTCAAAAAGAATGATAATAAAAGTTCATTCAAAGCAAAGCAAAATCCCTACATTTTCTTCTAAAGGAATAAACTAAATTTGTATTAATGGAGATAAGATTGTTTCCAAGATGCGTGCAAGCCACGGGGTTTATTATAGTTGGATCTTGTACATCAACATGCAAACATCATAAAAAAAAAACAAAACCCTGTGCAATTTAAAACGATGTATATTGAATACCATTA
Source organism: Macrosiphum euphorbiae (assembly GCA_949089665.1). NCBI lineage: Eukaryota > Metazoa > Arthropoda > Insecta > Hemiptera > Aphididae > Macrosiphum > Macrosiphum euphorbiae. The sequence goes on along the minus strand of CARXXK010000004.1, from coordinate 44,942,020 downwards.
AGTCTTATAGAATATGAATACAAGTAGTTACGGAGTTTGATATAGTGATACATACTGTCAAACAGAATAATACAAAATGACGTCTAAAATATAAAAGTTGAACGAATTTCTTGGGTTGCCTCAGGTAGAGTTGGGATCTGTGCTCAAAACTTGACAGTTTTATTGAACTATTTTGAGTGTGATTATTGATTTGTGTGTGGACTGTAGACAATAGCCTTAAATTTCAAATGAAAAAATTAAAATATAAAACAATTATTAATGAATATAGCACATTTTTTTTTAACTGACGCATACAGTGATTGTAATGAATGATATAATTATTTAAAACCTAATAAAAACAGTAATGATTCTTTCACAGTTCAGTTCAGTTTCGTTTACCATATAAATATTATAATGAATAATGATTAACCATTTGACAATTCAGTAGTATTGCAAGGACATTTATTGAATTGGAAAAATAGTAAAGCTTTAAAGATTAAAAAAAAATGTTTTACTACGTAGGTATGTAACTATGTATCTATTATTATTATTAATCAATAATCACCAATAAGAATGGACACAACCTAATATTTTATAGCATCGATCGTTGAAATTGTATACATTTTGTATTTTCACGTTTTAATTAATATTTTATTTTGATATGATGGGTGTAAAATGTAAATATTGATCATACATTGTAATACCATTACATACAGGCATATACAGCTGAAAAAAAAATATAGTATAATATTATAAGTTGTTACTAAGTTCTTATATAACATTTTACCTTGGTCCTTGATCGTTAACTAGGTTAAATATAAATTTAATGTTTTTAGATTACAATTATTGTCGGTCATCATTATTAATTACTAATTATTTATCAATATTATTAGCTATTACATTTAAAACCTATAATATTATAATAACGGTTGGGTAAATGCGAAGTAAGAAAAAAAGCGTTTTTCTCCTTTCTCTACGCCCTTTGCCCGAAATTTTATGGGGTCGGCCAAGTAAGAAGAACATCATTTTAATTATTGTAGGTATGAAATGAATAGGTTTAAGGCATATTTGTTATCGGTAAAATATTGTATGATGTGTTTACAAATTACTATATAAGAATTAGATTTTTGAAAAAAGTCTACCCAAATAGATTCAGGAAAACTTATTGATTAAAAAATATCAGTTAGTCTAAGAAAACATGCACACATAAGTTCCTTACCGATTTTTTTATATTATCTAAGTCAATTGGCTTCTACGTATTATCCATATAATATTATAATTTATAATATGAAATAGAATTAATAAAATAATAAAATAAATTTATATAATTTATATTATTTTTATTATAATAAAATAAATGCATGGTTATAATAAAATCTTTTCACTGAAAACACTATATATTCACTTTAAATTGAAGTTAGTAATTGCCTATTAGTTACTATTAAACAGCATACTAAATAAATAATATTAAATTATCTAACTGTGTAAAATGCATGTTTTAAAACGTGTGCAATTTAAATAATAATTGATAAGTAAAAATAGTTTCTTATAGCTATACAACTTGATTTAAAAATAGATATTATAATATTATGTTTACATAAAAAATGCATACAAACAGTTATTATATTTAATTATAACCATTTAATTAAAAAATTAATTAACAGTTAGGTACAAGGGTATGACTTATAGGTAATCAAATATCAGTAAATCAGTTGAATTATTTCTGAACATTTACAATGTTACAAACATCACATAATAGTATACTACCAGTAATTAGGTTTTGAATAATAATTTTAAAGTACCTAGTAAGTATATTAGGTATTGAAAAATAAAACAATAAATTTACCATTTGCAATGTTATATTATAATAATTTTGTATTCAACTCAAAAGAAATCATTAGTCACCCAATACCCAATTATCGTTTTAACCTGCTCATTGCACGGTTTATCATCCTGAATAAAACATAAAATAACTATAATTAAAACTATTAATAGTTCCACTGTCGAGTAAATTATTTTTGCTTAAAATTAGAATGAACATAAAACATTAAAAAAACAATTAATTTGTTAGGTCTTAGGTCAATGTTTGAAACATTAACACTGGTAACTGCGTTATCAATATGACCATTATAAACAGTTTTATAATTGCATTACCACTCGTACTTATATTATTTTATATTCATCGCATGGAAATTATACCTAATTGTTCGACAATGGACAATGTCAGAATATGATATAATAATATAATAATATAACCATAATGTTAATTGTTAATTATTATTATATATTAGTCAATAATTACAACAAAATCTAACATATAAATATGAAAAACACAATGTAAAATAAATACATAAAAATTGAAATATCCTACAAGCTAAGAAAAATGTAATTAATAATATAATGTATCTACCTAACTAATGGTCTTTGCTGTTGAAGTTTTAACTAGGATTATTGAAAAAACAAAAGAAATTATGTTATAGACTTATAGTGAACAATTTTTTTTTTACTTTTTCAATAATACTCATGTTAATATATCATCATTATGTGTAAATAATATTATGTAGATAGCAGGTACCTATTCAAAGTATTTCAAACTGTAATACTATCATGATTTGACAGTTGACTAGCTTTGCATCAAAACACCAATGACCAATATAGATCTAGATTGTATACATATTAGTAAGGAATTAAAGTATAAAGTATTAAAGTAGGTATGTATATACTCTATCTATACGACCCATTTTCTATCAGAAACCAGTAACCACCCTTAAAATTAAAAGTCTAATAATTAGTCTACTTTTGATCACGAACAAAAAAAAACATCGTTATAAAATCTTAAATCAATACATTCGTCGATCCGTTTAGAATCATAATTGTATTTAAATATTTGTTCGGCTAAAACGTAAAAATAAATTATTAAACATTGCACTATGTGGGTGCTTTGATATGCATCCAATTGTTAAATTAAAAAAGGGGGAGAATGGTGGGGTCAATGACGTTCGATATCATGTTAAACATTTCGGCGCCACTGAAGTTATATATAATTTTATATTTATATACAATAAATATATACAAATATACAATGCTTTTTATTTTTACAATAATGGTATATCGATACAGTTTTATAAATTGAAAACTTTAAATATTAAATTACTGAAGTAGAGAATAAAAGGTAAGCTATAACTTAATCATAAAAGATAAATTATTTTATTTTTAGAATTTAATCTATTATTGTATATTTGTATTACCTATATATGGTATAACCTTTATAGTTTATATTATATTAATATTTAATATCTATATGTGACTATGTATAATAATATTATGTAGATCAGTAGCTCAATTATCGGGAGTGTTGGGTGTGCAATTCACAGGGGCCCCGGGTATTTGGGGGCCCCCAGATCTCATATACGATATTTCTACTATAATATGTAATATACAGAATAATATAATAATAATTAAAAAAGGTGGGTAAGTGGATGTCGCTCTGCTGTACAGTAGGTTACAAGTGGGTCACTGTATAATGGATGCTATTAAATTTGAATTCAATGATACAATATCATTGTATAAGAAAAACGATTCTGAGCGAAGACGGTATGTCAGTCTAGGTTTAAGACAAATTATATTCATATCTATGGTATTAAAAAAAAAATTGACCTATAATAAATTCCAAATTAATCATATCATATTATCACAATATCCATTTGGTACTTATAACACGTTATACATCAACATCAATAACAAACCCTGATACTATCATAGATATATAATAGTACACTTTAGAAGTTTCAAGTAGGTACCCACGAATAATATTATATAATCACAACAAAATTTTGATATGTAATTTCGTCAAAATTTGAACATAAAATGACTATAAAAATAAACTGTGATTGTATATTTTTTAGATTTTTCGGTAAGAGAATTAACTACTTACGTGGAATCTTGTTTTAAATTTTCAATCCTTAGCTATAAAAACTGAACATTTTATAATTTATTAATTACGATGATTAATAAATTTCGAGATTTTGAAAAATTCTGTCAAAATTCGATGTTTAAATGCTTATAAAAAAAAATTGTGCCTATGTATTTTTAATATTTTTCAACTGATATTGTAACAATATATCAGGAGCCTTGTATTAGGTTTTTACACTTTTTGGCCCAACAGATAAAACTTTATTGATATTCATAGAAAAAAAAACTAAAAAAATTGAAAAATGAAAATACCCGTAAACAGCTCAAAAAGAGTCAAAATATTTTCAAAATTGTATGGTGTATAGGAAATGCTAAAAAAATTTGAATTTAAAACGCTCATAAAAATTTAATTTGATTGTCCGGTAGAGATTTTTTTATTGATAAAGGTAGACAAACTTATGAGTAATCTTGTATTACATTTTCAAATCTTAGATTTAAAAAGAAAAATTTTTACGAATTCAAAATAATTTGCTAATTTTCGTGATTTTTCCATATTTTGTCAATTTTTGAACTTTAAATGCTATTAAAAAAAAACTGTGACCAACGATTTTTAATATTTTTCATCTGCCTTTGAAACAATATACTAGGAGCCTTCTATTAAAATTTCAAGTTTTTTTAACCAACAAATAAATTTTTATTGATATTTCTAGAAAAAAAACTAAAAAAAAATGAAAAATGAAAATGTCCCTAAACAGTTCAAAATAAATCAAAATATTTTGAAAATGTTATCGTGTATAGAAAATGCAAATATAAACAACCAGTGAAAATTTCATGTATCTACGGCCAGTTGTTTAAAAGTTACACCAAAAACCAAATTCAATTTTTTGAAAAATCAATTTTGCGTAAAAATTCCCGTTTTTTCTTAATTTTTCTTTTGTTTTCCCGGCGCTTGTGAAAACTATTGGGAAATTTTTACTTTTGACCCCCCAAAGTACCAACAAGATTCACTTTCCTATCAGAAAAGCTACTGATGAAGAAAATCCAAGCACTTTTACTGTCCTAAAACGTGATGACAGACACAAAAAAAAAATAAAAAAAAAAAAAAACACACATCATTGTAAAATCAATACATTCATCGTTTCACTCAGAATCTAATATTAATACAATTAATATAATATAATCTATATGTATATTATAAAATAGAAGCACCTTTTTTGTATGGACGAGCATATCTCGAAAAGAACTCTACTTATTACGGTTTTCACTAATAAATCGGTCGAGTCACGGGAAATGTTTTAATGTATAATAATTTTCCTTGGTAAAATTAATTGGGCGGCCGAAAGTAATAACAATCTATGTCTATATATATAAAAATAAATGTTTGTCTGTGTGTCATTGATCTCCTCCTAAACCACCGGAAATGTTTTGTGTGTTTTTGAGTGAGTTCCTGAATGGTTTAGATTCACAATTAGACCCAGTTGATTCAACTCGGAGAGGTGCTCGAACAGGTATTTTGAGATTTATGATAGACACTTTTGTTTATGAATGATTGCTATTGGTTATAGGAGAAATAATTATAGTAAAAAATAGTATTTTAATTGTTTGCCATTAGTTACCTACTCTGGCAGATGAGGCAAAAGGATCCATAAAATCGTCACACGCTTATGGTTTCGAAAATTATATCTTAAAACAAATATGAGAGTTGAATGTGTATTATATAGGTTCTCAAAAACTACTTGACAGAATTTGTGTAAATTTCAAATTGTTCTTGAAGTGTAACGTGCCAACCACTTCAAGTAGTCTTCAACTCAAGTTTGAGTGTATTTTGAATTAAAATAACAAGTTGATGGTATAATGATAGTTTATTTGTATTTATTTAACACGAAAAATATTCTAAGTCCAAATAATTAAATTATAATAATGTGGTAAACGGGATGTGACTTAGTATCGACTTGGTGGCTGCTCTGCTGGTGCTCGTCGTCTCGGCTGGTGTTCGTCTGCTGGACGCTTGTCCATCGACGTATTTCGTCGTTTATTTCTAATAGCTCCCTCCTATAGCATTTTTAGTATAAAAAATGGTACATAGCCGCGTACACCTGACGTCATTTCGGGTGTCCTCTACGAAATAATGTTAATTGGGGATTATATGTTTTCAAAGTTATCTATTTGTGTTGTTTACGGCTTTTTTGTCTTTCCTAGAATATGGATATTGCGTGCGTATACCTATCAAGGCTTCGCGCTGTACCATTAATTAGTTCTGTGCTCTTATCGATGTGGCCGCCCGGATGTCTATATTATTACTATTATCGGGTTACGTGCCCCCTGCAGCATTTATATCTATTATTGAATATAATATATTATATTATAAGCGTGTTATACTTAATACAGCATAATATAATATATTATTTTATATATTATTACTATTATTAATATATACGTAGTCACAGCCCGTTACACCTCATCGCCCTTTCAAAGGTTTTTGTAGGTGCTACAATTTGTAGAACTACAAAAATCTTTAAAGGAATTTTATATAAAACATGGACATAATACATAGTACATATATTGTTAATAATGGTCATAAATACAATTTTACATAATTTCTTTTCATGACATAATGATTTTCATTTTACATAATTTCTTTTTACGATACATAATTTTTCATCACGAAACATAACAATATTTCTTTTTATAACAACATAACATAACATAACATTTTTTTTTTTTTTTTTTTATAACAACAGTTTCATTACATAAGTTACATAACAATATATAATATGTCTTTCATCTGATTTTTAAACATAATAACGTAATAATTAAAATTTTTGTTAAAACAATATACCTTTAATAACTAATACAATAACATACTATATTACTATACCATTTAATACAATAATATTTTTATTATTTTTTTTTTTTATCTGAAAGAAATGAAAGAATATGAATGAAATAAAGAAAAAGTATAATATAGTTGAATTTAGGAAAAGAAATTAGTAATAATTAAAAAAACCAGGCTAGAGTGATAAGCTCTAGCTTTATTATTAAAAGAAAAAAAATGAATAGTTTGCAAGTCAAGCACATTCACAAAGGTTCGGTAACAAGGCAACACAGTTCTTTCTGTGCCATTCATCGAGAAAAATTTTAGTAGAAATCATTTCACCTTCGGAAATTATAATATTGTTGGGAATTAATGCACAACCAACAAATGGAAACAGTGAACCGACACTATGCCCAACATCAGCACCCGCAAGTGCAACCATAGCACCACGATACGATAGTAACGGTCTAAGGCATTTATCAACTAACGGTTTTGGCCCATTTGATCGTAATAGCTTCTGTTGTACACAATCAACCTTATTATATATACCTCTAATTCCCAAAATAGAATCCAGACTAGACATTATACCAAAATAGTAATTAGAAACAGGTACACATTTACCTATAGCCCTCACACCACTCAAGATAACACCGCCGGAAGAAACAGTTTGAGTAGCAAAACTAACTGTCATAAAACTATCGGGAGTACACAATTCGTTACGAAAATATGAGTGAAACTCTTCAATCAAACAAGCAGGACACGAACCACTAAGCGATGCACAAGTAATACCACATTCAAATACACTCCGTTTTTTGGAGTTAGATAGAGTTAGATTAAGTTTAGATGGATCAACACTTATGGTGAGCATTCGTTCACAATGCACATCGGTTAGATAAATACCAAACAAACTCACAAAAATATACGAATAGAAAAAATACATAATAACAAAGATTAAATTTAACAGTACTATGTTATGAAATTTCCTTAGTATTGCAAAAAAGACTATTAAAAGCGGTATTTTTAGTTTCCGGCGTTGTAAACAATTTACAGTGAAGAGGTCAAAACAAAAAAGAAAATTATGAATAAAATTGTATGATGTTCAAAGTAAATGAATGCAACTAATATCGGCCAGTCAAAACGAATTAGTCTAAGATTTAGTTTTTACAGAAAAACTAATAAAAAGTGGTAGGAGATTATATTAATAACTACGACAGGTCGTTTAATGCTTCGCCCTTCCGCTATCGATTGACACCTATTATAAGACTTTAAACAAAGTTTATAAGAGGTAACATACGAACAGACAACCCGTAACACTAAGAAACAACAAATGTTGTTCACGTAATGAGAGAGGTAGGGAAGTTGCTTGAAGCAGATAAAATATTGACTAATCGCAAAATAGCGACTAAACACTACCGTAAACACAGTAGTAATTTTTAGTATTATTTATTTTATTTAACGATTGAAGATTTAGTTTAAAATTAAATTATTATTTTAATTTAATTAAAATAATGGACAAAAAATTTACGACGATATTAATTACGTAAGCATACTTACAACAACGCAGCTGGTACAGCGGGTGCTTCCATTTGCTCGGTTGAAATGTTGATTGTAGTTGGGTGTTACGTAGTTGTACAGGATTCTTTCTCGGAGTTTCTGGAAGGTGTACAGGCTCCCAACGGTGATCCAGTGATGAATTTTCCTCCTTGATTGAATTTAGAAGTTGAAAAATTTTCAAAAAATTTTTAATTGTTCTTCAGGTTTCTTCTAAGTATCCTTTTGAGATACCCTGTCCACAGCGCCAATTTTGTAACGTGCCAACCACTTCAACTCAAGTTTGAGTGTATTTTGAATTAAAATAACAAGTTGATGGTATAATGATAGTTTATTTGTATTTATTTAACACGAAAAATATTCTAAGTCCAAATAATTAAATTATAATAATGTGGTAAACGGGATGTGACTTAGTATCGACTTGGTGGCTGCTCTGCTGGTGCTCGTCGTCTCGGCTGGTGTTCGTCTTTTATTTCTAATAGCTCCCTCCTATAGCATTTTTAGTATAAAAAATGGTACATAGCCGCGTACACCTGACGTCATTTCGGGCGTCCTCTACGAAATAATGTTAATTGGGGATTATATGTTTTCAAAGTTATCTATTTGTGTTGTTTACGGCTTCTTCGTCTTTCCTAGAAATGGATATTGCGCGCGTATACCTATCAAGGCTTCGCGCTGTACCATTAATTAGTTCTTATCGATGTAGCCGCCCGGATATCTATATTATTACTATTATCGGGTTACGTGCCCCCTGCAGCATTTATATCTATTATTGAATATAATATATTTTATTATAACTTATAAGCGTTTTATACTTAATACAGCATAATATAATATATTATTTTATATATTATTACTATTATTAATATATACGTAGTCACAGCCCGTTACAGGAGATATCAGGAAAGTTTAAAGAGTAATTTGAACCACTTTTGATTTATACCAGCACTGTTGATATTTAGTTGGATGTTGAACATACACTTATTATTATTATAATATAATATATTAGATTATATTATAATCTAATGATTAGTATAAGATAATGAAAATATATTTTAGAACATTTTTTGATAATTATCAATAAAGTAAAATAGTCAATAGTACAGTAATATGTAAAGCTGAATCTACATATTATTTTGTACTTGTATAATTGTATGTATAATAAATTACTAATTATACTATTAAGTTCTACATTTAAAAATACAAACAACGTCTTACTTTTTTTAGATTCTGAGCGGAGAGATGAATATACTTTTTATTTGAATACAATTCGAGATTGGCCGACTATGCCGGCGAGATATCCAGATTTTTCCCGTTGGATCGCCGCAGGTAACGGGCTGTTCATACAAATAATAATTATATGCATTCCAGCTAACAGTAGAGAAAAATAGCTATATTGAATAATATTGATGTTGAAGACACTATTGACGTTTCTAAAAATTAAAGTGATCTATTAGATAAAAAAAAACTGTAAACAACTATGTACATTTTTTATATTATTTGATTTGATTTTTAATAAGTGCTAAATAAGAGTAAGGTTAGGGCCTAACCTAACCTTAACCTAACCTAACCTAAGGCACTTTGTTTAGTTATTACTAATTTAAGGACAACATGTTCTGCTAAACTTCAAAATGTATTTATATCCTAAAAAAAATCACTAAATATAACCAAGACGAAACACATTTGAGGGCCGGAAAAATAGTTTTCCCTGGTCGAATTATTTTCATATATAGGTAGTCCGCCATTGACAGGTGACAAGTGACAATCCATGAAATTTTTGTTTCGTAATAGTATGCCTAAGCGATATTAGAATTGCGTTTTAGAGACGTCTTTAGGGGAAAGGCCGCCCACTTATACAATAGAGGGGTATGCTAAACAACCAAAAATATTTCAACAGAAATAACATTGTTATTGGATTGTTGTTTTATGTACGATTGTGTGTTTTTTATATTAAAAATGTTTATGATTTATGAATTGTATGTACCTACTGAATAGGTACCTCGTTACGACAATAATAATATATTCTTTAGAGTTTATAATCTTTATTCTTTATATTTTGTTGAAATATCAACAGGTATCTAGTGCTAATGCTACGGATATCGACAATTAAAATGGCTCACAGATTATAATATATTACATTAGTTACTAGTACAGTAGTACCTAGCGTCTTAGCCTTTTATAGGTAGGTACATTGAAAGTTTTTTGTAATTAAATTGAACATCTTTATTGACCATATTATTTCATGATATTTAAGGTCATGTTATAGTTTACAGGACATATTTATCAGAAAAGTTATTCGAACTTTCTTTGTTTTACCACAATGTACACCATCTAGATTTTTATAATCTGTGATTAAATTCTGTATCTACCTGGCTACCTAGTGGGAAATAAAAATCTAGAAGTATAAAAACATAGTCTTAGGGCCGTTCTGTAAACGGACATTGTAAGAACGGACTTTAATATGTTAAAATTAACATTTTACTCTAATTTTATAAAACCGTACGATTTAATATAGATCGGAATACGGATGAAATATTTTCTGTTGTTTTATTTTCGGTGAACATATTATTCAGACGAAATACGGTTCTGATGCATTATTTTTCTTGTAATATATTTTTTGGGATTTTTTTTTTTTTTTTTTTTTTTTTCATAGTTGCTGAATATTTAAAAATAAGTTAATTAAAAATAGGTACATTTTCAATCATTTATATTATTGTATTTAAATAAAGTAAAGCTATTGATAAAATATAATATATTTAGATTAAACTAATAAAATAATAGGGTCAATAATTTGTGACAGATAAATAATAAATATTCCTATAAATTATAATTTAATCAGTTCAAGTATATTATATTTCTTAAAAATGCATTGTTTGATATTCTATGAATATAAAATATAATATAATATATCGCCGTTCCAATAGAACAATGACGCAACTCCAAAATTTGGTATAAATGGCCTAAATGCTACAATGAGTTTAAATATAGCGTACGCATAATTTAGAAAAACGACGGAACTGTAGTTGTATTTTAGACCTCCAGAGGGCAATTGCGTCGTTGTGGAATTATCAGTTTGTACACTCATAAATAATTAACAATTTAGTTTTTTGGGTTTCCTGTAAAATTGCAATTATTGCAGTTGCGTCGTTGTTCTACCGGGACGGCGATATAATAATAGATAAATTCTGTTTAAATTTAATTTTTCTATAGCAATTTTGAATTTCTATTTGTAATATCGTAACGCACTAATTTATTACCCAACTACTAAACTATGTTAAAATAATAAAATCTAAAAGAATTATTGAGAAGTATGGTATATAAAAACTGAATAGAGACTTGACATTTTCACCAATTGTTTATGCTAAAGCAAAAATGTTCTAGATCTGATATAATTTAAAAAAAAATGGCATCTTCTTGGTACTTAGAGACGTTTGAATTGTTTTGTAAGTAATTTTTTGGTTACCGTTATTATTTCGGCTTATTTTGTTTGTAGCCTAAAATGCTTGAAAATGTAAATATATTGATTTTGTAAAAGTTGATCTATCAGCATTCTAAAAATATTGAAATATAAAGGCTTGATTTTTTTCATTCGAATTTAAGGTTATAATTTTGACAAAACAGCATATAGTACCTAATTTAACAGAAAAATAACTATTTCACTTATTCGTAATTCAAAAAAAATATTAACCGTAGGGACTTAACTCTTCGCCATTATGTATATATCATTACTTTCTATACACAATGCAATATTGCAATTTTAAAAATATAGATTCAATTTTCAATCTGCTCACAAAGCTTGTTGGTGAACATTATTTATTTTTAACTTGACCTCGTATAATTTTCATTATTTAATAAATAACAATCAGAAGAGTTTTCAATGTTATTTACCAAGTAATCATAGTGAAAATGTATTCTTCAAGACATAAGTACCTATATATTTACTCCACGGAAATAAACGTAATAATTGCAATAATATGCGTATTAATATTATATTATATTATTATGCACTATATATTCTGCATTTCTGACAATACTACCTATACACTTTGATTTATTTTTTAATGGTCAACTACAATATAGTGTAGCTACATTTTTTGATTTAATGATCGGATGGACATCTAAATAAATAATATGATTGTTAGCTCAACGATGATATTATATTGTTAGCGTAAAAGGTATTTGAAGAAAACTTACACTTAAATTTGGGTAAGCGGAAAAAATGACCACGGAAAAAAAACCCCAAAAAAAAATCCAACGGAAAAAAACCCAAAAATTAAAAAAACCTACGGAAAAAAAACCCACGAAAATAAAAGTGTGTTTTATATTATTTTGTTGATTAACTCAAATACCTATCATAATACAATCACATGGTTACAGAACATAGTATTCAAACTATAAATATAATAATTAACAAATGTCTTAAGTGATGATATAATCACAATATTACAGATAATAAAACATAACCATAATAATAATCACAATAGTCACAAAAATAATAATTGTAATAATAATATAAAATTTAATAATCGAAAATATAATAATTATAGTAAAAATATTTTGTTGGTCACACTGTAACATAATAATAATTAAGTAATACAAAAGAAATAAAATATACAATTAACATATAGTATCATAGTCATAATCATAATGTAAATATGTAATATCAATAATATCATGCAACCCAACGTGAGTAAGTTGTACCTCGTCATTTAATTTTTTTTTATAAATTAATAATATTATAGTATACATAAAGTTAATCGTGCTTTATTCGTGTGTTATATGAAATAGCTTCTAAAAAATTGTCAATTGTCCTTTTTCCTTCATTGTAATCCATGCAGAGCCGTTTTAATGTTGTTTGATTTTTTACTGTTATTTTTCTTTTTTTTATGGGTTGTATGCATCCTAAATTATACTGCCTTAATTTAGTATCATCTACAGCAACTTCTAATCTAATTTTTTTTATCAATGTCCATATAGATGGATGGTTATGACCTATTAGATTGGAGAATTTATGATTCCATCCCTCAGTCGAGTTATTTGTCCTGTGTTCATCGCTCAATGTTGCATCGTGGACATTCCAGACACTTGGAGGAAACCTTGGTTGAACTTTTTTAAATTTTATATTATTTGCCGTACAATTTATTCGCTTGAAAGTGCCAGTTACATATGTGGAATCAAAATAATCAAGTAAATCTAGGGCAGTATCAGGCATAATAGATTTCAAATATAACATTCCCTGCTCAACATCTGTCAGAGGTAAAAATGCCAAGCCATCTAACATTCCACAGAATTTATTAAAGTTAGAGTCTTCACGGTATAATTGTTCTAGGCCTAAAGATTGTACTTTTCTGTGAGTTGATTGAGATAAATGATAGAAGCACCCACGTATATTAACTTCTCTGTTAAATATTTTATGCACAGCTTTAATTACTGCCTTTTCAAAATCTAAGTGGACATATTTTGGATCTAGGTAAAGATTTTTTTCCGCACACTTTTCAATTAATGATTTAAATAATAGTTTATAAGTCTCATATGTTTTTCTTTGTAATAGGCAATAAATTGCAGTTGTAAATATACCATCTACAACCACTCGGATGACATACAATTGCAAAAATACTTTTGGTGCTAGAGAAAAATTACCATCTAAATACCAAGTACTGGATTTAGATAAATTGCTAATACCTTCTACAGTGCCGAAAATCAAAATCCTTTGTTCAGAATCAACGCCATTGTCAACAATTAAAAGATTTTCATACGCAGGATAACCTGTAGTGCACCACTCATCTGTTGAACATTGTAATGATATTTTAATGAATTTTAAATACAATAGTAATATTTATAAATAATAATAATAAATTTAATTTAGGTACGCACCATCAATGATCAAATTGTCAAGACTAGTTGGTTCAATTGGATTTAATTTTGAACGTTGATTTCTCAAAGTTCTTTTCACATGATCTTCCACTGGCATTTTTGATCTTACGTTACCGTCCAACTTAGCAACTCCTTCTGCATATACTTCTAGTGGCTTAGATAGGCCACTTTTTGATTGTTGTTTCATAATGCATAGTGCTTTTTCCACATCTACCTTTTCACTATCTCCGAAGTGGTTATGATCGGACTTCAATACAGGGTCTTCTTTTTGAATGTTAGTGTATAATTCTCCCATACATTTAAAGGAGGACCTTTTTGAACACCTCCATGTTATTTTGGATTTACCAAAATGCTTTAACACATACATACATACATATACCCGTTGTTACACAACTTCTCACAACCTTTATTTGATGTAATAATCTCCATAACTTGGGTGTAGGACGAGTAGGTACAACAATTACAGCCAACAACCAAGTGTATACTAATGGAATACTACATATTATTTTGTTAGTACCTATTTGGATGGATACAAATACCTGTAATTTATCAATAAATTTTAATTTTATTACCCAACTAATATTTTGACTGGTTTAAGCAAAGTTCAATTTACTTACTTCATTCACTAGTATAAGGGTATCAACAATATAAATTAAATTAAATGTCAAAATGATTATCAGTAAATGTGTAATAAAACATAATTGGGTGTATTGTGATTCCATTCCCCTTGTATAAAACCATTGTAATATAAAATTAAACTTGAACAAATAATAAACACTCATATTATTTTCCAAACTTATATTTATATTATATTAATATAATTATATAATTTCCCAAAGTGCCTTCGCTGGTTGGTTCTTCCCTCAAGATACTACAACTACATACATATTAATTTAAAAAAAAAAAATGAATTTAATATTTAATTTTAAATTAATATATCAGGAGCCTTGTATTACATTTTTACACTTTTTGGCCCAACAGATAAAACTTTATTGATATTTATAGAAAACAAAAACTAAAAAAAATTGAAAACTGAAAATGTCCGTAAATAGCTCAAAAAGAGTCAAAATCTTTTTAAAATCGTATGGTGTACAGGAAATGCTAATATAAATATTCAGTGAAATTTTCATGTATCTACAGTTATTCGTTTTTGATTTACAACAAAATAAGGAAATCGCTACATGAGAAATCGAGTGAATATCCAATGTTGTAAAAATTTGAATTTCAAATGCTCATAAAAATTTAATTTGACTTTTTTATAGACATTTTTTTTTTGATAAAGGTAGATAATCTTATAAGGAATCTTGTATCACATTTTAAAATCTTAACTCAAACTTAACTCAAAATAATTTGTTAATTTGTTAATGAGTTATACCAAAAACCAAAATCGATTTTTTTGGAAAACCGATTTTGAGTAAAAATTCCCGTTTTTCCTTAATTTTTATGTTGTTTTTCCCGGCGCTTGTGAAAACTACTGGGAAATTCTTACTTTTGACCCCTCAAAGTACCAACTAGATTCACTTTCCTATCAGAAAAGCTACTGATGAAGAAAATCCAAGCACTTTTACTGTCCTAAAACGTGATGACAGACATAAAAAAAAATAAAAAATAAAAAAAATAAGAAATAAAACACACATTGTAAAATCAATACATTCATCGTTTCACTCAGAATCTAAAAATATTATATAATTATATTAAATATAGATGCATTAACATTTATTTTTAATTTTAATGTTTTCGGAGGGCTTTTTTTCTGTGGGTTTTTTTCCTTGGTAATTTCTTTTCTATGGGTTTTTTTTCCATGGGTTTTTTTTCCGTGGGTTTTTTTTTCCGTGGGTTTTTTTTCCGTGGGCATTTTTTCCGCGATTCTAAATTTGTATAGTAAGGTATTTTTTTTATTTTAGCAAAATCCAATTAGGTATAGCTAGGTGGATAGTATTTTTGTACATAATAATCCATAATATTATGTTACGATAATAATATAAAGATATAAAAATGAAAAAAAAAATGTTGTTTTCAACTAAAATCTATAAAATGCCAACAATACTAAATAATATGAAAATTATACCTAAAGTTTTTTACTGCGTTAGATATTTTTATTTTATCCGAGTAAAAAAAAACTATAAGCATTTCAAATTTTAAACTTTTAACTTAAGTGTATCTTGTGTTCTTGTTATAGTATTATCAAATATTGTGGAGTAACACATAACCAACATAAAAATTTTATTTATCAAGAAAAAATGTCTCAAAAGTTCCATTACATATTTGATGAAGTTTAAAATAAATGTAACTCAATATTGTGGAGAAAAGTGCAAATAGTACACTAATATTATATTATATTAAGTAATAAGTAAAAGTGACTCTATGCAAAAATTCTACAGGTACAAATATGAATTAATATGTAATACATACCTGTCATACCTACTTAAATACCCACTTAGGTTTTCGTTCTGCTATTTTGCAACAAATTTAGTAGTTTTTTTTCGTTGTATCCTAATTTCTAGACAACGTCCAACATTTATATTTGGACACCTTCCAACATCGCATTTAAAAAAATTTGATTCGAGCCGGAGCAAATTTATGTTTTGCTTAACACTAGATGTAATTGGATGTAAAAATTTCGCAGATTATTTTTTTTTTTATACAGGCGCCAAAACCCTAAAGTAGGTACCTGTGTTGAATTAAGATATTTTATTTTATAACATTTCGGTTGCAAAGATCGGTACCAGTGCCAAAACGTCCCACTGAAAACCCCTATGAGGGTATAAATTCAACATAGTTTCTCGCTGGTATTTCGTATAGATTTGTTGTCCCATCCGTCGACGGTTGATCTTGCCAGAAGAACGTACGTCTAATAAGACACAGTATTACTCTTTTATAACATCAACATAATTTATAGGTACCTACGTATCACATAATAATATGTATTATAATTTATAATAATGAGGCGGCGCTGACACGGTTGACCTACAAAACACCATAAACGGTTATCACCGGTTTATCGGCTGTGGTTTAAAAATAGAAATACATTTTACAATAATAACAATCACAAGTAATAATAGTTCGTTATCTAGAGTAAATTATCGTGGGTTACAAGCTCGCTGATAATGTAGGTACAATTTGGATGGAAAATGGTATAGTTGTATAATATTGACTTATTGTACATAAAAACACAGCACAGTTTATAGCTGCTGACCGTAATTAAAAACAAACATTTGCATGGAAAAGAAATATCGTTATTATACCAACGAAAACGACGATATTGCTAAACATACTAACTGTTAAACCGTGCAACAACCCCAGGTCCAAAATACCCTAGTAAGACATTTATGGATTATTAGATACGTCCCACAGACTGTTCAGGGTGCCTATGCGTTACAAGTCGTCAGTCTAGATGGGATTGAACGATTTTTATAGCAATATTTAGTATTTTACGATAATATATATTTTATGGCGAACACCGAAAAAGAATAAAACATAATAATTTAACAAAAAAATAATAATGGACTATATCGGGATTGAATCTATTACGTGGATAATAATATTATTAGGTATTTTATAATATAATTTGGTCACTCCTTAATAGTAAACAAATGTGATGCAACAAATCTCATCAGTGAACGGGACGCAATAGAAATCGTCATTTAGATGACGCACACAACTTCGGCCGTCCAAAACAATTTAGATTAATTTGACTATTGAAAACTACATAGGATCATCAGCCATCGTTCCTATGTTTTAATTGATGAAACAATTTGGTATAACTAACGTACATTTTGATGAATTTTATTACGAGAAACTCGTGAACGGTATTCTAATGCTATAGGTATTATGGTAACATAACCATAGTTGGATCATCGCAATAGGCTAACGCCCTAACACAGGTGGGTCAATAATCGTACAGAATCTATTGACTATTATCTATATATTATAACACACGCATACTGCATAATTACAATATTATAATATGATCTAATGTAAAATAATATTATGTTTTAAATATTTTTGATACTACGATACGTTGTAACTTGTGTCTTGTAGTACTAAAAATACTAAATCTTATACAATCTTAAATAAGGAAATAAGGTAATATTTGACCGTGATTTAAATTAAATACCTATTCTATATTTTTATGGATTGGCGTTTCTAAAATATATAAGATAAATTGGTATGTTGTTTTTCCAAAACATTTTATTATGTATCAATCATATTACGTGTATCATATGTTTCAAACTAGAAATTTCATCGTAATGAATTATCCGAAACGATAAAATAGTCCAAATAAATAAATAAAAATGCGATTCTTGCGATAAAGTTTTTCTACTCATTATAGCATATATTTTTACAATGCCATTTGTCAGTGTTTTTAAAAAGGAATTGGTATAATATTTAAGTTAGGTATAATACTTTTAAGGTAATGTTGAATTTTGTAAGTGGTTCATCATAAATTCGATCGTTATGTGTGTGTATAAATATGTAATATATATTTTGGTCATTCATTTTAGGGTCGTAAGTAAGTCAATGAAAGTAGGACATATTTGTTTACTGACCTCGCAATAACAAAAACGCACTAAATTTATTGTAAGGAATACATATTTTATATGAACATAAATTCCGCATTTTCCTGCAAGGACATAATTTTATGTTGTATAACAATGCTAAACATGTTTGACTAAGGTAATACGTGGAAATATAGGTACCAACCTTTTTAATTTAGTTTAATTTACCTCGTCTAAACATGAGTTATAATTATATTTAAATCCAATATAATGTATAAAAATAAACAGTAAAACTAATAATATAACGATAACCTGCAGGGCGATTCTCTAAAAGTTTTAGTCTAAAAAACTTGTTAATTCAAAACATACAAACGGTAATTGCCAATATTCATAGTACCTATACGCATGTAATAACATTTGATTAAATTGGTAAAATGTAAAAACGCATTCATGTGTTTTTATAGTGTTTGGTTGGTTTGAACGTGTTTTATTGGCGATATATGTCTTAAATATTTAAATGTAATATATTTTTAACTGCACGAATCAATAAATTTAATACCATCAGTTATCACTTCATTACCTATATTCTGTACACTGGCCAAACATACCTACATCGTATAATATAGTATATAATATTATTATTATCCATATGATAATAACGTATCATTAAGCTGATATAGTCATATAGATAAGATTTTGTAGAGTTGACAATTTAAAATGTTGAGTTCAAAAGAAAAAAAATAAAGCAAATAATATGCGTCTGAATTTTTTAATGATCTATAAATGGTTTTGAGATCAAATCCGGTCATTAAACCTTACTATTGGCTCGGTTGAACACATGATTGAAATGAAGCAAACAACACTGACTTTAATATATTTTAATCTAAAGAATTCGACCTAAATGAAGATATTATGAACTAAATAAATTTCAAAACCATGATTAATAATAAGAGCCCCGGCCTAAGGGATTTTTTATTTTATAAAGGTATAACAACCAAAACAATTCATATTTGGTTGAAAAATTTATCAACTAATGGCGGTTATCCTATTTACTATCCAAGCACTCCCAAGTCTTGTGACTTTACAGGTTCTTGCTGGTCATTCCCGTAAACGGTCATTTTCAAAAATTGAACATTGTAAAAAACAAAACTGAGAAGTAGGCACTATGAAACAATAACGAAACTGGGATTCTATGCTGACGATTTTTTTGGAGCAAAATTTTGCAATGGTCATTATGTCGACGAGGAGTTCAAAATATTAAAATCAAATATAAAACTACATATTTTAGTATTATCAAAATTAAATTTCTAAGTAGCATTACTTTTTATTTTAAGTTAAATGTTTATCGAGATGTTTATATAATTATGTATTATATATTATATTATAATAAAACTAATAAATTACAAAACACAAATAAAATAAAAATGTTTGATGTATTAAACATTTATTTCGTAAGCAATAAAGGTTTTGGGAAAATAATAAATATAAGGAATGGATACACAAATGTTGTACTTCCTCTTATAAATGTATGGCCGCGCATATTACAAAAATTATAATACATTGTTGAATATTAGTGTAACTGATATTGAACTGAATTTAACTTATATTATAACATGAATACACTTAGAGTATAATATGAAAAAATGTAATAAATTGTATATAAGTTGGTCCTTATATATCATATTTTATACTGTAATACCCTGAGCAATTTTTGTTTTTTTTTTTTGTTGAGTTTTCTATGCTATTTTATTAATGAATGTCAGAATGTGACTGGTCAAAAAGTTTCCTTTGTTAGGAAAAACTACAAAAAAGAACGAGAAAAATATTGAATCAATGGTCGTAGAGTTTGAGTTGTGAAGTTTGAATAATATACAAAGTTTTTAATTTTAATTTTAAAATACATTATTTTTGAGATTACCTGATTACATAAAATAAAACTTTTAGCTTGGATAATCTTAAAGGCTTAATAATGCCATAATGTAAGATTTTATTTCATTCGATCAATTCAAATTGATGACATTCAGTGATTTTGCAACTCGGAGGCAAGCAATGCTAGAATACCTGTTCCCCTTTATCCTTTTATCCTATTATATCAATTCGGCTTACTGATATAATATGAATATCATAATATATTAATTCAAACATTTACAGAATAAATATAATTAAATTATTATACTGTATGTACTATTTTCTAAAATTAAAAAAATAAATTCCATAAAAAGTTCCATTTATAAAAAAGTGCAATAATATGGGGTGTACATGTGAAATGATCTATTAGGTAATATTATCATAACTTTGGACAGGATAATACTGGCATACTACATTATGTATTATTTATGTAGTAATTATTTCGTAGTTATATATGTAAGTAATAACATTATTTTATAATGATAAGTAATTGATAACTCATAAGCTAACTTATTTTACACTTTAATTTTTCTTATATCGTCTAATTACCACAAAACATTGCATACTTTAAGTTATACTTATTACTTACATAGTACTGTTGTCAGTTGAAGATATAAATCATTGCATATACCTATTACATTTTAGATTCTGAGTGAAACGATGAATGTATTGATTTTACAATGATGTGTGTTTTTTTATTTATTTTTTTTGTGTCTGTGTACACGATAAGTAGTCGAAATAATGCTTCGATTTTCGACTTCAGTATCTTGTTCGATTGGAAAGTGAATATCGTTGGTGCATTGGGGAGGTCAAAATTTAAATTGCCCAGTAGTTTTCAAGAGCGCCGGGAAAAACAAAAGAAAAATTAAGGAAAAACGGGAATTTTTACGCAAAATCGATTTTTCAGAAAATTGAATTTGGTTTTTGGTGTAACTTTAAAACAAATGACCGTAGGTACATGCAATTTTCACTGGTTGTTTATATTTGCATCTTCTATACACGATAACATTTTCAAAATATTTTGATTTATTTTGAACAGTTTAGGGACATTTTCATTTTTAGTTTTTTTTTAGTTTTTTTTCTAGAAATATCAATAAAATTTTATTTGTTGGTTGCGAAAGCTTGAAAATTTAATAGAAGGCTCCTAATATATTGTTTCAAAGGCAGATGAAAAATATTAAAAATCCTTGGTCACAATTTTGTTTTATAAGCATTTAAAGTTCAAAAATTGACAAAATATGGAAAAATCACGAAAATTAGCAAATTATTTTGAATTAAGAATTCGTAAAAATTTTTCTTTTTAAATTTCAGATTTGAAAATCTAATACAAGATTACTCATAAGATTGTCTACCTTTATCAATAAAAAAATCTCTACCGGAAAGTCAAATTAAATTTTTATGAGCGTTTGAAATTCAAATTTTTACAACATTGGATATTCACTCGATTTCTCATGTGGCAATTTCCTTTTTTTGTTGTAATTAAAAAACGAATTACTGTAGATACATGAAAATTTCACTGGATGTTTATATTAGCATTTCCTATACACCCTACAATTTTGAAAATATTTTGACACTTTTTGAGCCGTTTACGGACATTTTCAGTTTTCAATTTTTTTAGTTTTTTTTTTCTATAAATATCAATTAAGTTTTATCTGTTGGGCCAAAAAGTGTAAAAATTTAATACAAGGCTCCTGATATATTGTTACAATAGCAATTGAAAAATATTAAAAATACCTTGGCACAATTTTTTTTATAAGCATTTAAAGATCGCATTTTGACAAAATTTATCAAAATCGAGAAAATTATCAATCATCGTAATTAATAAATTATAAAATATTCAGTTTTTATAGCGAAGGATTGAAAATTTAAAAAAAAGATTCTCATAAATAGTTCATACTGTATCCAAAAAATCTAAAAAATATATGAGCACAGTTATTTTTACAGACATTTTAAATTCAAATTTGGGACGAAATTACATATTAAAAAACCTAGCATACCTATTTTAGTTATTTTGTTGTGAGTGTATAATACTATTCGTGGGTACTTGAAACTTCTAAAGTACACTATATTATATATCTATGATAGTATCAGGGTTTGTTATTGATGTATAACGTGTTATAAGTACCTAATGGATATTGTGATATGATTAATTTGGAATTTATTATAGGTCAATTTTTTTTTCTAATATCATAGATATGTATATAAATATATAATATGTCTTAAACCTAGACTGACATACAGTCTTCGCTCAGAATCGTTTTTCTTATACAATGATATTGTATCATTGAATTCAAATTTAATAGCATCCATTATACAGTGACCCACTTATAACCTACTGTACAGCAGGGCGACATCCACTTACCCACCTTTTTTTTTTTTACATTAATACAATGAAAGTTATATAATTTAATATGTATATGATATGTATTATGTACGTTTTGTAAATAACTTATAAAGGATATGAATATATTTGTCTGTATATAATATGTATATATATCTACTAGTAACTACTTAAGTTTAAGGTTTAGTATTAAAGTTGTAGGGTTTTAACTTTTAAGGTTCTGTAGTAAATATTGTCATCGTACGACACAAATTTGAAATGGGTTCATATTGTTCATAGAATAATAAATATACATAAATTGGTACCCACACTTTTTTGATATACCTGTCTTTATAATTAAGATTAATAATAATAAAAAATTAAAATAATAAAATCCATCTAGTTAATATGTGACAAAATAAATGTTTCTAATAATAGTAGTACCTACTTCAGTACTTGGTAAGTATTTTCTTTTTTTGGGTTGTTATTTCTAAATGTAAACCCGTGCATTAGATACAGGTAATTATTAATTTAGTTAATGTGTAATTTCCTATTACCTACAATTAGATCTAAAAATAATATTTCAAAAAAAAATTAATTATAATAACTGTAGTTATTGTATAATATACATAAATATAATATTTTGTTGTGCCTAATTTTAATTTGTATTAAAATAAGACGCAGTTTAAACTCTGTTACGACATGTTTGGTAAAATATATTAAAGAAACTTCAGAGTTTAAAAGCGTGACTACGCAGTTATAGGCACCTACGGGTTTAAAATATTTCGACGGTAACTGTTACATTGATGTTAAACTGTATTGCATCTCTAGTACCACTACAATCTATTAAATTATCGTTTATATTATTTTTAATACACTTATTGATTACAAAGACTTGATTTAATTTACTTATAGGTACAGAAGGTTTTGAATATGATTAAATATTAGGTATACAGTATGAAACCCTTGGAACTTTAAAGTGCACATTTAAGAGCAGTATACTTAAGATATTTATTGAAAATAAATGGAAAATGACATTGAAATAATATTAGGTGTAATATGTATATTATTTCATTGAAAAAATTAAACTTACGTGTTACATGTTATGATTTATTTACATTTTGAATATCTTATAATCATATAGTTTTACCGCTGTTTTAAATTTGATTTCAACAATGTTAATTCATCCTCCATGCATTCGGTAGTGTAAATATTTCTATTTCTAACGTTTTTTGGTAATTTTCATTTCTTGTATTTCTACATTTAAGTATGGCATTACTTTTCCGTTGTGACTGTCGGACTGCATAATTTATTGCTTCGAGAAGATCCTTTATAATCCATTTAGATTAACAATAATTCAATTGCCGTTTAGCCTGTTTAGGGTAATGTACATTGTACATGCATAGTGCTGGACAGGCGTACAAATTATGCAGAAAGACATTTATATTATCCGCACCACGTATTATTAAAAGCAATAAAATAATGTCTAGTGATTTGGCACGACTGACATTTCCGTGTATTAACCTGACAATTTAGAGGTCTGTAGAACAATTAAACGGATTTTGCGTTTTATATTTTTTTTTTTCGTTTTGAATAATTTTAATGGAATAGGTACTTCATAAAAATATACTAGAATTTACTAGAATTTACTTTATTAACTAGAGTTAAAAATTTCAAATCTCGGGGTCTGGGGATCCTAAGGTTATCAATCATGTAACACTCCCAGAGCCACACCACACGATATTACATATTGCCAATATTTAATTTTAAGTATTATGATAATATGCACATGATATTATTCTAAAAATAATTTGAAACCTATTTTATTTTTAATAGAAATTCGCAATTTATATAAAATTTTTAAACAAAATTGCCTGCGTGTATAATATCAGCAAATCTGTTTTGAATTTTCTTATTCAGTTGCAATTTCATTCGCCAAACGTATTTCGATGTTTATACTTTATGATACTTAAGTTGGTGAAACGTTGCTGTACCATACGAGTATGTTCATATTTCTTTTTGGTTAATTTTTAATCATCGCATCGATGAAAAAACTACGTTAATATTATGTTGCTGATCTCCTGGGAATAGGTAATACAGTTGAATACAATAGGTACTAATATAAATATATAATATACAATTGGTCTGTGAGATCAGAAAAAAATTGTAAACTGATAGGTAATAAAATCTTAAAAAATATAATTACATCAATTTGTTAAGACTAGGTATAGGTATTTGAAATTATATAGACAAGGAGCTTGGGGTGATTAAATTAAAATTGGGGGTGTTTCAGCAGGGTCGCGGGGGTGGTATAAGCCGTTTGGCTTTCTGATCTGGAAAAATTATATAACATCTGTTCGAGGGGATGTACCTGGTGGTTTTACCAACGGACTACAGTAGTAGTAAAGTTTATTTTTTGACTTTGTCTACGAACGCAGCTGAACATTGCAGTAGTCGTGGTACCTATCCGTTTATTATTATGTCTCAATGTCTAAACGCATCGCTCATTTGGACGAAATTCACGAGCCATCTGTATTTTGCGGTCTCAACGTCGCATAAAAACGTCGTATTATTATAGCGGGCAAAACAATTGCAAGAATAATATAATTTTAACGTGCGCTAATAAAACGAGCTTTCGCGTATTTATAGGACGGCGCCGACGTCGTGGTAATATTAATATAGATGGTACCAAAGCAGTACACTATAATATATTATTTTTCTACTCCGGTGCCTATACTATACTACTAACTGTCGTAAACTTGCAACGCCGTCTACTTCTCCTTTAACCGTTTACTACTGCCACACCTTCACATAATTATTGCGTTCTATATACCAACACATTTGTTATTATAATGCGTACATATTATATACACACTAAACGGCGTTGTACCGTCCGAAATTAGACAGAGGCAGACACTGCAGCAGGTATTAGGAAGGAAAAGCGACTGCCTATTGAACTAGCCTCGGAACATTAACATAATATTAATATTGTACGTGCGATCTAAACTTGGCTAGCATTTTTCTACTCCGGTGCCTACTACTGTCGGCTGTCGTAAACTTGCAACGCCGTCTACTGTCTGCTTTAACAGTTTAATGCCACACCTTCACACGATTATTGTCCGACTGCGATCCATATAATACCTACACATTTGTTACTATAATGTGTATATATATACACACTAAACGTACCGTCCGAAATTAGACAGAGGCAGACACTGCAGCAGGTATTAGGAAGGAAAAGCGACTGCCTATTGAACTGGCCGCGGAACATTAACATATTAATATTGTACGTGCGATCTAAACTTGGCGTAACGCGGACGTGTGTATATATAGATCTCGCGCGAAACGTACACAATACGTCTGCACTATTACTCTATGGTCTGCACAGTATTATTATTACGTTATTATTGTACGCATTTCTACACCATAAGAAAATATGTACACATTGCTAGAGCGACAAACGAAGCGCGCGAGGGAGAGAGAGAGAGAGAGAACTGAGAATGATGATGCAGCCGAGGCTGGTCGTAGGAGAGCGACGACGACAGTGACAAGGAGTTAGCCAATGGCGGGGAGGGGGGTGGGAGGAGGGTTGTTAGGGGGATGGACAACGACGGGGGGTCTACCGCGCGAGACGTCTGAAGAGCCACAGGCCACAGCACATAATAATAATAATGATATGGTTTACGGGACGGTGAGTAATGTTGTTTACTGTTTTCTCACGATGGTTAGCGGCGCAAGGTCAACAGGATGTTTATTTTTAGAACAATCTCATTTTTGCTCTCTACAGCCTACACTTATGCCGTCCGTCCGCGTCGTAACGGATAAAGTTGATATGGACGACGATGAGATGGTATGCCGTACGGCGCCGGTACCCGTCTAAACGTCTACAGCAAATACTTAAGTGCCGGGTTCCATAGAAAAATTGATGAATTTCATGGTTCAATAAAATATAATGGACAAATGGTGGGCCACTAAATCATGTCGAAGGGACCATTATTATTATTATTATTAATTTATCTCTCAAGATAAGAATTAGCTCACTAGTCACTATTGATTCGTTAAATGTTCAGTAATTATTCATTTAACCCGTGCCAAAGGTATATAAATAATAATTATTATATTAATAATATGTATTGTAAAATGTATTTTGTGCACGAGAAGTTAGATCCGATATCATTCATATTCAGTTATCAAAAATGACTTAAATCATCGATGTGGTGAGCGATGATAGTAATCGACGATTTCTAAGCGTTGTATTGGGTAATTTATAATAATAATAATTTATAGTAATAAAATATATTAAATAGATAATGATATTATTTTTAAAACGTCAAACAGGTGCTTCCATCTGCTGTTGGTTATGGGCTCTTGAGGTTATAACTATTATCCGCCAAGGCGGCGCCGCATATATGCACCAGATAAAATAATATATATTAAATATATATTAAATAAATAAATTTTATTTCAACGTTATGGTATTTTAGTTATGATTTTTAGTTTTTAGGAACACGAATTTACAACATTTTGAACCTTGTCGATATATTTTTCCAAAAGTAACTTTTTACTAATTTAAGATACAACGTTTTCAAATAAGTTCAATACGATTACCACCGTTGCACTGTTAATACGAATTATGACGCATAACGGAAAACGTTTAATAAATAATTATTGAATGTCACATTTCATACGAAGTAATTAACCAGATTAGCCAGATTTGTGTACGAAATCTATTTTTTGCAGTCAATGATTTCATAATACCTACTAACTACTATAATAATAGGTAGCTGACTTTCGATTGAATTCGTCATTGAACCGTGAAAACCATAAATAAATAACTATGCATTAGAAGATTTAAAAATATGTGTAACTCAATTATACGGCGCGTCACGATACAGAACAGTAGCCAATTCCATTCTAAATTCGAAAGATATCGTAAACAATAGTGGGTTAAGATTAGCCATAGAAGTGTTTCGTAGTAGCCTAAATATACAGTATAAAAGGTACTAGCTATATAACATAGCCGATGAGCCAATTATAATCTATATTACTTAAAATAATAGAAACAAAGTGTATGGCAAGACTATTGAGAACGAAAATAAAAAATAAAAATAAAAACGAACTAATTATGTTTATGAAAGAAAAATACTTACATTACGTATCTGAAATAATTAACTAGATAACACAACAACGGTCTTGGGTGAGCAGCACACAAGAAATAAACAGAGAACTCAATTATCTCACAAAACAGCATAAGTCACCCGAAATACTCAAAAGACATCAAATACCAAAACGCAAAAGGTATGTAATATAATATTATGTACATAAGCGGGTTCATCGAAGAAGGAGTGAGAATATGAAAACTATTTGAAAACAAGCAATGTACAACTTCCAAATAACTAAAAAGTGGCCTATTTTTTTCAGCAGAAGCAACAGCTAGGATAGGGATGTGAAGGAGTGTATTATAATGTTATGTGATATCGTTTAGTAAATTAAATTTTTATTTTACTGCAGTCCTCAAAAACAGATACTCACAAACGACAGACCAGACTATTATTACTTTTAAACGCCATCATCGCCAAAGGATGGTAAAGTCACTAAAGCACTCAGTTCTGTTCGGCCATAAGGGCTGTGCAATATTATTATTATTATCATAATATATTATACATTGTGTTACTATGATTTGGTTCTATATTTTGTACCAATAATTATTATCAAATTGTGTATTATACAGCAACTTAACTACCAGAAACTGTGTTACCATTTTTTCAATAATAGTTTAATTGTATTTGTATACAGTATACACATTAGTACATTACACACCCATACACATTCTTACACAAATGCACATAATTGCACAACTTACCTAACCGATAGTAATTGCAAGGCGATTCCGACCACTACAACTGTTCGAGCTATTAAACCACCACACAATCTGCTAGTACACCATATTTTTAAGACATAGTGGAGTAAAAGAACGAAGTTGGTACGCTCCCTGCCGGTTCATACATTATATTTTAATTTTATAAAATGAGTAAAAACATTAGTATACATATTTTTGTGTAAAGATATTATTGGTGCGTAAAAACAGATAATAATATGAGAGCTTATAAATATACCTAATTCAATCAATAGAATGAACGAATAAGATGAGAATATAAGATAAACATATTTAACAGTGCAGTAAAACCGTCACGTGGGATGTTTCAAAAGTAAAAGTGCTGTTAAAAATTAATGAAAAATTAAAAAAAGAACAAAATATAAGATATTAAAAATGTTATATACATATGGGTAGGTAGGTCCTTCTTATCGTTATTAAAATTATTCCTTCAATAATGAATTAATAAATAGTAAAAAACTAATATAATATGTAGAATATGAGTATGCGAAGTATGTTTTGATATTATTAATAAGTTACAAAATTGTATAGGTAGGTGTATTGTTGTTAAACAAGTGTGGATAATATTATGCTCATTTTTGTAAGATTGTACGAATTATATTACGTTATATCACTAATTTTTAATTTTAAAATAGAGAATTCCGTAATGGTAATCAAAATAAAATGATTTATTTTTATGAGTGAAATAACTAGTTATGTGGATGTTGGTGAATACAGTTACTTTAAATAAAATACTAATTTCTTGCAGGTGTATTCGGAAGCCCGAAACGTTGGTCTAACAAAGTCCTAAAGACAGCTAGGGTTAGGTTAAATATTTGAAGTCTGGAGAATATTCAACTTCTCTGCGATGATTAATTTTTACTATTTTCGGTTAAGTCGTTTCAGAGAAATGCAAATCTAACGGTATTCGTACGAGTTCAAGACATCATATCTATTTACGTAATAAAATACCTACCGATTACGATTTTTTTTTGGGAATTTTGAACAGTTCAATCTAGATCAAAGAGAAAAAAAATAACTTCCTACATACATCAATTTGAAAGGAAATTCAAGAGTGCGTGAATGTATACATAAATAAAGTACAATGTATGCGTATTACATATATTTATGGCTTAAGCATTGACAGTAAGAACTGGCTCTGTACTCCCATTGATTATAATACACGGCGGTAACTCTCTAGAAATCGTTTCTATCCAACACATGAATAATATATTGATTTCCTCGTTATTTTTTGGAGTCGTTCTAAAAATGTTTTTTTAAATCAATCTTTCACATACAAATAAACTTTACTATACTCACAAGACGATAAGATCAGAATTAAACGAATGCATTTCAATTAAATCTCTTAAAAACAACGTTTCAGCAATATATTCTGTTTGTAAACTGTAATCATCAAATTGATTCTCTGGAAAATAAATTCAAGTTCTTATAAAAAGTAACTTTTTTGCAGATAACTAACACAATGTTACCTTTGGAAGAAACGCGTTCCAATAAAGAATTGAAATATGTCATTGTTGTATTACCAGTGGTGTTTGCTAAAATGATATCCAAGTAGTCGAAATCAATTCGATACAGTGCTAACAATTGTTTTAATCTGTAAAAAAAATGTG
Organism: Macrosiphum euphorbiae; assembly: GCA_949089665.1. NCBI lineage: Eukaryota > Metazoa > Arthropoda > Insecta > Hemiptera > Aphididae > Macrosiphum > Macrosiphum euphorbiae. The sequence continues at coordinate 44,911,656 of CARXXK010000004.1, read as the reverse complement.
TATTTATATTTTTATGTTTTGTTTTTGGCTTTATATTTAACTACTTATGGAAAATAGTTTATTTGATAGACTATAATTCAGAGATGGCAAACCTGTGAAACGCGCACGTTATTTTAGTGACACACCCAACTTATATTTTTATCGTTCAAGTTATTGATGAAGGAATTTCTAAAGTTTAAAAAATGGGTCATCAAATTAGTTGACACGCAAAGCTAATAAAATCCAACCACCATTTTTATATGACACACGGTTACGAAAGGTTTGCCACCCCTGGACTATATCATATCACAAAAGGTCGTGTTCAATTTAATTTTATTATTTTATGGACTTTTTGGGTAGGTTCAACCATAGTGTATGATTTTCCAAAACAGCTTGCATTGTTGTTACTTGGAAAGAAAAATGTATATAACTGGAAAATTAAAAATATATGTATTGATACATTAAGTTGTTTAGATATATAAATTTATATTGACTACTACAAGGAATTATATCACTGCGATAACTAGGTACTAGTGATTAGTGAACACACTTGTAAAAAAACCCGACAGTCCCCTATAAACCTTTGCACTGTAAAAAACGAGTACTCTAGCCTAATAAACTATGTATTTGAAAACAATTTTTTAGTCTTTGTTTATGATACATAAATGTAAAATAAAAGTAGGAAAAATGAAAATCATCCTCCTATATCCGGTCTTGAGTCTTAGTTCCAACACAATTTCAGAAAATGTTCCTAGAAAACTTAATAGAAATTGGATAGGGATTAAATCTTAACTAACTACTCATTCAGGGAAAATAATTAAATCAATATAAGTCTCAGTTTATTGAGTTTTGATCCCTTATCCATTATCCCTGTGCATACCTATGATTTTTATTGCCAATATTAAATTTACAAATTGTATACGCATAAAATTAAGGGATATCCCTTTTACAGTACTGAATGTGGTATAAATGATAAATTATGTATGAAATAAAACAAATTTAGAGAACAAATGTACAGCCTTAAATAGTATTAAAAAGTATACCTATAAGTGTATAAACTGATAGTTGATAGGTAATAATTAATCTTTACAAAGAAAAAAAAATAAAAATAAAAAAATAAATAAAAATACAAAGAAACATATGAAAAAAAAATATTAAAGAAGACACTCATTGACAAGGATTAATTTAAAACTATGATGTTTTTTAAAAAAATATATAATTTACTTACATCTAAAAGTATCACGAGTTGTATTAAAAAAATCTAAGGCAGTGGAGACTAAATTAGCTAGTTTTAGAACTCTAACAAAAAAGAAATTATTACCTGATTTGGACCTAAATAATGGGATGGCAAAAAAAATCTTGAGATCTTGATCTCGAATAGTAGGAGGGAAGACGGAAATTGACTTGAGCTACAAGCTCGTTGGACATATAATATTATAATTTAATAAGTCGTATACGAACATAATATCAAATAACTGACGCAATAGTAGGAGATAGTCTAAGTTTACTAAATTTTGAACCGGCATAATTTAGTCTTTAGAAATGGGTTGGTTGTTCATATAGGCAATTATTTTTGAACATTTAAATTGAATATTATCAGGAACGTTAATATGAATGGATAACGATTGACTCCAAATTACTGAGGCATATTCAAGAAGACAAGGGTTTAATAAATTGTTTTGTGTTAAACTATTAAAAACTATTAAAAACTACAATACAATAAGTACTTCGTAGTTCGAACTATAAAAACAATTTATCTCTATTGGAACTGGAGCAAGCATAATAAATAAATACCTACTATAGTTATTAATTCGATATTTTTAACGTAATACATTTTTCATGAAATTATAGTTTTTACTTGTGTTTTTCTTCAGACAAACAATCAACTCTGTTTGTCACTCCAAAAATTCGAAATTTACAATTTTTCCACGTATTGCTATGTTTCAATATATATGCAATGATTAACGATAAACCTAAAAACAATTTGAAAACATATTTATTATTTCCATTAAGTTATTTAGATATATAAGATAATTTACTTTGAACAGAAGTACTTATTTAATATATTTACCAACCTCCGTCGTTGTACAACCACCACACATCTACTGTCCCATTTCGTTTCATCTTCTCGAATGAAAATGCCTCGTTCTTTATTTTTAAAAAGCAATCACCCATCCTGCAATTATTTTAATATATTACATGCTTTTATGCTAATCATGCTATAATTAATAAGTTTGAAAAGGCCACCACTGTGTGGTCGTGTTAAGCTCACGGCTTTAAAAATATTTTTAACAATTAACTATATAAAAAAACATAATGTATAGACCATAGAAACTTAAATGAATTAAATATCTTTATTAAGCACAATGTAAATGGATACAGCGAGCCTAGTGGCTGAGAGCATATTTTTATTCTAGTCACTGAAAACTCTTATGCTATGGCTTATCTGTGACCTGTGAATTTTAAAATCGATAGTACCTACTGGTAACTAACGAACGGACAGACAGAAATAACGGGGATTTAAGGTGTTCTAAACTTACATGAAACCTAAATAACTAATACAATTTTAAAATTAATAATAACTTATGTTATTTATACTTTTGTTGATTTCTAATATTTTGATTTGATTGCGTTTTGTACAGAATTTTTTCATTTTTGGCTAAGTAAGTACCTACTTAAAATCTTGAATTAATTTATTCCGATCATCATAATTCTCGGTTGATGACACACGAACCATGATTGTCGACATGTCATTCATATTTGCCACACTAAAAGGAAATACGCATTATAATTTATAAGTAATTTAATGTAAAATATTTTAAATTATACCTACTTGAAAATATTTAAATAAGTCTGAAGATCTTGATAAGGGCAATTTAACCAATTAGACTTGTATCCAACCATTGCTATATTTGGTCTCAGTTGCCCATGTCCACAGTTATATATCATATGAGTTGCTAAATCCAATTCTATGTTATCAATGACAACATATAGGGATTTGATTCCAGATTTTCTTAACCATTGAATTCCTCTGGCAAGGTATATTTTCTTTTGCTTTAGTGTAATCGATGTCTTTAAAAATGTAATATATTCATAATTTTAATACATGAAAGATGAAACTGTTACACATTTTATCATTATTCCGTATAGCTAACCTTTTTAATATTGACACACATTTGTACACCATTATTCTTAGTAATCGAATGAGCTAAAGAAACTAATTTTTTTCTTGACTCAGGATTTCCAGTAAACACAATTATATTTGGTAAATAGTTCTTGATATGGTATTGAATTGTATTGGCATTGTACACGTTTCTTATAAGGGTTTTTATTTGATGTGCTTGCTTAGAAGATCCCCAATTTTTCACTTTAATTAAATATAATATTTTATTTAATAGAAATATTGGATAGTTAATTAGTTGGTTCATTATATAAGCAATTTAACAAACCTTCATTTTTTCTACCAGCAAGTATGTACAAAACACATAGAGTACAACCAACAATTACTGACATTTTTTCATTAAATGATATCATTATTAAAATGCAGATAATACCTACGGCAAGGCTTAACCATTTGTTATAAAACTAAAAACATAATTAATTAATATTTTATTATTATAACAAATAAATGTAGGAAGTTAACCTTAACTATTTATGACTATATACGGAATATTTCCTGAGCCTCTCCTCTCTCATCAGGTAAATAACGATTCTGGTACTTACTAGGTGTTAGGCCTGATAGTCTGCTTAAGAATCTGAACATTGAATCAGAATTACCAAATTCCTATCCGACCTAACATCTAATATTATATCTATTCTCACCATTCAGAGCTGTATTTAATACCCAAATTATTCCATAGTCAATAATTTATCTTTCTATCCTGTTTATTCTGTAGAATTATAATCTGTAATTGTTGAGCTATATAATAACTTCTTGTAGAAATCTTATAAAAGATATATGACTGTATATTGTTCGTATATATTATTTACTGACGAGTAGGTACCTTGTATGTTGGCCTCCAACCCAAAGGCTTATAATATGCAACATGAAATGTACATAAATTTAACATGGCGTATGCAGATAAATAAACGGCTGACATCAATGAGGCAATTTCATCGAAGTCACCTGATAAAAATAATATAAAATAAAAATAATGTACAAATAATATATTAAAAAAATTGCATAAATGTATTATTTAAACTTTTAGAAGTAAACAATATCAATTAATTATTTTTGCCAAATACAGATAATTACATTAAATTCACTACATAATTTGTTGTAATCCAAATTGAGACATAAATAGTTTAAAATAATGTAGTATATTTAATATTTAGGGTTAGTTCTTGGTAATGATTTTAATTGTAACACTGTTACTCTATATCATATTGTGTTATATGTTTAAATTATTTAATCAACTAAGTAGGTTCATACCTAGCTATTATCATGTAATTATTAAAGTAATTTTTTTTAAAATAATATATTTACTATTTAATAGTAAATACCTAGGTATAATAATATATAACAGAGCCATATTGGTGTATATTGTATATACCACGAGTAGTATGGGTATTATTACCTAGGAATGTGGTGTCTTATGGTTTTAGAGTCATATCGAAATTAGAAAAGTGTTTTTCTCTAGTACCGATAAAATATTTCAAAGATATTTTATTTATTAGCAGCACTACTTATTACTTATCACATTAATACCATAGTAATAGTTTGGTATAAATGTAAAATATTTTTAAGTTTGATAAAATACTAGTTTCTCTTGAAATTTAATCAATAATCATTATTATAATAAATTAGACAAATTTTGTTTTCTTATGTTATCAGGCTTAAATTAATATAAAATAAATGTAACTGAATTAAAATCAGTAGTTAATGTTGGTTAGACAATCAATTAGTAATCATTTAATTGTATTATCATTTGACAATCAACAGAGTAATTTAAAACGTCCAAAATGTATATTGTTCAAAAATCTGTTTTTCCAAATTTATCACTTTCTGTTTCAAAAATTTCCGTATCTAGTGAAAGAACATTTTTAGTAATGCATCGATTCTACAAATTATTCTAGTTGTCTATTATAGCTATTGAACATTAAAAAAAATTTACAATACTCAGTGAGCAGAGGCTTAAACTATAATGACTATAGTGTATTATTATTTTGCTACCCATATAAATTGTTTAACTTTCACTAATGTTATAATAAATTTAAAAATTGAATTTGTCAAATAACATATTTTAATAATTTAATGTTTACCTCCTCATTACACTTTTTTATGATTTGTATTATACACACTCTATAATAGTAAAACAAAATATTAATTGATTTACATTTATGAATAATTAATGTAATGTAATGTGGGGAGGATGTGGAGTCCCCTACTTATCTTACTTATTATAAAAATGCTTGGACTGAAGGCCCCACCTACTTTTAAGGTTTTGTTACGCCTATGGACTAATAACGTAAATATAACTTAAACTATCCTTTAATACCTCTAAAAATTAACATTGATGACACAATCATGACAAAAACTTTTGCACGATACGGTTCTTTCCTTTTCCCATAGCCTTTTGATAAAAATTTAAAAATCGGATTAACATCATCTTGTCCCAGTCTTTGTAACAACTTTGGAGCGGACATTAATGAGGTTAAAGCACTACTAATAGTAGTTCCAAAACAACCGAAATATATAGTAATCGGCCACAACGAAATCGACTGCATCATCTAAAAACATTAACATATTAATATTAATTTATATCTAGAACAGATGTACATTATATTCACATTTGCGTCTTTATACAATCCTTCAGTGCAATTTTTAAACGAACAATCTAAATAAGATCCATTTTGAAATTCGGTTTCATTGCCGCTCGCTTCTCTTAATTGAACCGATCCAAGTGCTACTATTAATACAATATACATAGTTATAGTAATGAAAATTGATAATATTGTTCCTTTTGGTATTGCAGAAGTAGAATCCTAAAAAAATATTGAGTTTATGATCAATTGATCACTTGTCAAATTAATATTAATTTGTGTACTTTCAAATTCCCAGATAGTTTTACTCCAGCGTGTATAATACCAGTTACAGATGAAAAGAAAACTGCGAAAATTGTAAAACAAGAATGGTGAACGTTGTCTATAATCCTATAGTCTGAATGCCAGTTTTGTTCGAAAGTTTTCACTGGAATGTAATGTGAATTCATGTTAATTGTGAACAAAAATTAATAAATTTTGTAGGTAATGAAATATATTACTGTTAAATCCAGTGAATCCTGATGCCTTTGCTAAAGTAGTTTGTGGGCCGTTAATTGAGCTAATAATTATGTTAAAAATACCGACAATTATGGCTATCAGAAGAGCATGTTGTATCTGAAATAAAAAGCTTATAAAAATTTTAATAATTTGTGAAAAGTATTTTTATACAGACTTCTTCTTCTTTATCCATGCTAATACAACAAAGTATACTGATAATTATTATAAATACTACTCCAAACTCTTTGTAATGTTTATCTATTATATCTAAACCGTGTAATCTTAGTAATGATCTTAAAGATAAAATAAATCCAATTGTGTTCATTGATGCAGAAATTATGTTAGCATATGCTAATAGTATACCAATTGACGCTCCAATTTCCGGACCAATTGATCGGGAAATAATGAAATAAAGACCACCTGCATAAATAAAATAATAATTAATTATTTAATAAATCTATCGGACTCAAAAGTATATTTTTATTAGAAAAAGAGAAAGGAGACGGAATTAAAGGAAGTAATTTGACTATATATTTTTAGTATTTATAAATTGCCATCAATTTAATTATATTTTTAAGCTTTTTGGTACTAAAAAAAATGAAGGTGATTGATGAACATTGGTTTTACAACATTGTGTTACTTATATAATGCTGAATGCACGGGTGTTAGTAATTATTAAGATATTTTTCGAATATTACAGCAGTTTCTCGAGTGTATAACATGGTAAGCTTAAGCTAACACAGGGAGATCTGTTTTGAACGAATAACAACAAAAAAGTCACAATATTATGCTCCCTATATACTTTTATAATGGGTTTCTGCAGATGAGTTTCATCGTCCACAAAAATAAAAATCCAGCCAGTAAACATCTTTAGGTAGGTAGCTATAGAGTATAGACTATAGTTCATTAAAGTTACCATATTTGGTAACAATAATTGTTTTTATGAACGAATTTATTTGATATATTTTGATTTTTGAAACAAAAAAAATATTTAAAAAAAAAAATATTGGGGCTTATTTTTGTTTAACTTTTATGCTTAATCTGTCTTAGCTATAATCAAGCCTTGTCAAGTTACTGACTATTCCTATCTAGATTAAGTAAGAATATAAATAAAAAAAATATTTGAATTTTCTTTCTAAATGTAAGTTGTTCACAAAGTTAAATATAATAACTTCAGAGGACACCACGTGACACTCGCACGTGTTGTCTCTGTCTTAAAATTGCGTGACATAGCAAATTTATATATACAGCAGATCATGTTTAGCTCAGTTAGTTATTTAAAAAATAGAGTGAATGGACCTAATATAAAACTTAATGGTAATAACATTATCTGTGTTCGTATGTTGGTTTTTGCGATACTTCAATATTGTTCAGCAAGTTTTGCGTAATGCGTAGGTATATAATATAGAATAAATTAGAAATGCTCATGACTCGCTTATAAAATGAATAATCATAAAAAACCACCGTGCGAACATAGATATTGTTCTTACCATCAAGTTTTATAATAGGTCGATTCATTCTAATCAGTCTAATGTTTAAAGTAACGGAGCTAAGTGTGATCCGCTGTGCGTATATTTGGCTGTATGACATAAGCGCCAAAGGTACAAAAATTACCTATCATTTGCTCCAAAATGTGTATGACACAAGCGCCAATCTAATATTATATACCTGTTGTACCCACTACCCACCATATGAAATAAGCACCAAAAGTGCAAATATGACATATAATTTTCACCAATGTAAGTTTATGTAAGTAGTTATTTAAAAATCGCTATTATATATGCATATAATAGAGAAATTTCAATAATAAATATTAAATTATAATATGTATACAAATAAATACAAATTTAATAACCTATCTTGATTGCGATTTTGTAAAAAAATTACCAACAATATATTATGTTATAACACAAAACTGCTCACACGCACTGTCATGTAACAATCTATCCTATACATATAATACATTTGTCGATTATGATTAAATGTTTGGAGTTTTTAAACGATTTAGTTCTAAATTTAATATCGGTCGTACGATACAATTTTGGCTATTTAGCACGATACGACCTTTTTTTTCTAATCTCATTTTGGCGCTTATGTCTTCCACCGGTATATATTTTGGTATCGTACATTTACACTTATAATAAATATTTATTGTAAAACGGAGACAACACATGCGGGTGTGGCGTCATATCTTAATTAGATTACGATTCAGTCGATTAATATACCTACCATCTAACTTAGAAAAAGGTGACTGATAACTAGGAAGTCACTGTTACTGAAAAAATAAATCTTATACATTATTTTTAGATTCTGAGTCAAACGATGAATGTATTGATTTTACAATGATGTGTGTTTTTATTTTTATTTTTATTTTTATTTTTTGTGGTGTCTGTCATCACGTTTTAGGACAGTAAAAGTGCTTGGATTTTCTTCAACAGTATCTTTTGTGATAGGAAAGTGAATCTAGTTGGTACTTTGGGGGGGTCAAAAGTAAAAATTTCCCAGTAGTTTTAACAAGCGCCGGGAAAAAACAACATAAAAATTAAGGAAAAACGGGAATTTTTACGCAAAATCGATTTTTCAGAAAATTGAATTTGGTTTTTGGTGTAACTTTAAAACAAATGACCGTAGATACATGAAATTTTCACTGGTTGTTTATATTATCTTTATATATCTTAAAACAGATGAAAAATATTAAAATCGTTAGTCACAGTTATTTTTTTTAAGCATTTAAAGTTCAAAAAATGACAAAATATGGAAAAATCACGAAAATTTGCAAATTATTTCGAGTTAGAAATTCATAAAAATTTTTCTTTTTAAATCTAAGGTATGAAAATGTAATACAAGATTTCTTATAAGATTTCCTACATTTATCAAAAAAAAAAAATTCTATAAGAAAGTCAAATTAAATTTTTATGAGCGTTTGAAATTCAAATTTTTACAACATTGGATATTCACTCGATTTCTCATGTGGCGATTTCCTTATTTTGTTGTAATTCAAAAACGAATTGCTGTAAATACATGAAAATTTCACTGAATGTTTATATTTGCATTTTCTATACACCATACAATTTTGAAAATATTTTGACTCTTTTTGAGCCGTTTACGAACATTTTCAGTTTTCAATTTATTTAGTTTTTTTTTTCTATAAATATCAATCAAGTTTTATCTGTTGGGCCAAAAAGTGTAAAAATTAATACAAGGCTCCTGATATATTGTTACAATAGCAATTGAAAAATATTAAAAATACATAGGCACAATTTTTTTTTATAAGCATTTACAGATCGCATTTTGACAAAATTTATCAAAATCTCGAAAATTATCAATCATTGTAATTAATAAATTATAAAATGTTTAGTTTTTATAGCTAAGGATTGAACATTTAAAAAAAAGATTCTCATAAATAGTTCATACTGTAGCCAAAAAATCTAAAAAATATATGAGCATTGAGCACAGTTATTTTTTACAGACATTTTAAGTTCAAATTTGGAACGAAATTACATATTAAAAAACCTAGCATACCTATTTTAGTTATTTTGTTGTGAGTGTATAATACTATTATGTGGGTACTTGAAACTTCTAAAGTACACTATATTATATATCTATGATAGTATCACGGTTTTTGTTGATGTATAACGCGTTTTAAGTACCTAATGGATATTGTGATATGATTAATTTGGAATTTATTATAGGTCAATTTTTTTTTAATACCATAGATATGTATATAACATGTCTTAAACCCAGACTGACTACCGTCTTCGCTCAGAATCGTTTTTCTTATACAATGATAATATATCGTTGAATTCAAATTTAATATCATCCAGTATACAGTGACCCACTTGTAACCTACTGTACAGCAGAGCGACACTCACTTGCCCACCTTTTTTTATCTCGCTACTTTATAGTTATTATTTATATTTACAAAAATATTTATCTTAGTGTTTTTACAAATGGTTTTCAATGTATACATAAAAAAAAATTGATTTTAACTTCATAGAAATTAAAAATAATTCATTAAATTGGTCGATAATTACATGAAAAATATATCTAATTTAGCAACTCAGTTAATTTATAAACAGAGAAAGAGAAACTATAGTTAAGTTAGAAGCTACTGACTCACTATATAGTTAGTGACCATCCTTGGCTTTTGTGTAGGAGAGTATGATAAACAGGCAAACAGCTACGACCTATAGGCACATGCATTTTTTTGTAATAATTTCGAAATTTTTTAAAAATATATTTTTAACTAAAATGTTTTTTGATTTATTCGTAATAATTTTCGAACATTTTTATAAATAAATTTAAATTATTTATTTCATTATGTTATGGTAGAAATAAGCATTATTATTCGATGGTTGAATTCTGGCTGCATTTTTTTTTCAGGTAAATAACTATAGAAAATATATTCAACTATGAATAAAATACATTTTAATTTATCAATTATGTTGATATTATTTTTGAATAAATCGGGTTGTATACAACATTAGGTACCATAGAGGTATATCATATACTAATGTAGTTTCAATGAGATTTATGATATTTTTAATTGAAGTTATTGAATAAAATAATACCTCCTGTTAATTTTCCATTTGTGCTGATCGCAGACATTGAAAAGGCGGTGATTAAAATAATAAACAGTGCAATACAAATAAAAATGATTAAATGAAAAATTCCAGCTTGTGCTATAATCCATGGCAGCCGCCAGAAAATCAACACGCCCTTGATGCTGAGTAGACATGGAATCAACACGCCTTTGACCCATCCCAGTTTTATTCCTGGGTTCACTTCTATTTTGTTAACTTCTTCATGGTATAATTCATTGAACGATTGAATCTTTAAATATATAAGAAGACAAATATTGAAAATTAATAAAATATTACATAATAGGGAAGTACAATTTTATAAAACTTTTTTACTATTAGGTAGATTCCGAAGGGAGCAAAATAATGTATGTATTGTATTTACAATGAAGTGTGATTTTTTTATTTTTCTGTTATCGACATTTGGAGTATAAAAAGTTTCAATTTTCGAGATCATCATCTTTCCTGATAGAAAACTAAATCTAGTTGGTACTTTTGAGAGGTCAAAATTGAAAATTCCAAGTAGCTTTAGAAAGCAGTAAAGTGGTAATTTTTATGCAAAACTAAATTTTTTTGCAGGTTACTCAAAAACTAATAACCATAGACCATTACAAATTTAATCATTGAATTATAAAATTCATCAATATTTCAAAAATGTGCAATCTATTTTTCCTAAAAGTTTTTTTTTTTCATTGCTAACATTAGACATTTTAATAGAAGGTTTACAACAAATTTTCTAGCTGTACCAAAAAAAAAAAAGGTCACCGGAATATTTTGACTTGTTTTGAATTATTTACGGATATTTTAAATTTTAAATTGTTTTGTTTTTTTTATCTATTTATGTCAAAAAGTTTGAAAATGTTATAGGTACAAGGCTTCTGATATATTGTTTGTTTTAACAGCAGTTGAAAAATATTCAAAATACGGAAGCACATTTTTTTATAAGCATTTAAAGTTCAAATGTTGACGTAATTTATCAAATTTAAAAATTAAAAATTATTTAGTATAGTTGAAAATATATGAAATGTTCAACTTTTATAGCTAAGGATTAAAAATGTAAAACAAGGTACCATGCAAGTAGTTAAATCTGTAACCGAAAAATCTATAAATATATATATAACCTAAGTTTTTTTTAGTTATTATAAGTTCAAAATAACCCAGAATAACGAATTTTTTGTTATTTTATTGTATCATGGGTACTTGAAACTTCTCAAGTAGTCAAGCAGTCAATTGACAATTAGGTATATTATTATAAACAAATATTGAAATATGATAATATGCAAATAATATTAATTCAACTTAATGGCTACTGTATTAATAATAATTGATAACAATTATAAATATAATATAAAATAATATCCTAGCAGGCTGACACATTCAGAATTGATAATCGTATACAATGATATTTTATCATTGAACTCAAATTTAACACTATTCATCATAGTGACCCATTTTTAACCTACTGAACAGAGGAGGGACACCCACTTTTTATTTTAAAAATTAATATACAATCTGCTAGCAATCTTTAGTATACCAAAAGTACCAAAATATTGTATTATAATTTATTTACATGGAAAACGTGAAGGAAGAAGCCACCCAGTGATAGATCTACATCATGATTGTACAATGTATACATAGGTAGAACTTAAAAATAAAAAAATAAATAGATATGATATATCAGGGTAAATCTTTCTAAAGAAGAAGTTTTTTGAAATATTATATAGGTATCTAGACAGTGGGCTACTGACGGTTTCAAGTCACCCATTTTACTTTTCTTGAAATGTGTAAAGCTCATAGAATCGGGCCTGCTGAATACGGTAGGGAAATCAGCTAATTCGGTTACCTGTTAGGAGGAGGGAGGGGTGTCTCAAAAATCAACTTATTTAGCGCCTCAGCCACCCCCCAAATTATTTGAAATAATTAAATTATTTCATAAAAATATAGGTTGATTCAAATTCTGATTCTAACATGTAAAAAAATTTAAACATTAATTAAAATTGTATACAAAATTATAAAATTGTTTATAAATTGTTTAGTTTATAAAATGTATAATTGTTTTTTATATGTTATAATATGAATTTTCATCAGCTGATTTTTTTATAACATAATTTAATTATTTGTAACTATTTAGTGTTGGTGGCTGAGACGCTAAATCAGTTGACTTTTGAGACTCCCCCTCCCCTCCAGAACTACGAATTAGCTGATTTTTCAATCGTATTCAGCAGGCCCGATTAAATTAGCTATACAATTTCAAAGAAGTTAAAATGGGTGAGGTAAACCGTCAATAGCTTCTAGACTATTACAAACATTCAAGATTTATCCAGTTATCAGATAATCAAACATATAATAGTTTTAAGTTTAATTAAAAATGGTAGAATATCTAGTTCTACTTATAAGAAAATTAATTTCTAGTGCACAGTTACAAAAATCAACAAAACTAAAAATATTGTATAGTTGTTTTAGTATAAGTAAGGTACCTTACCTGATCAATCCACGGACCACTTTTGTTTTTAATTTTTTCATGTTCTGCCATGTTTTTAAGCTTTCAAAATTATAACTGCTGCATCAGAAAGTGTAGCTTTATATACTATATAGGAATTGAGTCATTGTTTTAATTAGTTAAATAACTTATACAAAAACATTGAGAATAATAATATTATACTGTAAAAGTTCCCTAGATCTTCAAATAGATAAAAACAATGAAATTTATGACTAGGCACATGTCTCTGGAGGCTATAATAATTACAATTAATTACGAACTGGGCATACAATTTATAATAATTATTGTATAATATAAAATATAATATTTTCATAGTATACTTAATATACTTAAGTAAAAAATAAAGATAATTATGACAATTGAATGTCATAATACGTGAAGATGGCCTTCATATATATTACCTATAAGTTATATAACATTAAAACATAACAATTGTCAATTTGTAATTTAAAATTATTAATTTTATTAAAAAAATTTAATATTGCAACTTACATAATATATAATTTACAACTTAATAAAATATATTAATATACACAAAATTATGTTATCAAGAAAAAGAACAAAAATGTTTGTGTTTTTGTATTGGATTATTTTTATTTTATACTGTTTTAGTAATATTTATAAAATCAACTGAGAAAAGCTAAGTTATTTCAACTGTAAATTAAACTAGTTAAGTTCATAAGCTGATTAGAAAATAAACTAACTAGTTAATGCCCACCTTTGATTATACACACACAATGCACATGCAAGTATGCAACACATAGAGAAAAGCCATGTCTCACCCTCGCCAAGTTCGAACGGCCCCTCTACAAGACGAAACAAATGCTCTACCAGCAGTGGAGCGTACAATATAAAATCATAAATGCATATTGATACCTTAAAGTTACGTTTCACCGATACACACTAATGAGAAAAGGATTACACAAAAATCGCCATACATAAGGATCAGACAAAATCGACAAGTAAGCCAGTCTCTCAGTAAAAAGTTTCAAAACACATTGTCTACGCTAGTATGCACTTCGACAATATATTTACCACATGTATTAACACATGCTTTAACACATGTATGCATATTGAGCCATTCCTGTATTTTTATCATACAATTATTTATCTCCACCAAACCTAGCACCTCACTCCTCATATATAATTAACCATAGAATATAAAGTTTATTGAATGTTATCGTAATATATGTAGTATAGTTATAGTATTATTATATTATTTCATCGCTGTTATTAGATTTTAGAATATAGGAAATCTTATAAGTGCTCACTAACTTAAATTACATTTGGTTGGTAGTTGTTGGTTGACTGTATGTACGACTGCTACGGAAGTATGGATTTTTAAGAGTTTACGATAATAATTACGTCCCAAATCATAGCTAACAAATGCATTTAATTGGTGTTCGAATCATATCTGCAATACCATACATAGGACATATCAAAATATCTCTTAATAAATACAAAGCATCAAATATATAAATTAAAACACGTAATATATATTATGTTAGTCGAAGTGACTTCGAGCACGGAACAAATATGACTACACACTCAGTTGAGTGAATTAACATGTTTCATATTACATTTTTTATGCACACATTAGATACCTACTAAATATAATAAAGTCATAGAATAATCATTTGCATACGTCACACACTCTCTAAGCCAATGAAATAAAATCATTTATCAACCTTAAATGACACCAGAACACGTAAGCACATATGCATAGTGCCTCGCATCATATATCGTACAAACACGCCACTAATTCACTAAGATATTATACAGTCTAGTAGCAGCAGGGATCGTTAAAGGGTCTCTTCCACGAAGTTCTACTGCAGTTCTCGACCGCCGTATTCAGAAGTATCGTCGGCCATCTGTAAGCACCGTATCTTAAGTATTTCTCCACTATATCCATTACAAAATATTCTAACCCGTACTTACCTAGTACCTACACTTCATATTTTCACCAATTTATTTTACTTTATTAATCTTTCCGTATATTTATTTTACTACAAATGGGGTGTAACAGGTATGTCCCTTGGGTTATAATAAAATAGTTACGTTTTTAAACAATTTCACAAACAATTAATAGGTATATGAATAAATCATTAAATCCTACTTTAATGTGACATTTATAATTGAATTTTCAACAAAAATATTTATTTAAAATATTTGATTCTCTTTATCTTAATTATCTTAAATATTAGATATTTTTACTAAAATAATTCACAAAACAAAAATAGTTTAAACGTCTTATATTACAATATTTTCGATTAAATTCAATAAATACAAAAATAATCATTTTTTAACAAACTAAATTTAATATGCTGTAGGTATAAATGTATTATCTATAATATTGTTGAGTAATAATTTATTAACAAAAAGCTAATAAAAAAAAAAATTATAATAATTCTTTCTAAGGAACCTCCGGGAGTCCGGACAAAAATTTGAAAATATAATCCTACTAATATTATAAACGCGAAAGTTTGTTTCTTTGTTACTCTTTCACGTAAAAACTACTGAATGGATTTTAATGAAACTTTAAAATAATATAGCTTATACATCAGAATAACACAGAGGCCACAAATCATCCCCATAGGTCCAACCAGGGAATATGCTCAAACGGGGATTTAGAGATTTACGGTGGACATTTTTGTTTATAAATGGTTGCCATGGGTTTTAAAACTATTATAATAAATAATTATTGGTTGCCGTAAAATCAGTGTATTCATTCAATGCATTTAATTTTTTTGTACGCTGTGTTTTGATATTATTTGTATCACAATAAATCACGTAACTATTGAGTGTATTATACTCACATATAAGTTACGTACATAAAACAATCACGATGCCACGTATTTATGGACGAGGAGGAAATATTGGTCGACAGACTCGGCATTCACAATTAGTCCAATCGTTTAGGAGGAGTTCAGTAACATACTTGGTATAACTTTGATACTTTAGAGTTAAATTATAAAGTTACGTACAAACAGCACTGGGTCCGCGATCTACTGAAGGTAGATTGCCTACCTGATAATATACTGTTGGGAATCAGAATTTTTATTCCACACTACAGAAAAGTTAAGATAAATTTTGAACACCATACACCGAGTATTAAATAACGAATCGAACAAAGTTTGAGTCATATATAGTTGGTACATTTAATGGGAAACGAAGTGCATGTGATCAGGTAGCAGTGACTCAACCAGGGAGGGGGGTAGGGGTTTTAACCCCCCGAAATTTCTCCGAGGCCTAGTATATTTTAGCTTATGTATATATATATATATATTGTAATAATGTAACACTAAGTTGTTTATTATAATACACTAAATAGAACAGTATTAAAATATTTAAAGAAAAATGAAGTGTCAAGTCTCAAGTGAAGGATGCGACTGGTTTCAAATATGATTTTAAATGTTTAAGGGTTATTATATATTATTGTATATGTTTTGGTTACATGTGTTTTGGTTACATATGTTTGAAACGTTGACCAAAAGAACAAACTATATTACAGTAAAACACGCTGCGTTAAAATCATCAACTAATGACAAACTACGCGACGACGTGACAATAATTATTTGAAAATATAGAATAGGAGTTTTATGATTAAATAATGAAATTTTATCTATATCAGTGGACAGTGGTTCCCAATTAGTATGAAGCCACTGACTCCTAGCAGTCCAGTAACAGTAAAACTTAAACTGGTCCGGGGACCCCTATTTCGTAAACACTTAATTTTCAATTTAAAGAAATTGATTACCTATCTATCTTTTTCGTGATAGTCGAGTTTCAATATTCCATAAAATTTCACTTAAATAAAATAAAAATGAAAAATCACTACTGTACTACATAGCCGTGGATTTCCTAGCATCAACACACGGACCCCCGGGTATCCGAGGACCCCCAATTGGGAACCACTGATCTAGATAGCAATAGTATTCATGCAAATGCGCAATATACTATGTGATCACTTTATCGTTGAAATTATGGTTCGTATTATCGAGAGCCATCAGTCGTACAACGAGCCACCTGGAGCTGTATAGCGATTCTGCGAGAGGGCAAGATTGTCCACTTTTCGTGTTATCAGAGGGTATAACCTAACCAGAGGGCATACCTTATAAGATACGTCCACTTTTTGTGTTAACGTAGCCCGCACTCGCAGATTCACTTCCTTCAGTTGTACAATGGTTTGACGATGCTGTTGATCCGGCAGCGATGATTGACTGGCACAGCGGGTGGACAATGATGGACGGCAAGCACACACGAACCATGAATTTAATGTGTAGAGGGGTTACTGGAAAAGTGGAAGACGTTCAGGAGTTCAGCTGTTCTTCCAGAGGGTAAGAGACGTCCATTTTTCGTTTAAACTTATATCCTGCACCGTTAGATCAGCTCTCTCCTGGCGTCTTCGGCTCAAATTGATTCACTGCGATCGGATCGTATTTATGTTATTCGCCCGTGATCGAGCCAATGCAGTGACGCTTATAGACATTCTGTCTTTTCTAGTGGTTTTTGCTTTTCGTATTCTTTCTTGTGATGAAACAACTTACTTGACTTGGAACTGATGGACGTTTATATAACTAATAGATATTTGAGCAGTACCAAGTGTCAGGTACTATTAGGTATATTATACACGTGCATCCAAGAAGGTATGAGAATATCAAACATTTTTGAAAACAAGCATACAATGCACAAACTGTACAACTTCCAAATAACTAATAATTAATAATAACTTTATTTTTTCAACAGAAGCAACAACTAGGATAGGAATGTGGAGGAGTGTATTATACCGTTATGTGATATCGTTTAATTGTTATTTTACTACAATCGTCGAAACTAACAATCACAAATGACAGAAAAGGCAATAATTACTTTTAATTTTTTAAACACCATCATCAAAGGATGGTAAAGTCACTAAAGCACTCGGATCTTCGTGGTTTGTCAAAGTTGTGAGAAATAGCTAATCAAACTGTTAAAATGTGTTTTACCGATTTCAACTCTGAACACTTAACAATATCATTAATAATTTAACAATAGAGCCATTAAAGTTGGTTTATATTTTTATAAAATGAGTAAAAAAAAAAAAAACATATTATATAAATATTATATTTTATTCTCACAATATGAGTAAAAAAAATATATTATATACAGAGCTAGTGTCCCGTAAGGATTTACCCATTGTGATATCTCCTGAGATAATAAATATATCATAATTCATAAATCTGTTTTTTTTATTAGTCACAGAGACAAGGCCTACGAATATATTATTTTTTAGTTTAATTATATTTTTTGGTAATAAAGTTAAAAGTTAAAAGTTATTTTTTATTTTTTATTTTTGAAACAATTGAAGATAGCCATAAGTATTATAGAGTTAATATTTGTAATAATTTTGAGTTTTGGACATTTTATTTACATTAATCTTATGATTTTTAATAATTTCTTTGTTTATAAGTTAAACGGCAAAAAACAATTTTTTGACATGGCAACGAGTCCTCCTCTATGGCTAATGAGTAATGACTAATGAGTATATGCTCACGGGGCACCCTCTATATTTTTGTGTAAAGAAATATTAAATTAAATTTTTAAGATATTATTAGTGCGTAGAAAAAGATAATAATAATATGAAAGATTATAAATTACAATATGCCTAATTGAAGCAATAAAATTAATGAATAATATGATGATATAATAGATAATCATTTTTAACGGTGCTTCTGAATCGTCACTTAAGATCTTCAAAAAATAAAAGTGCTATCAAAGTTTTATCAAAAATAACAAAGAACAAAATATAAGGTCTTAAAAAATAGTTAGCTGTAGGTAGGAAGGTATTCTTATCGTTATTAAAATTAGACTTGCAATAATAAATTAATAAGTAATAAAAAACTAATTGATATAGAATATGACGTATGTTTTGATATTAACAATAAGTAACGAAATTGTATAGGTATAGTATTGTTGCTAAACAAGTATGGATAATATGTTAATTTTTGTAAATTTGTACGAAACATATTTAGTTTAATCACTAATTTTTAGTATTAAAATATAGAATTCTATAATGGCAATCAAAATAAAACGTTTTATTTTAATGAGTAGATACGTGAAATAACTGGTTATGTGGAACAATATTTGTAAATATAATTACATTATATAAAATGTTATTTTCTTGCAGGTATATTCGGAAGCCCGAAGCGTTGGTCTACTAAAGTTCTATAGACAGGGTTAGGTTAATATTTTTGGTCTGGAGCACATTCAACTCTCATGTTTACTATTTTCGATTTAGTCGTTTCAGAGAAATGCAAATCTAACAGTATTTTTTCAAGTTTAAGACATATCATATCTATTTAAGTAATAAAATAAAAATCACGATTTATTTTTGTTGGAATTTTGAGTTTGAAACCAGAGATTGGAACTCCATGCTCTCAGTTCAATCTAGATCCGAGGAAAAAAATAACTTCCTACCTACATTAATTTGAAAGGAAAATCAAGAGTGCATGAATGTATACATAAATAAAGTACAATGTATGCGTATTACATATATTTATGGCTTAAGCATTGACAGTAAGAACTGGCTCTGTACTCCCATTGATTATAATACACGGAGGTAACCCTCTAGAAATCGTTTCTATCCAACACATGAATAATATATTGATTTCCTCGTTATTTTTTGGAGTCGTTCTAAAAATGTTTTTTTTTTTTTTGAATCAATATTTTACATACAAATAAACTTTACTAAACTCACAAGATGATAAGATCAGAATTGAACGAATGCAATTCAATTAAATCTCTTAAAAACAACGTTTCGGCAATATATTCTGTTTGTGAACTGTAATCATCAAATTGATTCTCTGGAAAATAAATTCAAGTTCTTATAAAAAGCAATTTTTGTGCAGATAATTTACACAATGTTACCTTTGGAAGAAACGCGTTCCAATAAAAAATTGAAATATGTCATTGTTGTAGGACCAGTGGTGTTTGCTAAAATGATATCCAAGTAGTCGAAATCAATTCGATACAATGCTAACAATTGTTTTAATCTGTAAAAAAAATGTGTATTTATATTTGTATATTTTGTTTTTAGCTTTATATTCAACTACTTATGGAAAATAGAAAAATAATCTATAATACGACTCAATTATATAGACTCGATTATATTACAAAATGTCGTGTAGAATTTAATATAACTTTTTTTTTTTTTTGAATTTTTAGGTGGTTTAACTATAGTGGATAATTTTCCAAAACATCTTGCATTGGTTTTTCTTTGAAAGGAAAATATATTAAATTTGAATATTAAAAAAAATGTGTACCTTAAGTTGTTTTAACAAATTTATATTAACTTTAAGAGTAATTATAACAGTATCTATACTAGTTTAACCCATTTGAGAAAAATCCGACAGGCCTCTATAAACTTTTGAAGTGTAAAAAATGACAAGGTAGTATAGACTATAGGTACTCTAGTCTAACTTGCACATAAGTTAGGTATTTCAAAACAATTTTTTAGTTATTGTTTATGATTCATAAATGTTAAATAAATGTAGGAATAATGGAAATCCTACAATATCCAGTCTTCAGTCTTGGCTCCAACAATAATTCAGAGAACTTAATAGAAAGTGGGCAGAGATTAAAATCTTAACTACTTGACTTAGACATTCCAGGGAAAAAAATTATATCTATATAAGTCCCAGTTTATAAAGTGTCACTAGATTATGGGAGGTTGTCTTTTTATAATCAATAATATCAAGTTATATCATATTATATATGTTGATATATAACGGAAAATTGTATATTATGCTTATCAGTTGTACACATAGGATTTATTTTCGGAGGAGTTTGTGCCAACGATAATTTTCCAGAAATTACATACTATACTGACACCATAGAGGAGAGGGTCATTTTGTAGAAATACATTTTCATGAAGGAAGACATTTCGTGGGAGGGGGTGAGTTATGATCCCTTATCCATTCTCCCTGTGCACGCCTCTGATGTTTATTACAAATTATAAACTTACAGATTGTTTATATTTACATAAAATTAAAAAATTAGGTTAATACTATGTATTATAAAAATAATATATCTCTATTAGAGTTCAAGCAAGTATATTATAATAATACATATTATAATAAATATCTAATAATAATTAATTTGATATTTTTAAAGTAGGTAATACATTAAAACATAGTTTTTACTTGTGTTTTTCTTCAGGCAAACGCTCAAATCTGTTTGTTACTCCAAAAATTCGAAATTTACAATTCATCCACGTATTACTATGTTTCAATATATATGCAATGATTAACGATAAACCTATATACAATTTAAAAACATATTTATTATTTCCGATAAGTTATACAAGATATTAGATATATAAGATAATTTACTTTGAACAGAAGTACTTATTTAATATACCAACCTCCATCGTTGTACAACCACCACACATCTACTGTCCCATGATTTCGTTTCTTCTTTTCGAAGGAAAATTCCTTGTTCTTTATTTTTATAGAGCAATCAGCCACCCTGCAATTATTTCCCTAAATTATATGCTAATCATTCTATAATAAGATTAGAAATGTCACCATTAAAACATATTTTAAAAAATAAAAAATAAATACATCTGTTGAATTTTTTTTTTTTACATTGATCTTTAAGCCTGGCAACTATGGCTATTAGCTGGGGGTATGGTTTGATTGGAACACGTGTGTGTATGTATGGCAAGGATTTTTCACTAAAAACCCGGGTGGTCACTGATCAGTGATCACCCATCAGGGAACACCTGCCGGTGCTTGCATTCAGAACACGTTTCGTAACTGAATTTAGCCACCATGCCACACCAAGCCACTATATGTCTACTTGTATATGTAGGTAATATAAAGTAGTATAATTGTATAATTTAATACTGTATTTGTTTATAATTTACAGGACATTTTTAAAATGTTTTTTGAAAGTATACCTACTCATATTTTGATATTTTTTTAAAATATTGTATCAAGAATGATTTTTTTGATTAGCCTCTCTTCAAAAACAAACAATATACTTTTTTTTTTTTATCCATTCTATGTTAATTAACAATTTTACCTTTAGTTGAATATATTTTTCGTTTTTAGAGTTATCAATTTTAATAATAAATAAATTGTAAATATTGATATTGGTATAACCACGGTAACGTAACGATCGGTCATAGACATACAAACAGTGTACAGACTGATACACGAGGGATATAAAATGTCAAAACTTATAATTAAACGAGTTAGGAAAGCTCACAATACGAGAGTGCTGAATTTATAGTGTTTCTAAAAGTATTTTTATACAACGCAATAAATTAAAATTACATGTACAATTTGTGAACAGTACCTACCTAACCACTACAGAGAATAAATAAATACCATAATATCTACATTCGTAACTATATGTATTACGGTGTGGGAATAAAAATTGGTCCCGGGGAAACAGAAAATTCAGACCAATTGGGCTAATAATAAAATATTAGTAAGTGTTAGAGTCAAATGTATTCAAGCAGTCCAAATTTTCAACAGACCCAGGCGGGGATCGCCCACCCCCCACCTTAGCCAGTCTACCCCTGATGTACCGGTAATTAACAAACAGACACAATGGATATATAAGGCGTTCTGAACTTGTGTTTAAAAACCTAAAACCTAAATAGCTAATACATTTTAAAATAAATAATAATAAAAGTTATTTATACTTTCGTTGATTTCTAATATTTTGATTTGATTGCGTTTTGTACAAAATGCCTTCATTTTTGTCTAAGTGCTCAAAATCTTGAATTAATAAATTCTGATCATCATAACTCTCGGTTGATGACACACGAACCATGATTGTCGACATGTCATTCATATTTGCCACACTAATAATGAAATACGCATTATAATTTATAAGTAATTTAATGTAAAATATTTTAAATTATACCTACTTGAAAATATTTAAATAAGTCTGAAGATCTTGATAAGGGCAATTTAACCAATTAGACTTGTATCCAACCATTGCTATATTTGGTCTCAGTTGCCCATGTCCACAGTTATATATCATATGAGTTGCTAAATCCAATTCTATGTTATCAATGACAACATATAGAGATTTTATTCCAGAACGTCTTAACCATCGAATTCCTTTATCAAGGTAAATTTTCTTTTGTCTCGGTGTGAGCGATATCTTCAAAAAATAAAATATATTCACAATTTAATATATAAAACTGTTATACCATTTTATCATTTTTCGTTATATCTAACCTTTTCAATATTGACACACATTTGTACACCATTGTTCTTAGTAATCAAATGAGCTAGAGAAACTAATTTTTTTCTTGACTCAGGGTTTCCAGAAAACACAATTAAATTAGGTAAATAATTTTTTATATGGTATTGAATAGAATTGGCCTTGTACACGTTTCTTATAACTGTTTTTATTTGTTGTGTTTGCTTAGAAGATCCCCAATTAATCTCTTCGTTTAAATTAAATTGTATTAATAGAAATATCGATTAATTTATTTGTTAGGTTCATGACACAAGCAATTTAACAAACCTTTATTTTTTATACTAGCAAGTATGTACATAACACATATAGCGCAACCAACAATTGCTGACATTTTTGGATCAATAAATATCATTACTACAATGCAGACAATAGCACCAGCAAGACTTAACCATTTGTTATAAAACTTAAAACATAATTAATTAATATTTATTGTTATAAAATATAAATGCAGGTAGTTAACCTTAATTATTTACAACCATAAACGGAATATTTTCTGAGCCTTTCCTTAATACTACTCAACAGGATTCTGTTACTTTAGGTCTTAAGATAATAAGTTTAGGTAGGTACTTAAAAAATTCGAACATTGAATCAGCATTATCGATGTTCCTATCCGACCTAACATTTATTATTAAATCTATCCTCACCAGTCATCGCTGTATTTAATACTCAAATTATTTCTTAGACAATAAACCACCTTATTATGTTATACTGTCAATAATTTATCTTTCTATCCTGTTTATTCTGCATAATTATTTTAATCTGCACTAGTTGAGCTATATAATAACTTCTTGAAGAAATCTTATAAAAAAAATGTATATGAATGTATATTGTATATATTATTTACTGACGAGTAGGTACCTTGTATGTTGGCCTCCAACCCAAAGGTTTGAAATATGCAACATGAAATGTACACAAATTTAACATGGCGTATGCAGATAAATAAATAGTTGAGATCAATGAGGCAATATCATTTAATTCACCTGAAAAAATTCATATTAAATAATTTTAGATTATTCCGAAATAAATAATGATTAACATTTATTTTGCTAATTCAAACAAATTGTATTAATTTTTATATTATGTTAGTGAAAATAAATTTAACTTTTCGGAAAAATTGTGTAATTTATACTTTTAGAAGTAAAAATATAAATTTATTATTTTTTGTCAAATACAGATAATTCGATTAAATTCTCTACATAATTTTTTCTAATTCACATTGAGACATAAATAGTTTATTATTGTATTCTACCTATAACCTATTATATACAAAACAATAAAAAATATCGAACCCTATTAAATCTTGTATATTATAAATTATAATATAGTAAAATACATTTTGAAACCGAAAAAAAATCGTTTTTCAAACATAGAATTTTAATTTAATAAAGCTGAAAGATGTAAAAATACATTTTAAGGTTTAAAATATTATATTATACTTAATACAATATATGGGTTGGTAATAATTTTAATTGGAATACTGTTAACATATATCTTATTGTGTAATAACTAATATGTGTAACGTATTTAACTAACTAAGCTTCTACCTAGATGTTTTCTTGTAATTATTAAAGTAAATTTTTCAAAATAATCTATTTACTATTTAATGGTACATAAGTGTTATAATATATAACAGAGCCGCATTGGTGTATAATCTGTATATAACATAAGCATATATAACCTCAGTACAGGATTGTTGTGTCTTAAGACCATAATTATAGTTTTAAATCCAAGTCATATATTCTTATTAGCAGTGGCGTATTTAGGAATTTGTCATGGGGAGGGTCCAGAACTCCAGAACACAGAGCCACGGGGGACGAAGCCCCCCACACCACCCATTTACTCTTTGTTAAATAAAATATACCATATTTATAAGACGATATAAAATTGTCGAGTTTTTAATTATTAAATAATAATATGTACAAAACAAATTTTAAAAAAAAGCGGGTGAGTGGATGTCACTCTGCTGCTGTACAGTAGGTTACAAGTGGGTCAATGTATAATGGATTGTATTAAACTTGAACACAATGATATAATATAATATCATTGTATAAGAAAAACGATTCTGAGCGAAGACGGTTTGTCAGTCTGGATATTTTATATTGTTATTATTTATTATAGCCTGTTAGTTGAATTAATAATGAAATACTTTTATTTTTTATTTTTTTCTATGGTGATAGACAAAGTGTTAGAAATTAAAATCCCATTTTTAGAGGTTTTTCGTAATTTTTTGGTGGTTTTTACAGTGACATTAAATAACTATTGAGAAAATAAAAAAATGACCTCTCTAAGATAGTAATCTTGATCCAATTTTCTAAAAGATAAGTTACTATATATCTATACATGTTGAAATCGAAGCACTCCTTCTGGAAGAAATTTTGTATACAGGAAAAAAAAATAAACACCATTGTAGAACCAATAGATCCCTCAGAATCGAATGTATAGTTATATGTTATAACTTTTATACAAATATTTCCTTAATTACATTAGGTACCTACTTCATTCATAGTTGATCTTAGATAACTTTTCAACCTTAAAAAGTTTGAAAAAGATCTCTCTGGAGTGGTTGTAGATACTGGCAATGTACAAAACTACAAAATATTTGAATTAAAGAATGAATTTGGTATTTTTCAACCATTTCCGGTACCCAACTGATAAAAATAATCACGATATTTATTGAAAATGTTGATATAACTTATAGCTTCGAAAATTTTTTATACAATCCGTAAAATCGTATGAAAAATTTGTTTTTTAATCATGTAAAAACTGCACAACATTTAACATGTACGAGACACGAGTCAATGGGAGGGGTCCGGACCCCATGGACCCCCCTCCCCCCGTAAATACTCCACTGCTTATTAGAAAAATGTTTTTCCCTAGAACCGATAAAATATTTGTAGGTAGACATTTTCTTTATAAGTATAATATTAATAACACTACTTATTACTTGTTAGTTATTAATACTATATTAATCCTTTGATAGAAATGTAGAATATATTTAAATTTGATAAAATACTGGTTTCTCTTGAAGTTTAATCAATAATCATTATTGATCACTAAAAATCAGGTATCGACTTAAATAAAATGCAATAACGTGTACATAAAAACTATACTTTAATACCTATAATAAATAATATCGATGACACAAACATGGCCAACACGTGTGCACGATAGGGTTCTTTATTTTTCCCATAGCCTTTTGCTAAATATTTAAGAAGCGGATAAACATCATCTTGTCCCATTCTTTGTAACAACTTTGGAACGGATATTAATGCGGTTAAAGCAGTACTAATAGTAGCTCCAAAACAACCGAAATATATAGTAATCGGCCACAACGAAATCGACTGCATCAGCTAAAAACATCAAAATATTAATATTAATTTACATGTTCAACAGATGTACATTATAATTATATATTTTATAATAAATTTACATCCTTGTCCTTGTACAATCCTTTGGTGCAATTTTTAAACGAACAATCTAAATAAGATCCATTTTGATATTCGGTTTCATTGCCGCTCGCTTCTCTCAATTGAACCGATCCAGGTACTACTATTAATACAATATACGAAGTTATAGTAATGAGAATTGATAATAGTGTTCCTTTAGGTATTGAAGCACTAGGATCCTAAATAAATATTGAGTTAATGGTCACTTGTCGAATTAATATTATTTCATGTACCTACTTTAAGATCCCCCGATATATTTGCTCCAGCTTGTATACCAGTTACAGATGGAAAGAAAACTGCGAAAATTGTAAAAAAAGATTGCTGAACACCTTTTTCCACCCTATAGTCTGGATACCAGTTTTTTCGGAAGGTATCCACTGGAATGTAATGTGAACTCATGTTAATTGTGAACAATAATTAATAAATATAGAAGGTAATAAAATATATTACTGTTAAATCCAGTGAATCCTGATGCCTTTGCTAAAGTAGTTTGTGGGCCATTAATTGAGCCAATAATTACGTTAAAAATACCGACAATTATGGCTATCAGAAGAGCGTTTTGTACCTGAAATAGAAAAGCTTATAGAAATTTTAATAATTTATGAAATGTATTTTTATACAGACTTCAGCTTCTCTATCCATGCCAATACAACAAAGTATACTCATAATTATTATAGACACTACTCCTAACGCTCTGAAACTTAAATTTGAATCTATTATTTCTGAACCTCTTGAGTTTAGTAATGATTTTAAAGATAAACAAAATCCAATTGTGTTCATTGCCGCAGAAATTGTGTTAGCAAATGCTAATAGAATACCAATTGACGCTCCAATTTCCGGACCAATTGATCGGGAAATAATGAAATAAAGACCACCTGCATAAATAAAATAATAATTAATTGTTTAATAAATCTATCGGACTCGAAAGTATATTTTTATATTTATAATATTTATAAGTTGCCATCAATTGAAATTTATTTTCAATCTTTTTGGTACTAAAAAAATGAACGTGATTGATGAAACAAATAACATATTTTCAATAAATATTGGGGCCTTTTTTTGTTAAACTTTTAAGTTTAATCTGTCTTTGCTATATTGAAGCTTGAGATGGTTAGTGACTATTCCTATCTAGCTGAATTAAGAATATAAAAAACTAATTATATTTCCTTCTGGCTTCTTCTAATTTTAAGTTATTCACAAAGTTTTTAAAATATAATAAGTTAGTTATAGACTATAATTTGGTCAATTATTATCCCACCCAAGTTAGAAAAAATTAAAAAGTGACTTTCAAGTTACAGTTTAAACAAATTGTATACATTGTTTTTATTTTTTTGTACCGTTAAGTAAATTATTATTCATATTTACAGAAATATTTATTGTAGTGTTGTTGCAAAATATTTTCAATATGTAGATACATTAAAAATAAATTTAAATTTGACTACTTTAAAATAATTCGTTAACTTGATCGATAAATACGTGAAAACTACAAGTACCTAATTCAGCTACTCAGTTAGTTTATAAACAGAGAAAGAGTAAAACTATAGTTAAGTCAAAATATACCGACAATAAATAGTAGATAACTTTAATTTTCTAACTAGTCAGTGACCATCCTTTTTAACACTTTTCTTAAGTTTGTTTCACGTCTGTCTGTGATCAAATCTTGCGCGCTCGATTTGAGGCACTTTTTGAAGATGAAAAATTCTGAAAATTGATATAGACCTTGGTCTTGGATGACAATACAATAATCCGTAAAAAAAATTTTTTAACTAAAAAGTAGAAAATTAAAAATTAAAAAAATTTTTTTAAAAAACACTTTTCTAAAAAAACAAAAAAATAATGAAAAATTTAAAAGTGTGTGGCGCTCTTACACTTGACATATTATACCACACACTTTTAAATTTTTCATTATTTTTTTGTTTTTTTAGAAAAGTGTTTTTTTCTATTGTGTACCTAGGACGAATATTTTTTGTAATTAAAATGTTTTAAAAATATTTCGGAATAACATTATCACTGGATACTAAATAGTAAATAGTAAATACAGTCTGAGTGATATTAAAATAATAAGCATTATTTATGATTCGGTAGGTACCTGAATTCTGACTGCATTTTGTTTAGGTAAATAAACATAGAAAATATATTTCACCATAAATAGAACAGGTACATTCAAATATATCAGTTATGTTTATATTATTTTTGAATAAATCGAGTTGTACAGATTTATGATATTTTTAATTGTTATAAAATAATACCTCCTTTTACTTTTCCATTTGTGCTGATCGCAGACAGTGAAAAAGTGGTGATTAGAATTATAACCAGCGCAATACAAATAATAATGATTGAATGAAATATTCCAGCTTGTCCTAAAATCCACTGCATCCGCAAGAAAAGCATCACGCCCCAGATGCTGAGTAGACATGGAATCAACACGCCTTTGACCCATCCCAGTTTTATTCCTGGGCTCACTTCTACTTTGTTTTCTTCTTCACGATATAGTTCATTGAACGATTGAATCTTTAAATATAATAAGACATATTGTTATTGTCAAATTAGAAAAATAAACGATGGACAAGTGGGTATGGCTCAGTTATACCTACACTGTCATATAGACATATAGTTGTCAAGCATGGATCTAGTTGTAATATGGATGTGCAGTCCTGTAAAGTATCTGAGTTATAGTATTCAAATACTTTTTTAAGTATTGAATAAATTTTTAAATACTTTCAGCATGAAGTATTTTAAATACTTTTTTTTGTATTAAATACTTGTTTATATTGAATACTTTGGTTTTTTATTTGGAACGTTTTATTATTATTAGAAATAATTGGTTAGAAAAATATTATTGTCCACTACAATAATAGAATAATAGTTTTATTAATAGTCTGTATTTCTGTGTTAGCCGAAGCCCGAAGGTTTGTGAAAACCAGATTTCTAAAAATAATTATTGAATAACAATATTCCCTTTGAATATTATTAGATAACTGTTGATAATATCAGATACAATGCCTGCCTTAATGGTTATGCGGGAATAAGGGAATAATAATATAGATTATTAAATTCAATACTCCGCTGCCAAGCAGCGCTTCAGAGTAGCGGGTATTTAGTGTGGGTGGAGCAACCATGACCAAAAAGAGAAGCAGTATGACTGATGAAAATGTTAAATACATTATGTTTTTAAAATGTAATAAACATTTATTTAATAAATAAAAATTATTATAAACCTACCACTTACGTGTCTATATTACGATAATTAGAAACCTACTTTAAAAACCAAAAGTATTAGTTAAGTATTTCAAATACTTTTTCAAATAAATTGTTTATTAAAAATTTTATTTATCTATATATATAAAAATGAATGTATGTCAGTCTGTGTGTCTGTGTGTCCATGTTACCATGGTTACCAAGGTTGCCATGGTTACTAAGGTTACTAAGGTTTCATGGTTATTAAGGTTACCATGATCCATAGTTACCATGGTTACCAAAGGTACCATGGTTACCATGAGTGTTGTAGCTATTATAATCAAAAAAGGTCTTTAATGGGCAACGAAGTGCATGGGATCAGATATTTTATATATATAGTCCGTGTGTGTCCAGTGGACACTGTCCACATTACCATGGCAACCTTTTATATTTTATTTTGTAACTTCCTATGGAAAGTTTTGTATATAAATGGTTGCCATTTTGATATGTAGAACATATTATTCATGTAGAGTTGTAATTTTTAATGTGAATTGATAATCATTGAGATGTTGACGATGTTGTGCTCAAATAGGGATTTTGAGATTTTATATGGACTTTTTCGTTTATAAATAGTTGCCGTGGGTTTCAAAGCTATATAATAATAATAATTATCGGTTGCCATTGGTTAATTTGGTTGTTATTTAAGAAGACCAGTTGATTTATTTGTGTACGCACCGGACGGTACAACGAAAAATATTGTATATCCAAAAGCACTTCTGTAGATGACAAGTGTAAAACTGTGCACGAATATTGGGTAATCCATTTTAAGTTAGGTAAGGATAATAATTAATAATGAATATCGAGATTAATATAATCAATATAATTCATATAGAGTTGGTATTTTTATTGGGCAACGAAGTGCACGGGATCAGCTGTAAATTTAATATGTATAAAATATGTATCATGGGAGTTAAAACTGAGGTAGGGTGATCATAAAAATAAAATTATATGTAGATTTATATGTAGTAAAACTTTAAAAAATAATATTAATCTATATATATAAAAATGAATGTATGTCAGTGTGTGTGTATGTGTGTGTGTGGGTCCATATTACCATGGCAACCATATCTGTATATAAAAAACAGTAAGCTGATTGACTGCTATCAACGCACAGCTCAAACCATTGGACGGATCTGGCTGAAATTTGGCATACAGATAGCTATTATAATATAGACGTGCGCTAAGAAAGGATTTGCCAAAATTCGAATTTTTAAATAGGTGCTGAAACAGGGACATTGAGATTCACGATAGAAATTGGAAATTTTATTTTTATTTATTTATAGTTGCCATTGGTTACAGTCTACATTAGAAATTAGCATTTATTTATTGGTTGCCATTGGTTATTCGGGCAGATCAGGTACAAGCTTGCATCAAATCGAATTATTGAACAATGCTTACCAGGGTGGCAGAGTTGCACTTACCGCAGAAAATTACACCCAAAAGGAGTTCAACAATCATAATTTTTTTAAGAGTTGCGATTTTTTACGAGCAACCAAATTTATTATATTAATCCACAGTATTACTTCAAAATAAACTTGGTATAACTTTGATACTTTAGAGTTAAATCATACACTTCCGTACAAACAGCACGGGGTCCGCGATCTACCGCAGGTAGATTGCCTACCTGATAATGTACTGCCGCGATTCAGAATTTTTATTCAGGGCAACGGGAAGGATAAGATAAATTTTGAACACCATACACGTTAATGAATTGAACAAAGTTTGAGTAGGTAGTATTGAGTTGATCCATTTAACGGGCGACGAAGTGCACGGGATCAGCTAGTAAATAAAAATATTTCAAATACTTTTTCAAAGTATTTGAGTAGTATCTTAAATACTTTTTAAAAGTATTCTTTACAGGACTGTGGATGTATTACATTTTAATTCAATAATAAATCATTGTATACGGAATACGATTCTGAACGGAGACATTAGATCATCCTAGCATAGGTACTTGTATAAATAAACAAATTTAAAAATAAAAAAGGTGGGCAAGTGGGTGTCGCTCTGCTGTACAGTAGGTTACAAGTGGGTCACTGTATAATGGGTGGTATTAAATTTGAATTCAATGATATAATATCATTGTATAAGAAAAACGATTCTGAGCGGTGATGGTATGTCAGTCTATGTATAAGGCATATTATATACATATCTATGGTATTAAACAAAATATTGACCTATAATAGGTACCTATAATAAATTCCAAATTAATCATATCACAATATCCATTAGATACTTATAACCCGTTATACATCAACAAAAAACCGTGATACTATCATAGATATAGGTATAATAGTACACTTTAGAAGTTTCAAGTACCCACGAATAATATTATTCAATCACAACAAAATAACTAAAATAGTTATTCTAGGTTTTTTAATATGTAATTTCGTCCAAATTTGAAATTAAAATGTCTGTAAAAAATAAGTGTGTTTATATATTTTTTAGATTTTTTGGTTACAATATGAATTATTTAAGAGAATCTTTGTTTTAAATTTTCAACTCTTAGTTATAAAAACTGAACATTTTATAATTTTTTAATTCCAACGATTGATTATTTTCGAGATTTTGATAAATTTTGTCAAAATTCCAACTTTAAATGCTTATAAAAAAAAATCGTGAATATGTATTTTTAAAATTTTTCAACTGATATTGTAACAATATATAAGAAAGTTTGTATTCAATTTTCAGACTTTTTGGCCCACCAAATAAAATTTTATTGACAATTATAAAAAAAAAAAACTAAACAAATTGAAAACTGAAAATGTCCCTAAACAGCTCAAAAAGAGTCAAAATATTTTCAAAATTGCAGTATGGTGTATAGAAAATGCTAATTTAAACATTCAGTGAAATTTTCATGTATCTACAGTTGTTCGTTTTTGATTTACAACAAAATAAGGAAATCGCTACATGAGAAATCGAGGGAATATCCAATGTTGTAAAAATTTGAATTTCAAACGCTCATAAAAATTTAACTTGACTGTCCGGTAGAGATTTTTTTATTGATAAAGGTAGATAATCTTATAAGGAATCTTGTGTTTCATTTTCAAATCTTAGATTTAAAAAGAAAAATTTTTACGAATTCTTAACTCAAAATAATTTGCTAATTTTCGTGATTTTTCCATATTTTGTCAATTTTTGAACTTTAAATGCTTATAAAAAAAAATTGTGACTAAGGATTTTTAATATTTTTCATCTGCCTTTGAAACAACATATTAGGAGCCTTCTATTAAATTTTCAAGCTTTCGCAACCAACAAATAAAATTTTATTGATATTTCTAGAAAAAAAACTAAAAAAAAATGAAAAATGAAAATGTCCAAAATATTTTGAAAATGTTATCGTGTATAGAAAATGCAAATATAAACAACCAGTGAAAATTTCATGTATCTACGGTCATTTGTTTTAAAGTTACACCAAAAACCAAATTCGATTTTTTGGAAAATCGATTTTGCGTAAAAATTCCCGTTTTTCCTTAATTTTTATGTTGTTTTTCCCGGCGCTTGTGAAAACTACTGGAAAATGTTTACTTTTGACCCCCCAAAGTACCAACTAGATTCACTTTCCTATCAGAAAAGGTACTATTGAAGAAAATCGAAGCACTTTTACTGTCCCAAAACGTGATGACAGACACAAAAATATAAATAAAAATATAAAAACATACATCATTGTAAAACCAGTACATTCATCGCTCCGCTCAGAATCTAAAAAAATGTATAAAAATCGGAAATATCTCTTGGCTATAAATAGTGTAACTTTCTGGTTAACCTTTTATTTTTGATAAAGGTAGTCCAACTTGTTGAGAACTTTCTATTAAAATATCTAATATTGGTTATGAAAATAAAAACTCCTATGAATTTCTAACTGAAAAATTATTTACATAATTTGAAAAAATTATCATGGCCACAAATAGCTCAAAAATACTCAAAGTTTGAAAATTAGTTTGAAAATTTTACCTCGTATGGAAAATATTAATATAAAATTGTAAAATTTGATGAACATTTCAAGTCAACGGTTATTCGTTTTGGAAATACAACAATATATTAAAATCAATTAATTTCTTCGATAATTTATTGCTGAATTTCAAATTTTGTAAAAATTAAAAGTTGAAATGCTCATAAAAAATTAATGTCACGATTACACGCCAATCCAACGCCTTTTTTCCTTAGAAAGTCTCGCCGATCGTCGTCATTCAGCCAACTTAACATTTCTTTCTAATCTTCTTTCCTCTAAAATAGACAGTCCTGAATCACTATCCCGTGTCTCATTTAATGTCCCCTCCCGACGTACACGTTCATCTGTTCCATTTCATATTCCTTTCTCTTCCTCAAACTACTATCTTAACTCACCGATCATCCGTCTTATGCGCATTGCCAACACTGACCCTTCATTCTCACTCTAAATTGAGCCTCGTTTCCATAATCAAACTATTATTTCTATTATTATTATTATTTAGTATATCTATTTTCATGTATTATAGGGTTCGTCCCGTATTGTAAAATAAAATAAAAATAAATAAAATAATGTTCCGTGTCAGGACACATTTTTTGTTATAGGTAAAAAAACGTAAGTAAAATCTTCTATTAAAATTTTTAATCTTAGCTATGAAAAAAAAAAAATTTAGGAAACTTCTAACCGAAAAATAAATTACATTTTAAAAATTGCCCATGGCTATAAATAGCTCAAAAAGAGTCAACTTTGTTTGAACATTTTGCCATGAATTAAAAATGATAGTTTTAACATTTAGTGAAAATTTCAAGTATCTAGGATTATTCGTTTTTGAATTACAACAAAATATGAAAAATCGAAGGATGAAAATATGTGAATTTACCCTTGAAAATCTTATCATTTAAAATTTAAATATTTTGAATTCAGACGCAATTTGGTCAATATTATTTTAAAAAATGTTAATGTATAAAATTACTATAGAAGTTGCTTTTTAATAATTTTAAAAAGCCAAAGACATTATTGTGATAAAAATGGAGTTTTTCGCAAAAGTTATATAATATAATAAGTACCTACCTTAAATTAATAGAATCATATCATAATCTACAAATATATTTTCAAAAACAAAAAAAATACTATAAAAAAGTTAATTATTTAGTTAATTTGAATAAAATCACACGGAATAAGCATAGTTGAAGAAATGTAGTTTGTGGATTGTAATTTGTAACTTATGAAAAATGTAATTTTTAGTATAGGTAATAGGTATAACAATAAAAATCAATACAGTTAATAATATTTTAAATTATATATTATGTTTGTTTAGTATAGGTACCTGATCAATCCATGGACGCCTTTCGTTTTTAATTTCTTCGTGATCTGACATGTTTATAAGCTTTCAAAATTATAACTGTTACATAAAAAAGTGGAGCTTTATATAATGTATAGTAATTGAGTCATTGTTTTAATTAATTAAATAACTTGTACAAAAACATTGGGAATAATAATATTATACTGTAAAAGTTCACGAGATCTTCAAAATAGATAAAAACGATGGAATATTTACTAGGTATACATATAGGTCTCTAGAGAGGCTATAATAATTAAAATTTTGAACAAAACGAACTGGCCATAAAATGTATAATTGTTGTACTTATGATAAGAAATTTAATTGTTTTATTTTAATATTTTAAATTGTAAACATTAATTTAATATTTTAATAATAATTATCTTAATAATAATAATAACAATATAGGTAGGTAATCAACAACATACAAATAAATGAAATGCGTGAAAAATGAAAGTATTGTTCAAACAATAGTGTACCTAGTTCCTGCGCATGTCAATTAGTTAAGTTCTTTGAAATACTTTACAGGTATCATTCACCTTTTGGCTAATCAGTATTTGAACACAATAAAAATAATATCTAAAAGCTGAAGGCAGATCCTAAAAATAACCTTTTTATGCACTAAATAAAGCAATAGACAACGAACTAACAATCGATATACCTAGTTGAAGTTATACTGTTGATTAAATTGAGAAACAATTTATTAGATTAATAATTAAGTATTATGCTACCAAAAAATCAAATATAATCAGGAAAACACAAACAACGACTGTTTCCTGTACGCAAAATGCAAGCGTAGCTTTTTTCAGTATTAACTACCTACCTGAACTAGCCATCAAACTTTCCCGTTTTCTATGTAATATAATATATAGACATAGGTATTGTATAATTTTAATTTTCATAAAAGCTAGGAGCTATTCTTTTTATTTGTAATCATGTAATTTGAGAATGACTTAATATACATTTTTTATTTTTAACACGAGGCACTCGTTATTTGTATTCAATTTTATACTTTTAAAAATTAGTAAAAATATTCATATTTCACATTATTTTATAATATGATAGGATTTAAGGAAGAGTGAAGTTTCAGGAATATACCTGCTTCTATGGTTTACATTGTACAACTTTTTATCTAAACATAAATGTTTTATTCATAAAAAATGTTTATTCATTAAATATTTATTTACATACCTGGCACCTAGGTACCTAACTATTTTTTAAAAAACATTTTTCTGTGGCATATGCAATAATAGTTGCGTTACTATGTGAAAATGGTATTTATCTTAAGGGGATTGGAAGCGGCGATTTTCTGTCTTTGTCTAACACACGTGCAACATAGGATTATAGACGTGTTCTATTTCCAACGTACCGATTAATCTAGTGAAGCGATAAGAACTCTGTAAACAGATTTGAATTTGTCGTCAAGTCTACTTGAGATCGACTTCCCGACATTTTTGATATAATTCCCCAAAAATCATACAAATGATATATTAAAAAGAGTAATTAAAAAATTTCCATATTTCAATTTTTGGAGAAGTTTTAATGAAAATATCAAAAATGTGGTAAAGTCGATCTCAAGTACACTTGACGACAAATTCAAATCTGTTTTCAGAATTCTTATCGCTTCACTAGATTAATCGGTACGTTGGAAATAGAACACGTCTATAATCCTATGTTGCACGTGTGTTAAACAAAGACAGAAAATCGCCGCTTCCAATCCCCTTAACAAAAAAGTGATGAATAAATTAAATTATAGGTACCTAAATAAGAAAAAAAAGTTATTTTACTGAGAAAATGTGTATATTTTACGGTAAAAAATCACTCTGTATTATGATAATAAGACAATTATTCATTAAATATTTTATTTTAATAATTTTAATATTATAGATAGAAGATTCGATAAAAACTAATGATATATTTTACTGGTTAGGTCACAAAATACGAATATGTACTAACACATAATATTAAAAATAATGCATTTTAGATTAAAAGTACGACTATTTATTGATATACTTGAGAACTTGAAATTATTGATTGTGATTTGAAGTTGGGAAAAAAACACTTAAGTAAATGTATTTATTTAATTGACATGTCATTATTTTTTTATGTTAAAATCCTAGGCAATAACTATAATAAACTATGGTGGTGATACTTGTTATTAATTCAAATAGTTTATACTAATATAGACATATAGTCAGTGTCAGCCTGACATATCAAAGGCCACTAGAGCATTCTTTAAGAGGCCACAAAGCCACATACTTATAAAACAAAGGCTTTGAAAACTATAATCAAAATATAATATACCTAATAATTATTAATAAAATAAAAACAGAATGCAATAAAAATGTTTTTCTTACAAAAACTCTACTATATTATATATGTAAAAAAATAAGATTAAGTGCAGAGTTTTTAGTTTTTTTATTTAAATAACCCGCCACAACAGTGGCCATTGTATGAGATGGACAAGATTAAATTACATTATATGTATAGATACCTAATATAGAAGTTAACGAGGCACAAATGATAATAATATGAAGTCTGCTAAAATACTAAACGATATAATAGAGATATTATCTTGTTGAATGGATTGATGGTACGATGAATTTGATTGAGGAGGATATCTGTTGGGGTGCTGACTCATATGGGTAAAGTTGGTTGAGTGATAAAGTGCATGTAGTATTAATATCATAAATAATAACACAATTAAATATATTCCACATATTATATATTGTAATCATATTATCATATTTAAATGAGAATTTTTTTTTAAGTTTATGAGAAGAATTTGCAAGGCAATTTTGTTAGTTATAGTAATAACTGTAATATATAGCAAATCATATTTTAAATAATCTATTATAAGAACGACGTGATGTAACGCAACAACACGATAATAGTAAATCATAAATTTACCATTTGATTTATTCTTATGAACATGATACATGAAAACTTTGTACTAGAATAAGGTAGGATATCAAATTCAGGTTACCGAAAACGTCTAAAGAAGAGGTGCAAAATGAAATGACATCGCCTGCACAGTGCACAGCGCCAGTGCGTACAAACCCATTCAATATACCTATAGGAACCATTTATGTTTGTTTGAAAAATTTGTTATCACTTATTAGTTCGTATAATTACCAATCCATAAATATGACAGTTTTATTGTGTAAATATTAAATAATTCAAATTAACAATTCGTTCTCCGACGTCTCAAGCGCGGACGTCCTCATGATGCCCTTTCTCAACGTCAATAATATATGTATATACTTTTAAGAAAAAAAAAATTTTACACCTAGGTAGTTTAACTAATTATTACAACGTCACATTTTTTTTTTTTTTATTATCTAGCTACTCATCTTTGTAAATAACCAATTTATTGCATTTACTTATTTATTTATAACTACTTTTGCATATTAAAAATTCTATTCTATCAATAAGTTAGATGACCTCGTTGTCAGTAACACTTTATTAAAATAAAAAATAAAAAAAATAAAAAACAATTCGTTATCACTGTATACTACTGGATAGTATAGTGATATATGTATATTAATATAATATGCTTATTGCTTATGATATAATATTTAAAAAAAATTTAATATCCTTAATGTTAGACACTTTTTAATATTTATTTATACATGATTATTCAAATTTAAGCACTGGCTGTAACAGTTTGAATTGTATTTCCATGAATTAAAATACAAGGTGGTAATCCTCTAGTTATCACTTCCATCCAATACATATGTATTTGGTCTAGTTTCTCGGTGGTTTTTGATAATGATCTATAATTAATACAAATCAAATTTGTTCGGTTTATTTTTCTAAAATTATTTAATTTAAATACTCTTAAATAATCAATGTATAATGTACAGTGTACACGTATTCACTTACATAATAACCAAATCAGATTGCATTGAATACGTTTCTAATAAATCTTTAACGTACAAGGTATCAATCACAGTTTGATATTTTTCGTCGTCCTGATGTTGACTTTCTAAATTAAATATTAATACATGTTCAAATGTTAGTGGTTTGTTTTCACTTTTCTCCAATCTTAATTTGATAAAAAACAAAACCATGTAAATCAACTGTGATCTACATTCACATAGTTTTCTCATATATTTTGTTAATTTTTCTTATGTTAATTTACCTAGTTTAGTCTGCACTTAAATCTGTGCTGTTATCAATCTGTATTTAAATATGTATATAAGTACTGCATACCTTTCTATAAAAGCCGTTTGGCGTTAATCTTATAATAAATAAATAAAATATATAGATATTATAGTTGGTAAGTCAGTAGTAAGTTACTCTGCGAGCATTTATTCAAGCGATAAAATGGATTTGAAACTTTTATGGACGTTTGTAGACATATAGTAGGTGCTTCTTTGATACATTTTTATTCTGTAGGTACCCACATATCGTTTTCGTAGGTCAGTGGCGCATTTAAGGGGGGAGGGGGCAACTGGGGCGAGAAAATATTAATAGTGTACCATGACCTATAAAAACCTTTTAAAAATTATTACTTTTTTTAAAACTAAAATGACAGCAGCAGACATAAGGATATCTGCTGAGCTTTTAAAAATGAATACAATAACAGATTTGGGAACTTAATTTCCCAATCAATGTATTCATTTTGGCAGTTATTTAAAAACCATTTCCAATTCTTCCCCAAGTATACAAGACATGTTATTGTTAGTAAGAGGGGAGGGGGTGGGGTAGTAAAATGTTGCCCCAAGGCGCTTATGTCTAAATGCGCCACTAATATAGGTAGATAATACATTAGATAATACTAAAATATAAATGATGCAATATATTTATAATTTCATAAATAAGATATAGACATAGAAACCATAAGAGTTTCAAAATAAAATTATCAACCGTTATATTACCTTGATTAATAAACTGTTGATTCCATAAAGTGGTGAAATTTGCCATAGTTTTAAGACTAGTTCTTTTTGCTAATACAACGTCTATAAAATCAAATTGAACCCGATACATTGATAATAATTGTTTTAATCTGAAAATGAAAATTTGTTTTACATTTATTAGTAATGGCATTTATTCCATTCCTTAATTATTATCAGTCTAACACGAATAATAATTATTTTGTGACACAATAAATTGGAGTTTGAATTATTAAGTTATGAATTCCCCTGACATGTTCGTGCTGTTTTTCTGCGTATAGAACTATGCTATCCTATCTCATTTTACACGGTATGCTACATAATATAACATAATATATCATTATACAGGGTGGTTCATTAAGCATGCTAACCCCCATTTTCCCCCTTAAAAATGAATTTAATCACAACTTTTTTGTATTATTGAAAAAGTCTCCTGTGGTCTGTGTAGTGATACAAACTTCTGTTTTTCAATTAAGAACCTCCCCCCTTTTTTTACTGTAATTTATTCAGTGAACAATTTGATGTACCTAAATCAAAATTCAAAAGAGTAGTTTCTCAGTTATTAAAATTTTTATACTAAGAATAATAGTCTTTACAAATATAAAATAGATGTAATCTTGGATCCCTCAAAATTTTCAAAATAATTATCCACTGAATAATTTACGGCAAAAAGAAGGGGAGGTTCTCATTTGAAAAACAGAAGTGTGTATCACCACATGACAATCCTTAAGTCGTAACACAATAAATATTTTAAAAAGTTTGAAAATATGGTCTTTAAGAATATAAGGCGGGGTAAGCATGCTTGACAAATCACTCTGTATACCTAGTATATAGGTATCATTAAAATATTAAAAAAAAAATTTTTATGATATATTATGAAAACAAATATAGATTGATACAGTCTATATGGCTATATAGGTACAGCTTATTCATATCAGAGAGTAGGTACTGATTAAATAATTTGTTTTGCCGTGATCAGTAAGATAATGTCAAACTACTAAAATTTGATTTGACACTATAATTATTTTACAATGAAATAAATGTGAAACAGGACCTACGACTGTAAACAGCGCAGATAACAATGAACAAATAAAAATATGTAAAACTTTAATGGTATGTTATTTAATGATTATGACGCATAATATCAACTAATTTAAAATATTATATAAATATATGCTGTTTGTAGGTGCCCTATATCGTATTATATTATGCGTGCAGTAATTTTTGTAAAATAAATGTATTTGAAAAAAACGTCCTATTAATTTAACAGCCGTATTTTATTTATAGATAGCTATAGTATCATACAATGCTGAAAGTTACATAGGTAAATAGGTAATTAACTATAATAATATGACCATAAGTGGCTATAATTTAAATGTCATGATATGTATGCTAAATAGCCTATAAAAAGTAACAAGTATTTTCATAAGCCAAAATGCGTCAAATAAAAAATGTAATCATCAAAAAACGTGAGAAAATTATTATTGTTATTATTATTATTATTATTACTTATTTTTCTCTGTGTCTACGTTTATTAATTGATCTGTCACACCAAATATTCGAAACTTGCATTTTTTCCAGACATCGCACGATTTAAATATGTGTGCGATAATCAACGCTAAACCTGTAAAATTCAGTTTCATTGTAAATATCTTATGAGCACACATTTCATATAACCACACCTCCATCGTCGAACAACCACCATACATCCACTGTCCCATTATTCCGTTTTGAAAGAAATGAAAATTGAGTATCGTGCATTTTTACAGAACAATCAAATTCCCTGAGTTTAAAATAATTTGATTATCTTAGACCAGGTATGCAAAATAAATAAATAAAAAAAAGTGCATGGAAAAAAATTACTTTGCTTTATATTTTTCTTCTTCATTTATTAATGATGCACTGTTTACTTTTTCATTTTCGTAAAATTGTGTTTCTGTGATTTTAGCCAATTTGATATCCTCGCTTTCAATGGTTGTATCAGTCATCGGTAATCGAACAATTATAGTCGCAACGCCATCCATACTTGATAAACTTTTAAAAAAAAAAATTTATTTTAAATACATAATTTTTAATTACATATTATAAAAACTTATACTTTAATATATTTAAATATGTTTGAATATCATTATCCGTGCAGTTAAACCAACCGTGTTTATAACCAAGTAGAATAATATTAGGTTTAAGAATACCATGACCACAACTATTTATTATATGAACACCAATATCCAAATCGATATTATCGAGTACATTGTACAAAGATTTGATCCCAGTTTGTTTTAACCAATTCACTCCTTTTTCCAGTAATACTTTTTTTGGTTTATGTATTAAAGGATCCTGCAAAAATATATAATACATAATGTGTCTGCTAAAATTGTAAATAATATGTACAATTTGTTGGTTTTTACTAAATTTTAATTTATTACACAGACGTTTAAAAACAAAACTGTCTATAAATCACGCTTATAAATACCTTTACTACATTGACACACATTTGTAAACCATTATTTTTAGTTATTATATGAGCAAAATAGACCAATTCTTTTCTTGATTCAGGATCACCAGAAAGTACCATAACATTTGGTACATAGTTTTTGACATGTTGTTGAATGGTGTCAGCCATGTAAACATTCTTTATAACGGTTTTAATTTGTTGTATTTGTTTTGAGGATCCCCAATTTATATCTTTAATTATTTTCATTAAAATAAATAATAATGATTTATAAAAGTATATCATAATTCATAACTCATAACATTCATAAGAATTCATAAGATTACTAATTTTAATATTTACAATTAATTCCATACCATCTTTCTTTCCAGCTGCAATTGTGTATAAAATCCATATCACACATCCAACGATTACTGACATTTGTTTGTCAATAAATATCATTACCAAAAAACAAATAATAGCCCCAGCAAGACTTAACCATTTGTTATAAAACTAGAAACATAATTAATTTTTATTGATGCTTTGTTATTTGTATAGTACATTATAGTTTGTACCTAATATGTATTATGGACTATAGAATTTATTATGATTTAATGCTATTATAGTACTATTAAATAGGTACCTTGTATGATGGCCTCCAACCTAAAGGTTGAAAATGTGCAACATGAAAGGTACACAAATTTAACAAAGCGTATGCACACAAATAAATCGTTGAGATGAATGATGCGATTGCATTCAGTTCACCTGTAATTGA
Organism: Macrosiphum euphorbiae; assembly: GCA_949089665.1. Classification (NCBI taxonomy): domain Eukaryota; kingdom Metazoa; phylum Arthropoda; class Insecta; order Hemiptera; family Aphididae; genus Macrosiphum; species Macrosiphum euphorbiae. The sequence continues at coordinate 44,868,001 of CARXXK010000004.1, read as the reverse complement.
CAATGCATCAAAACGGTTTAAATTGTGGTTTGTATAAACTATTCAATTATGTTGGCATATACCAGCTACAACTATAATGAAAATTGATTATCCTAATATCCAATAGGTACATGCTAATATTTTATAATGAAATATGAAGTTTTGATTTTTAATAAACAATTATTATTGTAATGGGTAGCTATAATATTAAATATTAATCAACAATATTATTTTCAATACCTATTAAAAGAAATATCGATGATATTACAATAGCCAGGAAGTGAGCTCGATAAGGTTCATTCGATTTTCCATAACCTTTTGCTAAGTATTTAAGGAATGGATAAATATCATCTTGCCCCATTCTTTGTAATATTTTAGGAACAGCGATTAAGGCAGTTAAAGCCGTACTTAGGGTGGCAGCAAAACAGCCAAGGTATATGAGATAAGGCCATAAAGATATTGTCTGCATCAACTGTAACAATACAATATTAAATTAATAGCTATATATATATATTACAGTGTATAGGTAGTTAGATTTTAATCTTCATATGAATGATTTATGATAATAATACTAAATCGTAACCATCTGTTTATTACATTTTCTAGAGCCCTTTCGTTATTGGTTATTAGTTACTTAGTTAATTACCTACCTATATAAATCTTTTATAATAAATATATTTATATTTTTAAATATTTTTACATTTTCGTTATTGTATAATCCTTGAGTACAATTTCTGAATGAACAATTTAAATAAAATTCATTTAGAATTTCGTTTGGATTACCACTTGCTTCTCTTAGTTGAACCGCTCCGGGCACTATTACTAAAACAACATACGAAGTAATGGTAATGAGAATCGATAACAGAGTTCCCTTCGGTATTGCAGAACTTGGATCCTACAAAATCACCAAATTTATAGTTATTGCCAAATATAATATTTGATATTTTTAAGTAAAGATACCTTAAGATCTCCCGATATATTTGCCCCAGCTTGTATACCCGTAACAGATGGAAAAAAAACGGCAAAAATTGTAAAAAACGTTTGATTATCCGTATAATGCGAATGCCAATTTTCTGTAAACGTCTTCACTGAAAAATAATGGTATTCATTTCTGTAACTAAATATTATACATTTTAATAAATTGCGACAGTAGAAAATAAATTTACTGCTAAATCCAGTGAAGCCAGAAGCTATTGCAGCATCATTAGTTGGTCCTATAAATGATCCGATTAAGACATCGACAATTGCACCAACAATAAAAACTAGCAATATATTTTGAATCTTGAAAAATAATTAGGTACATTTTAACAATGCTATTAACTACCCTTCTACCTATACAACTAATACTACTATTAGCATTACTAACTTTAGCTTCATCATCCATGCCTACTCCGCACAATACTCCCATAATAAGTATCGCTATAAATCCTGTAAGTATAAATATAAAATTGGAATCCATTGCATTTATATCAAACGTATGCAATAATGATTTTAATGATAAGCAAAATCCGATTGTGTTCAACGCCACTAAAATGGTATTGGCTAATGCCAAAAGGATTCCAATAGACGCTCCAAATTCCGGTCCGATTGATCTGGAAATAATAAAATATAAACCCCCTGAGGGATTATAATATGTTAGTTTTCAATCTATACTATTTCTATTTTCTATTTCATATACCTATTATTATAGAACGTAAATTAATTATAGCGTAGATAGATTTTGGACCCTACCTATTAGCATAATGCTTTTTTAAATCTCTCTCCCTCAATATAGCTTTTCAATTTCAAAGATATAATACAGCGTGATTCTTTTATCAAACAACACTCTTTATTTCAAAAAGTGTAAATTTTTTTGAAAATATTTTTTTACATAGTTTCAAGTCGCTTCAAGTTTCAAGTATTTTGATACATGAAAATCGAATTTGAGGCGAGTAGTTTATGAGTTAAGTAATTAAAGTTTAGACGAGCGGTGAAGTGGACAAACATTTCGCGGGGTAACCCCGAACCACTCCACTCCGCTCGTCTGAACTTTAAATACTTATAACTCATAAACTACTCAATTATTTCATGTATCAAAATACTAAGAAAAATATTCTACTTTAGAATATAAAATTAAAACCCTATGTTGTCATTCAAAAAAGTAAAAAACTTAAAAAATTATAAGGATAAAAAATAATTAAAAAAATAATTTTTTAATAAAAACGGTGTTTTATAAGTGACTTGAAACTATGTAAAAAAATATCTTCAAAAAAATTTACACTTTTTGAAATAATGAGTGTTGTTTGATAAAAGAATCACCCAGTATAGTATAAACATTTTTTTTCTGGGACGTGTACTTAAACATTTTGGACGTGCAATTATAGTCGTAAATGATAAATAATTACAAATTCAATGATTAAATTTTAAAACCATACTTAAAATAACCATGGGGAAGTTGCTCTACTGCAGCAGTGGTTCTTAACCAGTACGCCTCGGAACATATAGATACTCCGTGAATTTTGAGAAAGTTTTTCATTAAAATTGAAAAATCAAGGAAAAATAAAAAGTTTTAGAAGAAGAATTTTTAGTTTCATCGTTTATACATATTATACTATTATTTTATTCATTATTCAATAAGATAATGGACCCCCCTAAACATATTCATGGGAGGGGGGTATATACTATATTATACAGTCTACAATATAATGTAGTATATGTATAATACATAATAGTATATGTTATGTACCTATGTAATTTTAAATACCTACTTATATTAAGCAATTTAAACACATAGATAATATATATATTATATATATACTATTTTATTTTACGGCTGTGGTCCACAAAAACATTATAAAATTATAAGTGCAGTTCTATTGATTCTGAAAAGGTTATGAGCCACTGATCTACTGTAAAGTCGGTTGAATTGCGTGAAGTTAGTTCCTCGGGATGTCACATCGGCTAAAAATGTATGCCAGCATGGTTCAACTTATTTGCAACGTACTTATACACATTATAATATGCGACCTAATAATATGTTCTATATGAAATACAATTGACAGGGATGGAGGCAACGTATGAGGTTGGACAGCATTCTATTAAAATTTGAATTAAGATAAAAATATAAGGTAACAAGTTATAATCATTGTTTGTAAAATATTGACATATCGGTTTGGAGCCGATGCGATCGCCGGGGGAGGGTAGGATGAAGAGGGCCACCATCTGTTAAAACTTGAGTAGAGGTGAAAATATAAGGTTTTAAATTACTAAACTTTGGTTGCAAAAAGTTACAAATAAGATATAAATGTTAGCACTGACTTTTAGCCAATGCTAAGACCTAGGAAGACAACTTCTTGTAGATTTCGACTTTCAAAATTATTTTGAGTACCTATAAGTAACTGTGTTACTGCATGTTGAATTTTAATTTTAAAATAACTATAATTTTATCAAGATTCCCAGTGGAAAAAATTTTGAATAATATGTATTTATAAATAAAAAAAAACTAAACTAAAATTTTAAATATCTTTAAATAGGTCAAATAAAAAATATATATTTTGAAATTGTATAATGTCATATAGAAAATGTCAACATAAATATTTGAAGAACAATTATTTAAGGCCCTCTACTCTCTAGACCGAAAAGGTCGCTTTCAAACGCGGTCGAAAACAAAACTTTTGGTACAGGCGTGACAAAAAATAGTAATTCATCAGGAACGTTTTTTTCCCGACTATCCCCGCATCGTGCCATAAACAATTTCGTTTCAAAAAATTAACTGTCAATATCTAAATTTCTATAGTTAAATACCTATTTAATTACTACCATCGCGTACGGAACAGCTGTTAGGTTACTGTTAACAACGGTTACGCTCAAGTTTGTCGTGACGGTTTTTTTTGTTACCCTCCATAAAGAACTATAACTTTTTAAAAAAAACACACCGTTGGAAAATCAATACATTCATAGCTCTGCTCAGAATCTAAAACTATTTAGGTACTATTGTATAAATATGTAAATTTAAAAATACCTCCTTTAACTCGTCCATTAGTGCTGATGGCTGAGAGTGAAAAGGTAGTTATAACTATTATTACAAGTGATATGAAGATAATCAAAATTGAATCAAATATGCCAGCTTGTCCTACAATCCACGGCATCCGCAAGAAAAGCATAACACCCCATATACTGAGTAAACATGGATTCAGCACACCTTCGATCCATCCTAATTTTATTCCTTGGTCTACATTTAGTTTACTTTCTTCGTCGTGAACTAGTTTCTCATAGGATTGGATCTGTAAAATGAATTGTAATATAAGTATAAGTATATATTATATATTTATTTGAAAATCAAAAACAATACGTCAATACGTGGTACATAATTGATAGTTACAGCTGTACTAGTATTTACATAATTGGTATAATACTGTGCAATTGAATTATGGAAACATTCAATACAATCATAATATAATAGTTATTATGACTTAAGGTGCAAAGCGATATCAAAGAAGTTAACCGGATCAGTTTATTTGTTGAATCTTCAAAGTGGATTTTCAGTCAAATGGTCAATGGGAGGGGAGGGATAGGTGTTATATTAGTGGGTCTTAATTAGTTATATAAACTCCATACGACCATACCTACTTAAAATAAATCAGAATTCAGAAATCTTGTACTGCGAGCTTATGTCAGTTGATTTATATATGATTTTATTAAATAATTGTATGAATATTGTTCGCCGGTTAGATATTGTTGTTGGAAATATTATAACAGGGAATATAAATAGTAATTATAAGCTGAAGTTAGATAAATGTAGATTGGTCAATCGCCCAGGTGATTATTTGAAAATCTTAGGTTAGGTATACCAATTATTTTTACCTATAACTGCAATGAGTAATAATATATCAATATATTATTATTATACTGCTCAGTGATCGTGTGTATCAAATAATATAGATAATAAACTACTATACAGTCAAAATTGGCCCTGAAAATTGTAAAGTCCATTAAAGACTGCAGAAGTTAAATATTAACTGCACCTACGGCTACAAACAATTTATTTTGAAACCATTACAATGTAATCATGATGTCATCACTCATCATGATAAACTTCTAATATAACATTAAATATTCAAACAAATAGACAGAGATTATTTGACTACGGATTTTCAAGGATTCAAATGAAACTGATATAGGTCATAAAGTCGTGTAGTAATTATATAGGAGCGGTCATAAATCCATAACATTGTAATTTGTTAGGCATCTCAACTATGAATGAAAACTACGACTTTAATTAAGAATATCTGTACAGCTATTCTAACTATATAACACAATGTAAGAAACACGTTTAATGTATGAATGGGAATAAAGTATAAGACTTACAATGATACAATTATTTTCATTAAATGTTCACACAAGTGGAAAGAATAACTAGGTATAAAACTTACAAACAAATGTATGACTTAAGATTTTACCAAGTATAGAGCTAGTTAGTTTAATGACAAAAATCTATACCACGCTGATTAAAGCTAAATTCACTATAAACTATTAGTGTATCTACGTAGCGAGTATAAGTTACGTATTAAAATTTTCTGTTAACGTAGCAGTCTTTATATTGGTCCCACCGAAAATAGGGTATGCATATACCACCTAACCCACAATCATAAGTTTATACAGATATATATACATATATATATTGACATATATAGATATCACATAAAAAATATAGGGACTATTAATTTTAATGAACATTTACCAACATCGTTTGGTTTTAGAACCTTTGTGGTTTCTGTAGTATCTACCTATTTTAAATGTAGTGGCCTAGGACAGGTGTACTAAATTAAACCGATAAAAGCAAAAAAAGGACAATAATTAGCTTTACATACATTTTTATTTTATTCACAATTAATGGGAAAATAGTTTTTGTCTTTAACTCATCTATACGACCGTTAATACAGACACCTGGCACATTGCCAGGACCGAAGTGAGAGCCAGGTTACCTAAGAAAACTCAGTGGCCTCTCAATATAAAGCCGGTTTTTTTTTTATTAATATACTGCTCAATAATCATGGCTCAAGATTATGAATTATAAATAATAACATGTATTAACATGCCTTATAACTATTTCCAAGTTCCTAGATATATTTATTTTTAGTTGCTAAAAAATAGTATACAAAAACAAATGTTGTTGCTATATCGAAAAAAGCTAATTACATCCAAATAATAGCTCAAAATAAAATTCCTTAAGGACACGTCACATACGCATGTGTATTGCTTCTGTCTTACAAACGTACAACATGGAAAATTTTCGTTCCTTGTAATAGCATTCGACTTTAAATTTTCAACTTTTAAGACAGTAATTTATTTTCAATAAAATAGAAAAATATAAAGTATAAGAATACCTATTGAAAAATAATTATGTAGGTATATAGCAGGAATTAGTATTTATACATTAATTGTGTCGATATCTATTCATTGATAATAAAATATTTAAATCAATATCTACAGAGTTTTGTATTAATATAATCTATAGTAAGTTGGTTAATTTGACATACATAACGGTTAACCAATAAAAAAAATTACCAAAACTTTAGATTAAACACTTTTTTCGATTTATTTGCTTAGCAAATAAGTTAATAACCATACAAATGGGCACAATATATGAACAATTCTGACTATGCATGAGCATATTATTTAAATTAAATTATAATCAGAAATAGTTTGCCATCATTCGTCAGTTGTCGGTAGATAATATTATGGGATTTTTAAAGTGAAAATATTTTATTGTTAAAAAAAGTACGCTTTAATGTTATTTAAACAAGAAAAGACACTTTACCTCTACAATTCAAGTAGGCACTGCATAATTAACGTATACTATTATATAATACCTACTTCAGCAAAAATCTGTTTAGTATTAAACCTACGAGGAATCAAAGTCATCCACAGTTAAACACATAATAATATCTTAAACATAAACATAAACCATAAACAACAATATATAGTCATAACTCATAACCGTATGGGCGTATAGTTTTCACACGGACTGTATATAATATAATATGTTCTTTTTAAAATATTTTATTTGTAACTAAAATATTATAAAATATTAGTTATTGCTTATTTGTATACTTGAATCTTAATAAATCGAGTAAATAATCTAACTAATGGTTAAACAAACTTTTAAACGTGTTTTTATTTAATTTTTTTTCCTGTATAAAAATGTTATGGGAAGTGAACTATAGCCAGAACGGAAGCATCGTAAAAATGATGGTACTTTATAAAGATAATACTGGTACTTTCAAAAAAATGTGAAAAACTCAAAAACTACGTAGGTACATATAATAAACTTAGCAAACATAAATTGTCTTAATAATATATTACTGGTTAGACTATTAGAGGTTACTGAATATTGTGTAGCTTGGTATTTATATTTGATATTAAAAATATTGTATTTATTAATATTAAGTCAAATATTTATATAAATTATCTTAATTTATTTACCTGATTCGTCCAATGGTAAGTTTTTAGTTTAACATCCACCTGTTCAGCCATATTTGCCAACTGGATACATAAATAGTGATAGATTATTAAATTCACACTTTCTTTCGTAATAACAAAGATTGATTAAGAAAATATTTACATTTTTAATAATTTATTAGGTATTTGTTTGTGTAAAAAAAAAAGCTTAGTTGAAAATGTAGTGAAAAAGATTTATTAATACTTAATACATTTTAAAAAACAAAATGTGTTGTTATATCATGAATATAATTTATTTTTTATATTTAATAATTAATATTTGTACATATTTTAAATTAATAAATACTAATACGTTTACAAAATGGCAAGTACCTAAGTAAACAAAAATTGTATGTGATAAACTGATAACTATTGCAGTAGAAACTGAACCGGTTTATTATACCGAGTACAATATATTATTTTTTATTAGGTGGGGACTATATAAAAAAGTGGTACATCATTTAAAAGATCATAGTTATAGTAACGAATAATTAATCCCAATTTAACAAATATTTATAGAACAACAAACATTTTGAAAATATATACAATTTTTAGTTAAATATACGTTTGTATAATACTATAATATAATATTTACAAAGAAAATAGATATTATCTATATTAAATATTAATACTTCAATAGACGAACACGAATTCACGATGCAAGTAGTTGTTGCTATGGAAATAATATTGTAGTTTATTTAACTGTGTGTGATCGATGGTCGATGGTTTGAAATATTCATAAAATGTCAGTATGTTACGAAAAAAACTTTTTTTGATTAAATAATTTACGTCCTTTCATTAAATAAAAAATTACTAAAATTTTGTAAAAATGATAAGCGAATCATTAAACAACAGTACGCACCAAGGACGCGATTACGTGAGTTGTTTTAAACTAATACTTATTATTCATTACCTATGTCGTTATAATGTTATCTTTATAAAAGTGCGTAAGTAATACTAATACTAATACTTAATGATTTAAAATTAAAAATAATCAGTGTTGTTTAACCAAACAATATATTACACTGATTACTCGATTACTGGGTGATTGTTTTAAGTGGCCACAACGCCAACATTTGTTTTCCATGTTAGCGCGTAATACGTATAGCAATATCTATATTTCATTGTTTTTAAATTCTATTAACGTTTAGGTAATACGTAAAAAAATGAGTTAGTAAGCAAATAATAAATAATAATAAAATATTTCATACTTCCACGATACGACTCTTTGGTTCAGTCAGAAGCAAAGTGACCTAGGAACTAGGTATTGACGTATTGTACTATTATACATCAATTATAATATGTTTATTTTTTTATACGTTTAATTAAGATGGATATGTCCTGTGCATTGACGGGATAGTTTATTACAATTTTCTTTTTTTATCATGATAATCGTTATTTTAGTTTAACTTAGATTCCCTTATTTTTAAGCATATTTTAATTTTAGCTCATCTTTTTATGACTTATTAAAAAATGATAATATTAAAATAACTATCTGGCCATGCACAGGAAAAATCATTCTTTGTAAGACTTATTGAAGGTTTTGCAGCCCTAAACTTAACCAGAGTCATAATCGTGGAAGTATACTGTTTCCATACTAGGAACAATGAAATATAGACAGAGTTAACACATGTTATAGTGTTACGGTGTTTTAACTTTAAGAGGACGTGATACCCGCATGAGTTGTTTCCGTCTTATAGGTGCTTAATATAACAAATTTTACTCTCAACAAAACAAGTGTAGCTCCGTTAATTTAAAAACTAGAGTAAACTGACCTCTTATAAAATCTAAAGGTAAGATTATTATCTAGACAACCTCATGGGTTTTTTATTATATTTTAATTTTTAAGCGAGTTATGAGTACTTTATGATGTACAAACAATTTACAATTTTTAAATAAGCATAGCTCACTTTAAAATTAAAATATAATAAAAAGTCCATGAGGTTATCTAGACGATATTAATCTTACTTTTAGATTTGATAAGAGGTCAATCACTCTAATTTTTAAAACAACGGAGCTACACGTGTTCTGCTAAGCGTAGAATTTGCTATGTTACGCACTTCTAAGACGAAAACCACACGTCATGCGGATTGCGGGTATCACGTCCTCTTAATAAATACCTACTCAATAACTCAAAAAGTATTAACGTGTTTGAAAATATATTTTTACGTGTTTTGGAAGTCATTACATAGATAAAAATAGGTTCACATAAGTTATACGTTGCTATTATGTAATATATAATATATTATATACTACTATAATATAATACTATTATATATTATTATTATTAGTATACTATTATTTACATTATTTATAATGATGTCTAAAAAGTACGATGTCATGAATTATAATATTAGAAAATATTACTATTATAATTTTCAAATATAGATTATATAGGTAAAATAATATTGTTATAATAATAATATTACAACAAAATATTTTATTTTTATTATTTATCTTAAAAATGTTAAAAAGATCCAATTTGGGAAATTTGTAATATGTGATTTAATTGAATATTTGAATTGCTATTAATTAACCCGAGTCACGAATTCCAACTAATTTACACTTAATGTACACAGCGCCGCAACGTTAAAAATGTAATAAAATCGTGTTTCTCGAGTGTATACTTTTGTACTTAGGTACCAATTAATTTTTAGTGACAATATATTAATACTTATGTGTACTTATATAGTTATATGTACATATAATTGTTTTAATTATAGGGGCGTTTTTTCTTTGATGACGTTCTTCTTGCCCCAAATATATTTTCCAACATTCCTGTACAGATGGATAGTAAATTTGTATGCGCAATAATAATTCATAATTTATATCTACACCTCCATAAGTATAATAGTTACTACTTGTGAAATTTAACTTGTCCCATATTTTTTATGTTCAAGCATTTTTTTTTTAATATTTCATAATGTAAACAAAATCTTAATGAACTACCTATTGAATATATTACATTTATTAAACGGACTTGTCCATATATAATAAATATACATAATATAATAATATAATATTGCTTACACGAACAATAAGATTATGTTATATATTTGGAAGACTGAGACAACGCATGCGATTGTAACGACCTACGTGGACTTAGCAGCTCAATGGTGACAGTCAACTTTTAAAACAGTCTAACAAATTTGTTAGAGATTGTTAGGTAACTTTCAAACTTAGTTAGGCTTTATTTTTGACGCTAGACCACTTTAATTTATTGCACTGCTATCTTCACGGCATCAGCACAAAAGTTTATTAGAACATTTTTCTTTCGCTCAAACGACGCATCTTAGCACGTTCGTGAACTTAGCGGCAATCATGTAACAGATTTCAATTAAACCTATCAACATGTTGACATTGTTGACAGGTTTTACAATTTGTTGGACCGTCATTAAAAAGTTATAAACATTTTTCCAAAACCACCGCTAAGTTCACACTAACGGCCAACATTAAATCAAACACATAAAAAACTATACAAAATTGTTCTCCACGGTTTGTTGGACATTGTTGGAAAGGTCCCGCCATTTGTTGGAACTCTGTTTATTTTATACGAATTTTTGAAAAAGTGCCACTTGGACAACTTTTTTTAAAAGTTCCAAAACCCACCCAAAACGGTTGTATATGATTTGTTGGACGTTGTTGGAAAACGGTTCTATATGGTGCCACTCGACCAACCAATAAAGTTCATAAATAAAGAACGTTCAATTGATTTTTTACAAATCGCATTTTATTTGTTATCTTTAAAATACCATGAGATACTCTCCAATATATACTCCTGTACACGCCTTCTGACTAAACTTTTAATTTTACAACATAAGTATATTATGAAAGGTTAAATTGGTATTACTACTTTTAAAATGATAACATATAAAATCATTTTCACAGAAAATCAGCTTCTTCTCAATTGACTATCCATCGAATTAACAAACAAAAATTTGATATAGTTTTTATGTGAATTTAAAAGCAAGGCTGGGCATAAAAAAAATTTTTAAAATTAAAATTAAGTTTGTTTTTTTTTTTTTTTTTTATTGAGTAAAAAGATAATCTACAATCTATACATCGATATGCACATTAATTAGATGAGATAACAGAATACAAAAACAAATAACAATGAATAATATGATTTTAGGGAGTTACCCAGTGGTAACACCCAGCGCGTGACAATATTATTTACTGTATATTACAGAAATAAACATTTTAATAGTAACAGATTATTGTTATCTTATATTTACTATCTCCAAGTGGAGTGTAATAGATGTGTGATCAATTATAAAGAGCAATAAGTGGTATGACGGAGATAATTATGAGAAATAGTACCTTTAGCAATCAGTGAGTTTAGTACAGAGGAGAGGAGGGAGATGAGGGGATTGATTAGTGAGCTCAAATTAGAAATGAAACTTGAAAACATTTCGACAATTTGATCGGGTTGTGAACTTTGATTTCTGGTGGCTTTTGCGTATGATTTGTGTGTAGTTTTATGAGGATTGGGAATCGGGCCTTTCCGAGGGACTCTCAGATAGGCTTTTTTGAAAGCGGCCTTGAATACCGGGCAGCCCTTGTAATTGGTGGTGTGGTCCTTGGAGCATAAGGCGCATTTAGCAGGACTACTGCGGTCTTTGGTGCAGTCCTCCGTGTGATGGTCTTCCCCACATTTGACGCATCTCGATTGGTGATGACAATTTTTTTTCGTGTGTCCGTAATCTTGACAATTGTGGCATTGAGGTGGGCCTCTTTTTTTGATGTGTGGTTTCTCGATAGAAACTTTTGTATTGAGAAGCGAAGAGATGCCCAGAATGTCGTTGTTATTGTCCTGAGGTTTAACCTCTACAAAGAATAGAGGAAGGGGGCTTTTATATTTGTTTTTGGCGTTGTGAACATATTTGACGCTGTGACCTAATTCGGCCAACGCGTTAATTATATCGGGCACTAACGTGGAGTGGTGCAGGTTTTTAATGACACATCTGAAGGTGCGGAGGTGACGGGGGGTGTATGTGTGGAAACTGGAATCAATTTCGTGTAAATGATTCAAGATACTATTATAGTATATGCGGCTAAGTGGTTGTACCTTAAGGTATGATGAAGACGCCCTGCAGGTGAAACCATTCGGGCTGGTGATGTCGATCAAGTCGGATTTGAAGGCGTAGAAGTCCACTATGTTTTTAACGAAGATAGGTTAGGTTAGGTTAGGTTAGGTTATTGGTATTACTACTTTTAAAATGATAACATATAAAATCATTTTCACAGAAAATCAGCTTCTTCTCAATTGACTTAATCGAATTAACAAACAAAAATTTGATATAGATTTTATGTGAATTTAAAAGCAAGGCTGGGCATAAAAAAAAATTTTTAAATCAAAATTAAGTTAAAACGTTAAGTTAATATTAACTATAGTTAACTTATAAGTTAAATAACTCGTTAATTTTTTTTTTAACTAAATTTGAACTTAATAAGTTAATTTTTTTACATATTTAATGTGTTAACTTCAAGTTAATTATACACAGATTTCTTAAAATTAAGTTACATGAAAATCGTTATTCTTGGTTCAAATATGTAATTTTGTTCAAATTTGAAATTAAAATGTCTGTAAAAAATAAATGTGTTTATATATTTTTAAGATTTTTTGGTTACAGTATGAATTATTTATGAGAATCTTTGTTTTAAATTTTCAACCCTTAATTATAAAAACTGAACATTTTATAATTTTACAAAATAAACGGTGGTCCAAAAAATGGCAGGACCTTTCCAACAATGTCCCACAAACCATATAGAACCGTTTTGGATAGCTTTTTGAACTTTTTAGAAAAGTTGTCCAAGTGTCATTTTTTTAAAAATTCGTAACGATTTAGGTGCATGTTTTCGAAAATCAATTTTTAGAATGCCGAGTTTTAGAATGACAAGATTTAGAAAATCTATATTTTAGAATATGAAACTTTTAGAAAATCTGTGTTTTAGAAAATAAAAGAAATAAATACAGAGTCTTTAAACAAAATACTGTCTTTTTTTGTAATAGAATTTACGATACAGAGTGTAGAAATTATGATACTTTTCCAAATCTGTAATTAGCTTATGTTTGATCGGGAAATGTCAAAATACATAATATTTATAAATATAATGCTTTGTTACTCGATAATCGTTATCAAGTTTCTATTTTATTGATATTGTCCACTATTATCGTTTAATAATTATCGTAGAATTATGGTTCTATATTGATATAATATATGATTATTTTATATCTAGTCGAATACGAGAAATATCAAAAAGTCTTAGTCTAGTGCCGTACATTGCGTACCAAATACCAACGTAGAGTTACATAAAATTTTATAAATTGTTGGCCGAAATGCAAAATACAATTTCTAATATTACATTGACGTTGATGAAATCGACTCATCAAAAACATGATATGTTAGAGGTAACGGGTTTAAACGGGTTTTTATACGTTTTCAATAAAATTTATAATTGTAAAATTGATGGCAAAATAGTTTATTATTGGTGATTATGTCACGACTGTGCAGCTAAGTTCCAAACTACTATGATTGCCAACACACACATATCCGATGATAAAGGTAAGCCATTTAGTATTTCCGATCACTGTCATGGCCCAATTTCGCAGATAATTGAATGTAAAAAATTAAAAATGTCATAAAAAGAAAGGCCGCTGAGACTAACGATACACTAAGTTCTATATATCAATATTCAATTTCACAAGTGGAAAATATTATAGCTTCTCAAATTTCAAAATGCTCAGCTGATTCAATTGTTAAAAGACAAAGAAAAACAAATATGAAAGAGCCAAACCACATTTCTGATCTTAATGATTTACCTGTTGATACATTGAGTGGAAAGAAATTTTTAATTAAAACTGTTAAACGAAATGATGATTATATCATGATTTTCACAACAATTGAAAATTGTAATTATTTAAAGAATTCACAATTTTGGATTTTAGACGGAACTTTTAAATCGTGTCCTAAGCTTATTAAACAATTTTATGTTGTGCACGGTTCAATTTCACGGGATGGAAACGAAATGGTATTTCCATTAGTATTTGCATTAATGACTGGCAAAGATGAAGATTTATATAATATGTTATTTTCTAATTTAAATAAATTTTCTGAAGAAATGAATCTTTTTAAAGAAAATAATAGTTTGGAAATAATAACCGATTTCGAACAGGCAGCGATTAATGCAATCAATAACGTATTTCCGTTTGCTATCCATTCGGCATGTTTTTTTGTATATATTTTTTTATATGTTTCAACAATCTCTAACAAGCCGAGAAGCGTCGTTTGAATAAAAAAAAATGTTCTAACAAACTTTTGTGATGCTGCTGTGAAGATAGCAGTGCAATAAATGAAAGTTGTCAAGCGTCGAAAATAATATCTAAAGAAGTTTGAAAGTAGCCTAACAATTTCTAACAAATTTGTTAGAATGTTGACTGTTATCATTACACTGCTAGGTTCACGTAGGTGGTGTAACGTCCTCTTTTCCAGGAAAAAAGTTAATTTATAGAAAGGCTATAGTAAATGGTGATAGAAGAATTATATTTGATTCAGATTTTATTAAATTAAATTAATATCCAAGCTAAAATCAAATTATATTTAAAATGATTTCACAGGAAAAAAAGAAGAAACAAGAAAGAAAAAAATCAATTCTTTATTTGATAGAGAATTTTCTAAGATTCGAAGGGTACGAACATTCAAGCATAATTTTATTATTTTATATAGTTACCTACGCATCAGTCATATAATGTAATAAAAAGTAAATAATTAATAAATACAATTATGAGGTAGGTATGGTAACCTTTTTAATTTTAGTACTAATATTTATTATAAACATATATAATTTTTTTTTTTATAACTATAATAATAAAAAGTAATAGTATTTAAATGTTAAATACATATTTTATATAACAGTGTACACACTATAAAATTATGTGGATAGTGAACGACGAACGTCCTACAACCACACTCACTAAGTACCTAATTAACTTATAGAAGATGTATGTACTAATTATTTTGTAATAATGGGACAGGGGAATTTCGTTATTTCAAATTAGTACCTACCTATACCAAATTTTGTACCTCTATTATTTTTTAACAAGAAGTTAATAATCAGTAATTTTTAAATAATGTGTAATGTGTATGGATTAAATTAATGGTAATTAGATTTTATCGATACCACATTGTTTGTAGTTGATAAGTTCTTTAGTCGTTGAGAATTGGTTAGAAAACTAGAACTATCTAATTAAGTTATTAGTTATTACTTATTACTCCAGTTATTAGTATTTTAAAAACATATCTGAAAATATTCAAGAACATTCGTTGTATAGTTAAAAGTTCAAATAATAATTATTAATTACATTATAACTCATAATATGTAATACTTAATGTAGTAGGTATTAAAACAAAATCTATAAATTATATGTTTGTTAGATTATAAACAAAGGAATGATTCTAGAGGTAGGCCTACCGCTTTGATGTACATAATGTATTAATGTGTAATGTGTATATTATTATTATCTGTACATACGCGTAGTGTAGCTACCTACAACTAACAACTGTAATGGATGTATTATATTTGAATTCAATGATATTATATCATTGTATAAGAAAAATTATTTTGAGCGAAGACAGTCTGTCACCTTATATTACTTATATATTATATTATAATGATATATTTATGTTGCTATTAAAATAATTATATCACTTGTATGATAAAATACTTCAATAAAATAACAAAACCGCTACATGATAAATCGAGTGAATATCCAATATTGTAAAATTATGAATTGTAAAAGCTCATAAAAATTTAATTTGAATTTCTTATAGACTTTTTTTTTTTGATAAAGATAGATAATCTTATAAGGAATCTTGTATTACATTTTAAAATCTTAGATTTAAAAAGAAAATTTTTTACGAATTCTTAACTCAAAATAATTTTCTAATTTTCGTGATTTTTCCATATTTTGAACTTTATATGATTATAAAAAAAACTGTGAATAAGGATTTTTAATATTTTTCAAATGTCAATGTAACAATAATATAGTAGGAGCCTTGTATTAAATTTTCAAGCTTTTTTACCAGACAAATAAGGTTTTATTGACATTCAAAGAAAAAAAAACTAATAAAATTGGAAACTGAAAATGTCCCTAAACAGTTCAAAATAAATGAAAATTTTGAAAATTTTATCTTGTATAGAAAATGCAAATATAAACAACCATTGACAATTGCATGTATCTACTGTCATTTGTTTTAAATTACACCGAAAACCAAAGTAGATTTTGCGTAAAAATTCCCATTTTTCCTTTATTTTTCTTGGCACTTTTGAAAATTACAGGGAATTTTAAGTTTTGAACACCATTATACCGAAAATTAAAATATGACGAACAAAGTTTGTATGATAGGTACATCTAACATTGTACTAAGTTTCAGTGTTCTGATATGTTCTTTTTTACTCGACCATGCAAAGTATCCCCGTTTCGCATTTTTATTTTTGACCGTACAAATTGACCAATAGGTTAGGTTAGGTTAGGACCGTATTTCCGTATTGGTATTTAATATTTATACTACCTATTCAAAATACTATCTATGCAACCATTTGTTTATTGTATTTTCTGTATTGTATATACCTATAATATGTATGTATTAGGTACTGTATAATCTTCTCTAAGTCTATTTTTGGTATAAATGAATAACTTAGGTACTCTTTTTTCATAAGCATATGAAGACCGAAATATTCCAAAAAAACTTATTCCATTTACAAATATATGCTGTAATAATTATGTATATAGATAGAAATATTATAATACTGATCATTATTTAATACCTACTCATTATTACATACAAATTTTATAAATTAGGTACATCAAAACGGCATCAACATTAGTAGAAGAAGCTTGTTTAAATACAAGTCATCATGTAGTTTGTGATAACATAGACTTAGATACTATTCTTATAGAATACGAAAATTATTATTTTTTACGTTATCAGAAAAGACCACAAATTAGTAAATCGTTGGATATTACTAAATCTGAGATTCATACTACCAAGAATAAAACCAAAACTTTAAAAAAATCAAATATAAATCAACATTCGCAAGATATTCAATCAATAGAACCGACTTTTTTTACAGTTATTCCTATAAATAATTTCAGTGAATCTTTAGAAGAAGAATATTGTTTGCCTTCTATTGATCTCAGCTATTGGAAGGATGAGTGGCGAGTATATGCTGAAACTATATCAAAAGTAATAACTAAAAAAACGTTTATAATTTTACCTATAAAGAGGAATAAAACGAAATAATTAATATTAAACTAATTTAAAGGAAATTTTAGTCACCAATCCTAATGTGAAGTGGTCAGATATTAAAGGACTTTCTACGCCCAAGAAATTATTAGATGAGGCTATCGTATTGCCAACAAAATATCCTGACTTATTTACAGGACTTTGCACCCCGTGGACGGCAATGTTATTTTATGGTCCTCCTGGCACAGGTGCCTATATTATATACATTATACATATTTCAATAAATTATAGTAATACTATAATCAGTGGCGTACACACGGGGGGGGGAGGTGGGTGTTCAAACCCCCCCCTTTAGTATTTTTTCAGTTTACGTAATAACGTAAAAATGTATAATAAAAATGATGACAATTTAAAAAAATATTATATTCCAAATTATACTCCATTATATTATAACTTATAAGCAACCCAGTTTGTTGTTATAATATATTGTAGATATTATTGATAACTTGTTACAAATTAATGAAATTATTGGGAAATTTGTTCAAACACAAACATGAAGGTCGACAATCGTGTAATCCGATATAATATGCCTTAATATCTATCGCAGTATCGCTAATACTATAGTATAGAATCTATTTCTCAGTTTTCAATCAAATTTCTGACGTTTTGTAAATTTATTGTACTTACTGTTTAAATATTTTATAAAACAATAAAAATGAAAAGAATAAACGAATATTTTTCTAACTCACTAATTTATGATACAATTAACTCGGAGGAACCAGGTAAATATTTAATACATTATATTATCAACCTAGGTACAAAAAAATGATTAATGTGGTAAAAATAAATTTCTCTTTATACCTATCTTTTATTGAATTGTATATAATATATTATTATATACATATTGTATGTACGCGTGTAACTTTGTAGTTATACTAAATAATTACCTGTAGGTAATAGGTATATATTTTTTAAATAATAATCGAGAATTGTAAAAATATTTTTAATTTCACTTTAAGTCATTGCTAATGAGCCGATTACTCATTATGTACAAAATAATTACTATAGGTACATCGTTTGATTCATCATGCTATTCATGCTAGCTGATCCCGTGCACTTCGTCGCCCGTTAAATGTATCAACTCAATATGTCTCAAACTTTGTTCAATTCGTTATTCAATATTCGTAAAAACAACTGTTCCGATCTTGATGAAATTGTTACACTGTGTGTATTTTGATCCAACTTAAAACATAGGCTAATTTAAAAAGGGAGAGGACCAATCCCGGGAGGTGCTCAAACGGGAATTTTGAGATTTCAGATGGAAATTGTTGTTTGTAAATGGTTGCCATGGTTATATAAATAATAATAATGATAAAAAGAAATTATTTTCTTTTCTTTTTAAATATAAAATATGTTGTATCTATTATTTTTTTTTTTATATATATATAACCAATACCTTAGGCTCTTAGCAACCATTTATAAACAATTATTTCTACCGTAAATTATCAAAATCCCTGTTTGAGCACTTCTTTTATTTTTTTCTGGACAACCCTTATCACTTAGGGGTATGAAAAATAGATGTTAGCCGATTCTCATACCTACTGAATATGCACAAAAAATTTCATCAAAATCTGTCAAACCATTTCGGAGGAGTATGGCAACGAAAACTGTGACACGAGAATTTTATATATTTTATATATCTAATATATGTATATAATTTTTTTATATGTAAGCCCCCCCCCATTGAAAATAGCTGTGTACGCCACTGACTATAATATAATATAATATGAATAATAGCCAATAGGTACCACGGTACCTATAATCTACCGTGATAGTACTATTATATAATATAAATGTATTAAAAATACATACTATTTTCAGGAAAAACATTGCTTGCAAAAGCAGTCGCGACTGAATGTAAAACGACATTCTTCAATATTACACCCAGTACACTAGTTGCTAAATGGAGAGGAGATTCTGAAAAGCTTATTAAAGTAATGTTTGAAATGGCAGAACAAATGTCACCAAGTACAATATTTATTGATGAGTTAGATACAATTGCATCAAAGCGTATTGACCATGAAGCTTCCCGTAGACTAACATCTGAAATATTAATACATATGGATGGTCTCTTACGTTCAGAAAAACGAATTTTTTTGTTGGCAACATCAAACCATCCATGGTAAACTACTAAAATTATAACAATATATATTTAGACAATATTAAACAAATGGTTTAAACAACAATCACAATCCAGAGTCCTTATATACAATTATACTAAGTAGAAAACTTCTGTTAATTATACAGTTGTATATTAGCCTTTTGGTATCTCTATATAGTAGCTATTATAATAATAACTAATAAGTATAATAAGGTATATTATACTTAAGGCACTATAATAATAATATCATATATTAATAGTAACTTATAACTAGAGATACGCAATTATATTAATTAATCGTTTTTTGTTGAGAATTTAATCGATTAATTTATTATTTAAAAAAATTATAGATAATCGATTAATCGTAAAAAATAATCGGTTAATCGGTCAATCGAATAACGAACAATAGATAATTCGATTAATAAAATTAAGTATTAAGATAAATCGATTAAAAAAAAAAAAAAATCGCGCACTCCTACTTATAACAGTAAAGTTCAACATTCACAAAATTATAAAAAGCGAACAGAAAAAATAAATAAAATAATAGCCAGTCGGATAAAAAGGAGAGTTCAAAGCCCTCGTGAGTTGTCCCTCACATAGTCACATTTTCTCCTCTTATATCTTAAAAGTACTATCTAAATTAAATTTTCCATCAGAAATCATCCCCAATATTAAAAATCCTGTAAAGTAATTAAATCTGTTTACATAGTAGACACAAAAATCATTTTAAAAGTACATAATTGTAGTAAGTACAATGTATTGATCGCTCCGCTCAGAATCTAAAAGCTCTGGGGCTCCATCCCTATCACTCCCTCTCCACCATAAATACACCAAAGGACATTATACAATAGAGGCATGTTAATTTTGTACCTAGTTAAACATACCTATAATTTTAACTATTACTGAATTTTTATTCCGGGTAACAGAAAAGTTAAGATAAATTTTGAACACTATATACACCGAATATTAAATAACAAATTGAACACAGTTTTAGTCATATAGAGTTGGTACATTTAACGGGCAACGAAGAGCACGGGATCAACTAGTAATATTATATAATTGTAGGTACATTTATAAAAAAGGTTAGGTTTCAAACATATCTAAGAAATAAATATTAAGTTTATAGTTACTTACCATTTTTATATTAAATTTACAGTGTATTTATGTAGTCCTTCGCCAGACGCCCAAGTAATTTTAATTTCGTTAGTTTCAAAATGTTTAGAGCAGACTCGATGGATCTTTATAAAAACCATTCCCAAAGCTTTTTCCCATTTTTGAGAACACGTAACAGTACATCAATTATTAATTCAAAATATCAGTATTTATAGCTCAGTATATGTTAATTTTGTACCTAGTTAAAGATACCTATAATTTTAACTATTACTGACTTCCTCTTTAAAAAGGTTGAAATTAAGTTGCTGAATCAGGTATCATTACTAACACAAGGATTACATAATATTATATTACTATATAATAATATAGGTAAATAATAATAAATTATTTAAATACAGTGGTATGAGATAAATATGCGTTTTCTATTATTTTCAGTAAATAATTATGATCGCTTGTGATTATCCTAAATATTAGCCATACGTCCATACCTAGTTAACGACGTCCGTTTATCTTTTAATTCCTCCAGTCCTTGCCTGCCTCTTAGCGGTTAGTACATACCTATTATGTAGATATACTTACCTAATATTAGTCCATATAAATACGAAATGGGCAAAAATCTGGATTAAAAATGTTTTTGTAAACCTATACTGGAGTACCTAATACCTATACTCAACCCATGTGGCCGAGTAGTACAAACCATGAATATTCGTTAAAAATTTGATATTTTTATTAACAATGGGCTAATCACTATATGTTAAAAAAATATTCAGTTACCTTGTACCTATCTTTAATAAACTATTAAAATGGATCACATTTTTGTTCAACCCGGCATTAGAGTAATATATATAAATTACAATATTACCGTATACGTATTCTATACAAGTATTATAATGTATGATTTTCTAATATTAATATTACGTCATATATTATAGATATAGATCACAGATAGCATCCTAATGCGATTTATACACAGAGCAAAGACATAAAAGAGGAAATAATTACTAGGTATAGGTACCTACTACGTTGTATACGATACAATGATTATTTCATATTGCATTGAATTTTAATCTAAATATGTAATTTCGGATTTCCATAAAATATTTTACGTATGTATTACACTACAATGTGTAGAACCACTTATTTATTTAAAATACTCTATGAATATTGAATACCAATAATAAAATAAAAACTTTTCAAGTTTTCAAGTGACCATAATAATCAATATATTATGAAGAATATATTTATTAAACAATTTAGCTTTTTAAACATTTCTATTGAAATCCAATAGGAATATAAGCATCTTGAAACACCACAGAGTTTTAATTAAAGCGTCTGCCCCAAGTAATATCATATAGGTACCTATTTATATATGTGACTTTTATACCAGTGTGCCTTAATACTTGGCTAAAATATATAGACGTATATAGTGTAATTATTATACAAACCAATGTAGGTACCTATCGATCCAATTAATACACATTTATCCATAGCCACGCCACAATTGCCACATACATTGGAGCAATTTCAACTTTTGACTTGGGTGGGGGGGCTGAATATATTAAAGGCAAGCAGACCATTGCAATATAACATATTCAAAGTGTATGTCCTAGGTTTTTTTAGGGGGGGGCTTAGCACCCCCCCCCCACAATTTACGCTTATGGCCACTTAGGTACAAATATTATATTGTATGAGCTTAACTATTATTATTATTTAAGGGAACTAGACCCTGCAATTTTTCGTCGTCTTGAAAAACGTATTTTTGTCGACTTGCCGGATGTCCAAGCTAGAAAAGATATGTTTGCATACTATCTATCGGAAATGTTACAAAAACACAAATATATCAAATGCGATATAGATAGTGACAGCCTTGCTCAAGTACGCAATAAGACATAAGTAATGAATGTAATAATAATATAAATAATACATATTTTTATTTTTAGGAAACCAATGGTTATTCTGGTTCTGATATAAGACTTGTATGTAAAGAAACAGCAATGCAGGCTATGCGTTCAATATTCCAAGTTTTAGAAAAAAAGCCAGGTAATAATATCAATTTTACAATAACGACTAAAGAAGTTATCAATGCAATTTCAAAAACTAAACCATCAACAAGTGAGGCAGATAATAATAAATATAAAATTTGGCAATCACAATATGCATCATGTTAATTTAAATAATAATTATTTATCTCTAAGTACTATAATATAAATATATAGACACAAACATTTTTGTTTTTGTTGTTTTAAAATAATTATATATAGGTACCTTTGTGAATTTGTGATCAAAAATATATCAAATAAATAATATAAATGAATATAAACAATTATAATACCTAACACAGTAACACGTATTCTTTTTTTGTCGTGTTCGTTAATCATGTTCTGGACAACGTTCTTACTTCTTATGAAAGAACATTTTAGGAAAATCCACCAAAAAAGTATGAAATATGGATGTCAAAAATACAACAGTGGCGCCATCTGTCCAGAAAAAAAATAAACTAAATAATAAAAATTTAGTTTATTGTTGCAGATTAAAATAATAATTGTGTAATATACTCAAAGTGGATATAGGTATAAATATCCACCTTGATTATACTATTATATTATATTGATTGCTATTGGTTTTTATCGGGCATGTTTGTTGATTTGTATTATTATTTTTCGTCAATTTACATACATATATAGGTATATAATATAAATGAATGTTTGTGGGTAGATTAGATGTCTGGGAAGAAGATAGGCTAAATTAAAAAGGGTTAAATTTGGTTTTTTTTTCACCGGATTTTAGGACGGTTAGGTTAGAATACGATTTTGTATCTATTGATTATATTAATCCACCGTAGGTGGAATTAAGTAAAAACGACAAACTTGATATAACTTGATACTTTGAGTTAAATCATACACTTATGTACAAACAGCACGGGGTCCGCGATCTACTGCAGGTAGATTGGACTACCTGATAATGTACTGCTGCGAATCAGAATTTTTATTCCGGGTTACAGAAAAGTTAAGATAAATTTTGAACACTATACACCGAATATTAAATAACGAATTGAACACAGTTTGAGTCATTTATAGAGTTGGTACATTTAACGGGCAATGAAGTCCACGGGATCAGCTAGTAATATTATATGATTGTAGGTACATTTATAAAAAAGGTTAGGTTTCAAACATATCTAAGAAATAAATATTAAGTTTATAGTCACTTACCATTTTTATATTAAATTTACCGTGTATTTATGTAATCCTTCGCCAGACGCCCAAGTACTTTTAATTTCAAATTGTTTAGCGCAGACTCGATGGATCTTTATAAAAATCATTCCCAAAGCTTTTTCCCATTTTTGGGAACACGTAACAGTACATAAATTATTAATGCAAAATATCAGTATTTATAGCTCAGTTAATAGCACCTATCTAAAGCTGTGATTGATAGTAATATAAGTATTTAAATTGATATTATGATTTATAGAACTTATTTTATTTTTGGCGACATTTTTTGAATATCAAATAATAAGGTTAGGTTAGTTTTATAATATAAAAGATTCAAATATTGATAGAATCAAAATATTAAAACAGTAAGGTTTTAAACTGATAGATAGCGCTGCAGAATCTTAGGTAAAATCAGCTGATTGTGAGAACATTTGTGGTACACAAACGTCTTGTCGTAAGTTATACACAGATCACAGTACTGCCTAATTTACACAATTAAAGATATACATTTTGCAAATCGACTACTGAAAGTGAAATACGAAATGACTACCAATAGGCAATAATTAACCAGTGGCGTTCCAAGCGGCAGTATTACAATTATCCAAATAAAGATAAAGAGGTGTAAAATTAGTTCTAAATGTCGACACATATGGTTGAGCGTTGACATCAAGCGCCACTAGTTAATTCTTAACAGCCGTTTTATATAGTCACTTTGTAAATCAATCTGAAAGTCTTTGTGAACATGAACAAAGGCCGTGCTTTTAAATCATGGATCATTTTTTTAGCCATGTTTTAAACGTGAGTAACACGGACTAATTAGAGGTTCCTTATTAACACTTATCAAATATTCCTCATAAATAAACTATACACAATATAGTCAACATTCTCAGATAATAAAATAAGAGACAAATTTTTTTTTAATTATTAGACGACAAGACTTATACGAAATATGTAACTAGACAGTGCTGTCATAAACTGGCCAATTAGAGCATTCAAAGCATTCAAATTGGTGTAAAAAAGTAAAATAATAAATATAATACAATAGTAGGCCTGGTCGCGATTTTTCAAATTTTCCGCAATTCTATAAAATTTGAAAATTAAATTTTATATTTTAGTTGCCACCTCAATTATAAGACTTTTCCACTAATCTACTACCCAATACCTATTTAGGGGGGGGGGGGTCGATAGGGTGTATTATATCGGTCAAAACACAGTTTACAGGAAAAACTCTCACCCCTCGTGGATTGGTCCGATTTTCGTAATTTTTTTTTGTTAGATAGAGGAATATTTTTTACAGGGCGCATTGGACTTCGATTTTTGATTACGTCGCTAAAAACAAAAAATAATACAAAAACTAAAAAGTTGTAAAAATTGATTAAATTCAAACTTGTAACATAAGACTTAGCAAAATAATTTTGAAAATCCAAGTCCAATGCGCCCTGTAAGAAGTCTTCCTCTATCTAACAAAAAAAAATTACGGAAATCGGACCAATTTACGAGGCGTGAGAGTTTTTCCTGTAAGGCATGTTTTTGAGCAAAAAAACAGGTCGCGTGCAGGCCCCTTAATTCTGTTTTAACCACCAATATTAATTGTATTCAATTTAAAATAATTGTAAATATCTGCTAATGCAGCCAAAATTCCAATATCAATTTAAAAAATAAATATATAAATAATGGATACTTGACAATTCATTTTTATGTATATTTATTGTAATGGAATTGTAATTTCAAATACAATATTCAATTGAATTAACTTGAAAACATACAATTTTGGGGCACTTAATACTAAAACACAAAGAATTTCCTAACATAACATTTTTTTTACAACTAAAAACTTTCTAGTTGCGTTTAGTATTCAAAACTTAATTTTATTTAAATACATTTAAAAATACTTACCAGTAAATTAAATTCACTCAACAGACGATATAAATATAAAATACATGGCGATAACTGACTTTATGATTATAAATCAATTTATAGAGAAATTATTATCAATTCATTTTTAGTTCATTGAAAATACCTACTAGTCAAGTAAAACTATTATTTACAATAAAAAGAAATAAATTGACAATTTTGTGATTTTGAAGAATTAAATTTTAATATAATATACTAAATAATTTATTAGGGTTACTATTAAGCAACTTTAATATTTTATATTTAGTTCTTGACCAAAATAACCTATTAATAGGTTTTAACAAAAAAATCAAATTTATATACAGTATGCTTGGACATAATCACGATAAAATTCATTAAAAAAAAAAAATTTAAATGACAAGGTTTTCTCTATTTATAATATTATTACATTATAACCAACATGTAGGTAAACATACTTAAATGTTGATGTAATGTAGTAATCAGCTTCTTTCTTATAAATAAACACAAACACAATGTGTATTTTATAGCTTATAATAGTAGTTTATTATTAATAAGAATAAGAATGATTAGAAATAGTTTGAGGAGCATAAGTGAACATATGTCACCAGTGATGATCCAGTCAAATAATAATACGTTCAGTTGCGCCTGTAAGGATGGTATGGTTGTGCTTGGTTTGAATTATAATTATTCGCTCTGGTTGGTCCTGGGGCGTTATTGTACGTCGCCGCCGGTACTCCGGCGGAAACGACTGGCGTCACTACTGGGGCCACTAAATTATAGAAAGTTGACAATTTAAATACCTAATTTTCAATTTCCATTTTTTCTTTTGAAAAAATAGAACATTAAATAGATAGAAAAGAATAGGCAACACTGCAAGTAAGAAAAATTATGTATATATATATAAAAAAAAATGGCCGACTTTCATAACTGAATGACATTGTTTACTTAAGATTGATGGAGACAATAGAAAATGATTTTTATTTCCAGTTTAAATAAGTATGGGAAAACACATTTACTTACAACTCGCAATGTCGCCCAAAAAAATAGGAGGGGAATTAATTAATAATGGACACTTCAATTGTTTGTATTGTTTTTTTAATATTTAAACAATTATTATTATTATTATTATTATATTATTATTTTGTTTTAAATCACGCCAAAAGCGACCTTCTACATCATTGAAAAAATACTAACTGACAATAAATAATAGGATTTTTTCTCAAAATAAAAATTGTTACAGGCTAAAGTATTAATAATAAAGCTCAAATTTGTTTTTTTTCACAAAATAATTAAACATTCATAAATAATAAATAAAACGAGAAATATATAAATAAATATCTATATAAATATTTCATAGCTTTTGTCACAGGTTAAAAAAGTTCTCAATCGTGTCCTATCCGTCGAATATATAAAATGTCTTGATAAAAAAAAATTCAATAATTAAAACAAATTCTTATTTAAGACCATAACAACTGTAAACCTAGACTTATTTTGTACAAAAAATATGCTTATAACTCATCACATTTAAGTCGTTAATTCTTTAAAAATATAGTTTTGGTAAAAATCATTTTTTGAGAGTAATGTTCTCAAAAAATAAAAATTATTATTACTAAGAAAATGTCATCCTATAAGTAAATACAGATAATATTACTTTAAAGTTTATCCACTAATTGTGTAATCTTAAGTTTATTATTAAATTTTAAAAATAGTGACTTTATAAAAAAAACCAGTAACTTACTAGGACGAGCTTCTGTTATATATTATATATAAATATATATATATTAAAAAAAAAAAAATGACAAATAGTCGGGACAAGATATTTAAAGTAACCTTGACTTATTCATTAAATAATTCAACTTCTACTTAAAAATGAAAACAACACTTATTTTTTAAACGATTCGAGAATCTTCCTTAAGCCTGTATGTACATTAAAATTTTTTTACCAATTAATCAGTCCAGTGGTTCTTTAGCTATCTATTACAATGTGATTTTTAAAAGTAATTTTATAAACCTAAGAGCTTGAAATTTACCCGAATTTTGTTAATATTATTTATATTCCTTAACCCGATTCCCTTCACACTAAGTTATAAAATAATTATATTCGAAATATTTTAGATGTACTGCCTAGTCTCACTTTTGGTTTCACCTTAAAAAAACATGGTGCCGTTACTTTTTTTTACTTAAGACCAAAGAAAAAAATAAACAAACTATGATAACAATTGTCATATGTCTAAAAGAAAAAAAAACAGGCTAAATTAAATATATAATAATAATAAAAAAAAAACCATTAGAATCTAGGGAAATAATAATTATTACGCTAAGTTCCATTTGTTATTCGAGTATAAGTTAAATAGTATTATGTAGTAATTATAAATAGATTGTATTAATATAGATATTTAATATATAATTCTATTATATACGTAAGAATTACAAATATTAATCGATACTATAATATTCCTAAATTTTTCTTTTTTTTAAGTTATATTATTTTTAATTGTTTCGTTATTATAATAATTGTGTTACCCAAACCAGTGAATATTGAGAGAAGTGTTAATTGAATTCAATCAGTCATGAAGTGGGCCATTCTTTAAAGTCAAATGGCTTACCATACCCACCGCCAGACCCGAGGCCAGCGGCTGTGCCGTCCGCCCCTCTATAAGTTTGGCCTGCACCATAGCTGGTCGAATCCTAAAAATATAATTTACTCCAATATTATCCCATAACAAAACGTAAAATTATGTATCTATTACTACTGCTATCACTACATCTACTATTATTACTACAACTAACTACCATTATTATTGATTACTAAAAAAAAACAACAACAACAATAATTAATGATAATAATAATAAATAAAATGATAACAAACTTAAAATTAAATTAAGTGTTATCTGCCTTTCAAAATAATGATACCGTAGAGATGTAAAAAGAATAAAACTTATATTTCTTTTCAATAAATGAGTAGTATGTAAATTGTATTTGATATTAAATAGGTACAGTCAATAGGAAAACAAAAAAAAAAAACATTTTAAATTCACAGAACCATAAGAAAAATATAATTTCATTTCATTAAGATACCATCGGATTAAGCAGAATTTTAAAAGGCAGTAAAGCTTAATTTAATTAGAACATGTGCAAATTGTACGGCCTTTATATTTATAAATTTTTTTTATTAACTAAGATAAGGTTTAAATTTTAAATGAAATAAGTTTAATTAACTTCTTTTAACTAACATTTAGTATCAAAGATTAACAAAAAATATTTGAATAAAAATGTATTTTTAATTTATTGATATTATTAACAATGACAATTAAATTTGTTATTGTAATTGTTGTAAATGAAAATATTAAAATGATTTTTTGTTTATTTGGAATGATGAGATTCATAAAAAATTACCTATGAAATAAAATCTCAAACATTTCAAATAAAATCTTAATTCTTAAATATGGAGGATATAAAAATACTTAGTTGTTAAATAAATTTAAATAATGAAATAAAGTTCAACCCATTTACTTATTAATAAAATTTGAGAATACAAAAAAAATATTAATTTGATATAAGTTATCTTAAAATAAATTATGTAGATTAAATATCATTAAAAATATCAAAAATAGTTTTGATAAAAATCTTAATTATATGGAAATAATGCATATAATAAAAAATTAACATATTAACAATATTAACAATATTATTAATATTAGAAGTGTTTAAAATTATAATTAACCAACTACTAGTACAACATAATACCTTAGTAGTTAGTACATATTAAAACCATTTAGTAATTTATTATTTAATTACAAAACCTTAATTTATAATTATGACTAAACATAATGCATAACCAAAACAGTTAAAATTTTTATATTTAAGAAATATTCTTTTATTAAAGCTAACTGTTAAAAAAAAAAAAAAAAACAATTTTATTGTTATTGTTTTTAAACCATCTACCCATTTTTAATTTTTAACCAGGGCCTAATGCCGCAAATATAATAAATTTTAGATTTAATATATATGATTATAATATTGAGGAATATTCTTAGACAAACTCTTTTCCATATAATAACTTAAAAACATTAATAATAACAATAATATTGATGTAACATGAAATCATATTTTAACTTAATTTTTAAGTACTTAAACTTCAAAATATAATCCTCATACATAGATGAAAATTAAAATAGTTCTGAACAATTAGGTAACATATAAAAATTAGATTTATATGCAAATAAATTAAGGTACACAACTTCTGATTGTGTTTGTCACATTTAATTGTCTCATTGTACTTAAATGTTCATGAAGTTAAAGCTGTTTTGGGGTTAGTGAATTATTATGATAAATGTTATTATAAATATGTCTTTTAAAGTGAGTACCGTGTATGCTCTACTTAAGAATAATGTCAAATTCCATTAGGGCACGGAACAAAACATATACTATAACATTAGATGGAATAAATAAAAATTACAAATATGTTTTTAACTTTCTTTAAGTATTATCATAAGTTAATTAAATAAGATTTCATTGTTATACAATAGTTAGTTTTAAAATCATTATTGAATAATTCAACTTTAGGAAAAATGTCAACTACAACCATTGATAATAAATACTATTACAACTGACATTCACCTAAGTATGAGTAAACATTCAAATCACTATCAAGTACTAAGAGATAGCTTAATCAGTTATAAAAAATCAGCTATCCAATTAAACTTAATTTTGTGATTACAAATATATTCTACAAATAACACTTAACACAAAATAATTTAATTATTATATGAACATTTTTTATTTCAACTTGTACATTTAAATAGTTTAAATAAATTAGGTTTAAAAACATTTTAAACTTTTCATTTAAAATAAATCAAGAAATTGAATAGTTATTTTTTAATAATTAAGTTATATGTTGGGTTTAATATATTATAATTTTAAATGCATAAATTATTTAAAACCATACAATTTACATTGTCCTATATTTTTAGTTTTAAAATATATTCTATAATAGAAAAATTAATAATAATTACATAAAACATTTTAAATGAATTAAGGAACTAAAAGATCTTTATAAATTATTCAATAAATCATACCTGTTGATAGCCAGTGTAATTTCCGTAGCCAGCATAATCACCAGCTTTTTGTGGGGCAGTTCCAGGCGGAGTCGGTCCAGTGGCTGGTGCTGCTCCAGCAGAACGAGAATACATATCATCTGATTATATGAGAATTTAATAACACAATGGAATGATTTATAAAAAAATAAAAATATAGCTTACTTTGAGGTCCTGGCCCAGTTTGTCCAGGAGGTCCAGTAGCTGCCGCAGGTCCATTCTGGGGTATATTCCAATTCCAGTTATTTCCGTAACTTGACTGTGGGGGTGCTTGAGGTGCTAAATATTTATACAATAAAAATATAGAAAATTAATTTAATGCTAAGTTTAATGTGTTTACCATATGAACCGTATCCAGGTTGTTGAGGTGGAGCATAGTTTGAACCCCAAGTTGGAGGAGCCATTCCTTGACCTTGCGGTCCAGGTGGAGCTCCCCAACCTTGAAATCCACCAGGACCAGATGGAGTGCCATAACCGGGGTACTGAGATTGAGGAGTAGAACTCCATCCTCCTTGATAGCCTTGCATCATATTTCCTGGACCCATAGGCCCCATTCCACCCATGGGACCTCCCATTTGTCCACCTGGGCCACCCATGCCCATTCCCTAAAAACATAACTCATTAATAAATATTTAAAATAATTTAACTTTTTAATGGAAATAAACTGTGCCTATTTAAGGCAGGAATTAATTAGGAGTTAACTCAATGTTTAACAGATTTATCAACAATAAAAATAAAATATTAGTTAAAACAATATCAGAAAAGCCTTGGTACAAAATTTTTTACAATAGTGTGGTCACATAAGTGGTTTACTACAAATTATGTGTAAATTAACTTTTATCATTTAAAATTGTTTTTAAGTATATTAAGTTATACAACTTACACCCATTGCTAAATGATTATTTTGATTCATGCCCCACTGATTGGCTCCAACATCATTCATTTTATTGGAATCTCTTGGTTCGGCTTTTTTAATTTCAACCTGAAACATAACAATATTTAATATGAATATTAAGTATTTAAGTTTTGATAATATTAACTGTTGATATATTATCATATAAACTATAAAAGCATATTAAATAATTTATACTTAGCAATAACTGAATATATATATGATTATTACTATAGTAGGTAAAACAGATTAATTCTATAATAATATATTATAATGTATTATTGTTTCTATATATATATCTTTAAACATTAACTTAAAATTATCTCTTAAAGTATGATTACATATTATAATTTTAAAAATATCCTTAGAGAAATAATATATAATTAAGATAAATATCTTTAAAATATGACAAGTAAAATTCTGCTTAATTTATGTTTTCACACTAAAAATTAATTATTTAGTAGAATAAATAAACACATCTAACTTTGTTATTGGCGTAAAAATGCATTCAATAAATTAAAAATCAAAGAAATAACATTTTGTTGAAAAAATTAGTCAATGTCTATTAATTTGTCATTAACCTTTTCACTGCTATGTGTTTTTTATAATACAATATATTATATGTATTATAGTATTTAAATTTCAGTAAGAATAAAATTGAATTAAAATAGTTAAGTGTAATCTTTTACATCCTTGTACCAGTTGTAAACAAATGTATAAAATATATTATTTAACAGTTACTTAACTTTTTAGTCAAACAATATTTTACAAAAGGATATAACATAATTTAGCAAATATCCATTGTTTTAAATTTGGTAGAATTACATTTTAATAAATTGTATATTCAAATAGTTTAACCTTGACTACAGTTTTGTTTATCTATCGTGGAATTTTGTTCAATTCACATAAAAACAAACAGTCTTCTTTTGATAATTATTAATCTAAGTATGTCTACTATAAGTTGAAAAACTAAAAATAATATTTGATAACATGTATCATGTTATCAATGTTTGACATTTTAGAATGGAACAATATTAAATAAAATAAAACTTTTTTTGGTGATAGTAAAAATATTGCTGAATAGATAACATAATATGCAGTTATAACATTATAGTACAATACAGGCAGTGAAAGGGTCTAACATGATTTAGTTAAATTTATTTCATCATCATTATTATCATATATAAATTGAAACAATCAAGTATCAAAAGAAAAATATAAATAAATAGATAAACCATGGTAAAACAAGTAACTTTGAATTAAAAATTATCAAGTAGTTTCTATTGTAGGTTGAAAGCAGAAATGGATGTCAAATCAAAAAAGTAATATATCTGTTTGGGATCAACACATTTTTAATATTCAAAGTTACCCAACTTTACAATTAGGTATTGGATTTTATTTACTAAAATAATAATACCTGTTTGCCACTAAGGTTGACAAAATGCTCGGCTACACATCTATCAACAGCATCATCATCTTCAAACGACAAAAATCCAAACCCTAAAAACACCATTGGTTACGTTATGGTGAAAATTCAACACCATGTTGACACTGCTAATAAGCTATTATTTAGTAATTTCTACAATACATATATTATGTAATTAAAAGTAATTATGAAAATGATTGTAATAGTAAAAGATGTTGAAGAAATTAAATTACAGCGTAATAGTTTTAAAATAAAAAACTGATTAAGAGGATGCATGCAGAGTCCTTCAGTCTTTGTATTAACAACACACATATATTAATTAAATTTGAGACGTTAATTTTATTATAAGAATGAATGGACCTATGATTGGCCTAAACGATTTAAGTTAAAGGTAATAATATTATCAAACGCACATTGATGGCTTCAATTGATATTTCAACTATCAAGCAAGAATTAGAATTGTAATATTTTTTTTTTCAATTCATCGTAATATGAAAATTAACAACTCAAAATAGATTCTTAAGAATTTATTAAAATATTCTATATTGTGTTTTAATGCAACATCATAATTATCACTTTTAGTCAAGCCCACCTGGATAAGAAGTTTATTGTATTATAATCAACAACACTAATATAATAAGTTTAAAATGCTCGAATTATGGGTAAATAGTATTCAAGGTAAATTATCAAGAAAAATTAAATTACTCACGGGAAATTAAAAAGCAAAAAATGCCAACGATACAAGTAAGAATTTGTTTGTTTATATTAAATTTAAAATTGTATGTTTACCTACATAACACTTTAAATGAAAAATAGTAATATAATACAAATACCTTTTAACATACAATAGGTGAAAGTTTATATGGATAAATCCTTACATTAATTATTATTATAAAATAATGAACTAATATACTGATGGTAAGTTAATAAAATATCATATAGAAGAAAATCACCAAAATTTTGATATTAGTAGCAGTGTTATAATAATAATTTAAATTAAGTTACATAAATAGGTGTATAAACAAACATAAAAGATATAATCACATTTTTAACATCTTAATATAATAATATAATAGAACTAGTACATTATATTTACGAAACAAAAACAGATGGGTAATATTAAAGATTAAGAAAATTAAAAAAAAAGTTATTTCAATAAGTAATACTATTGAGAATACATGTAAAAAATACTGAAAAAGTTGGTTCAAAAGTGTAAATAAATGTTAGTATACTATATATACTCAATAGTAATACAGTCAAATACTTAGTTCTAAGTTTCATAAATTGTAGATTTATGGTATAGATAATAAATTCTATTGAACAAAACAAACCTTATTATATAAAAATAAAATTTCAGAAAATTATTACTTTTTAACATACCTAAATTAGTAAGTGTATTATTATAACATGAATTAAAAAAAAAATGTTTAACTAGAAATCTTAAGTTTCATTAATGTCTAATTTAAACTTAAATTCTAAAAGTAATTTATATATATCTATTTTGAAACCTAATTAATATGAGAATATAACCATTTTATAATTATACTATAAGATAACTTATGAATGAATTAATTATATAGTAGGCATACCATTGAAATTGTTATTAAACTGTTTTATGTTTGTTTAGAAACCTAATATTTTTTTTAAAACCTTAGGATAAAAGAAAAAAATATGTTAAATATTACCTCTTGATTTTTTCTTTTCTTGATCATACATGATTACAACTTCCATAACTTTTCCATACCGTGAAAAAAAGGTTCTTAAATCAGTTTCAGTAACATTAGAGGGCAAACCACCCAAAAAAACTTTAGGATAGCTTGAACTTCTCTTTGGTTTTTGCAAAGTTCTAGGATTACACGGTTTTGGGTCGATCTGTAAAATTAAAAGATTTGATAGTTAAAAAGTTAAAAAATTGATGACAATATTATCACTTACAGTGCGGCCATCCAAAACATGCGGTCCATTTTGTAGCACTACATTAACATTATTTGGATCAGCAAATGTGACAAAACCAAAACCTCTTGACCGTCCACTTTCACTATTTTTCATAACAACACAATCAATCACCTCACCGTATCGATTAAAATATCTTTGAAGACTTTCTAAAGAAATACAAATACAAATTCATTATATATTTTTATAACGAAGACGGGGTTTAGTACATTTTAAAACTTTTTGATCACCAAAATGTTTGTTCAACGTATCCCAAAAATTTAATTTAAGAGTTTATATTTTAAAGTTGATTTTGAGTTTGTCCATTTTTTTATTTTAAATGCATATTTGATATAAGAACGCTTACCTTGTTGAGTTTCCCAGCTGAGTCCACCCACAAACAATTTTCTGCAATAATAATATTATATAAATAAAAGTATTATGTTGTTCTGTACAAATGAATCAATACCTAATAATTAGATAAAGAAATTATCGGCCAATATTAATTTATAGTTGTTTGTTATTACATGTTCATGTGAATTCGGTATTTAAAGAAGATATGTATTATTTTGTTTTAGTATTTTAGAATCATATAACATTATTTTTAATTAAACCTGTTATAAATTCTCCAAAAATGTAAAGAACCAAAAAGGAACAACATTAAATTAAAAAAAACAATTGTAGATAATTCATTAAGATAATAAATTAGCTGAATTCTTTGAGTACTTCATTTCAATTTAATATTATTCAATAGTTTATTATTGTTTTTAAGATTATTAAGAACGTTAGGTACCTACATATAATAAAAAAAATTTTTATTTGTTTAAACAAGATAACTATTATAATACACCTACTGTGTATGTCACTGAAACAGGTAACTTTTTATAACTACCTATTTTTGAATATGGGTTTTAGAACATTATACTTGACTACTGACCCATTAATGACTTCAAGAATTTTGTAACTCTTGTATTCTATGCTTGGGTAATAAAACTTTAATTACTTTGAATAAGAAGAATATTATTAATATAGTTTTTGGGTAGGTAAAATTTTTAAATGTTATAATGATGCATTAACTTGTTGAAATTTTAAATCAAAAATATCCTAAATAAGACTAATTTTAATTTTAATTTTAAATTAAAATTTTTTTATGTAAATGTTCAATCTTTGTATTGGAATTCATCAATCTGATCATTATTCTATTTAATTTTTATAAATTTCATTGACGACAATGTTTGATTAGCTCTCATTTAGGTAACTTTGAGTTGAGAAAACAAGTTTATAAAGCATTGCTTAAGAAACAGTGCACCATCTAAATTGTCATTATAGTACGGGTTCACATTTAATAAAAAAAAAATATATTGCATACATGTTGTAGAATACATGCGTTGAAAAATATGGTAGGTTATAGAAATTGATGGCTAGGCTAGTAAAGTTTTATGTTCCAAAACTCAATTCAAAATTTGGTTAAGGTAATGAATTATAATGTTCCATGTTTTTGAGGACACAGTATGAGTAAATTTTACAATTCAAGCACAAATATAGACATTTTCAATAGGAATACTAAAAATTAAATAAATTAAATTTAAGTGATCTACGTATTTTAATATTTCTAATATATGATTATATGATTTTTTCTTTTCACTAACTTTCTTGTTTCTTCTTGAAAATAAGGTGTGTTATAAGTGATACCTAATTGTTTATAGTACCTATAGATATTATTCTTCAATTTACCATATTAAGGTTATAAGTTGAAAAACTAATTTGTGAATGAATATAATACTCTAAGCGGGCATAGAAGGTACATGCATAATTGTTATAATAACCAGCGCTTTGTACATGAATTATGGTTCAAACACCAGATTAAAAAATTTAAAGAAATGTTTCGGTATTAATAACTATTATTGGTAGTTTTACAGCAAATATGATGCGAGGTTGTCCTGCGCAAAACAGTATTTGCTATGTAGTACATTTGTAAGACGGAGACAACACATGGGGGTGTGCCGTCCTCTTAATAAGGTAGATAAATATAAATAATAATATATGCATTAGAGTTAGGTAAAACAGAGGAATATGCAATTGCTCTTATTTTTTGACTAACATGTTCCTTCACATAATAATGTTATGTTATATTTGTGTACTTTAAGTCTCTAGTTATAGGTACCAGGAATTTTTTATATATCTATATAAAAAAACCCGTGGTGATTACACAACAATGAAACATTTTAAATTAGGTTCTATTAGTTTATAAAAGGAATTATACTAAGTAAAATGTATTTAGAACTTTGATTTAACTGTCCTATGCATCATTATTACCCACGGTAAAGGCCAAGGACTGTATTCCTAATAAATGTGACAACTCTTTCACAAATTTTAAAGATGAATTGTAAATAAGCACCAGCTTACGTAACTATTGTAATTTGTTCTTTTCTTTGTAGTTATGATACTTTATAATCTTACAGACATCAAAACTATAGGTACATGCGGGTATGTCATAAACTTAAAAAACATTCAAACATTTAGCACTGGAGTTAAACTCTTAAAACCATTTGTACCTTGACTACATTGAAATAAAATTGAAATAATGTTTTATTATAAAATATGGTAGGTACCTAAATAAAGTATTAAATCATTTAATTTATTACAATACGCTTATGTTAAAACTTTCTGATAACATGTTTAATGACATGACATAACTAATTAATAGATATCTCTAGAAAAATGTGTGGTATACATTTTTTTTATTAGACAAATAAAAATCTAAATAACATAGGTTAGTAAAAAGGTTCATTAGGTTTGTTAGTTAACAATTCATGGGTGTAAGTATGTTGGCATATTAAAGCCGAGTTGCATAAGAATTGTATTTATTTTTGAATGGTAATAATCGTAATCCACTGAATCATGTTCAGAGGACATTAGCTCACTAGTGACTAATTAGATATTTAGTAATCAAAACCGGACATTTCAACAAAAAAAAAAACAGAAAAATAAATAATTTTGATGAGTAAATGTGTCAAGTGAGTTAATGTTACAGTCATACGCTTAGGTCTCAGAATTGACAATTTAAGGAATTATATATTATCAAAAGAGAAGTTACACATGTTTGGAGAAAAATGCGAAATTGTGAAAACGCGTTTTTAAATTTAATAGGCGGCGGCCGTGTCGGATTCGAGCCGGTACTGCTGCGAAAACAAAATGCTCATAACGGCAGAACAGATAGAATTAGTGCGTGGGCGGTAAATCGGAAACGGATAATGTTTAGGTTAAATGATTACGACCATTATAGACGAGTGGAAGACGACGGTAGCCCATCAAACTTACCCTTGTTCGTCCTCTTCTAAATCAGATTTGCCTCTCATCTTGTAGTGTTCTATATTATATTGTATTTATAAAAATATAAAATCAAATGAGTATAAAAAAAAAAAACTATAAAAAGTAAACACAACGGTTGTCAAAGACGTGCAATAATATATGAAAATGTACAAAATTCTTAACGAAACACTAAGGTCTAATAATTGTCCGGCTGTCGGACATTTAGCATATCGAATCGACACAAAAACACGACACGTCCGACGCAAAATGGCGTCCGCATTTTTTCTCTCTCCTAAAATTTCGGCATTTCACGATACGCGGCGTTGTCGCTCTCCCGTCAACCGATTGATCGTTTATCCAACGTCTTTGGACGGACCCGGCGCCGGTTCCAATTTGGGCGCCGATAAATTGAAGTCCGCCAGCCCGAGACCGGCGATCAGCGGCACAGACCGAAATACCGAGAAATGAATTGATATTATGGTCGGTAATCGTAATAATTCTTCGACGAAAGCAGATAAATCCATTAAAAATATTGTCGTCGTACGGCCCCATTAATATTATGTTCGACGCAATATTATTTTGTACCCCGTACAACTTGCCGGGAAATTTAATGCGTCCGTGCGACCGATAAACGTGATAAACCAGCGCGTCACCGACGGAACGGCAACGTCGCGGTCGCGCGCAACACGCTCTGTCGGCGGCTTCGAGTAGACGCGGCTGGACGTTAAGGAGGAAAAAAAAAAACAACAACACGCTACACGCACAATATCATATTGTTATAACACAATTTAATATAATAAATATCTATACGTGTGCGTGTGTCACGTATCGTGTCTGCCATTTTTTCGTGAGCCTTTTCCGGCTCTACTGTCAGTTACAGTGCAAGCAGAACATTCGCCGTGCATTCACCGTTTTTATCGTACCCGACGAACACGGTGCGGACCGACCAGGGACACTCACTCCATCGACGTTACACGGTCTGCGACGGACGCCACCGCGAAGACACGACGGTACAAAGCGCGCGTTTACTCTACGTTAGCTGTCCCGCACGCAACACCACCGGACGCGTCTAATCCGGCGATGTCTTCGACCAAAGTCGAAATAATCGACGACGACGACTCTGGGTAATTGTCTTTTTCTGATTTTTTTTTTTTTTAACATTTGTGTGTGTGTGTGTTTGTACGTTTAACGGTGACCGCGGCCCCGTCGACTGCCGCTCGGCGGGTCCGGAGTTTATGTGACGCCCGTTAAACGGTTTTCATTTGCATTTCCACCGCGATCTACGGTCCGCTTGCGCGGGAAAACGGCTTGCTGGCCGCGGCGTCGAAAAACTATCTTGAAGATCCTTGTCGAAAACTCGGTCGGAAGTCCATCCCGAGTTGACCTCCGTTCGGTTGGTCCGTTTTCGGTGTGAGTTTTAAAATGTCAAAACGCCATGTTCGACATGCATTCTTCGTAATACTTTAACCTCTACTTGAAATTGTAATTTATGAAAAATGTCCAACATTATATCGTAACTTAGTTAATGTATCATTTATTTTTTACACTTTATATCTGATATTCTAATTGGGCACTATCTTTTCGCCCACCTATTTCTAAGTCACTCGAACCCGATGTAACTTATTTGTAATGTCAAGAGTAATATCTTTATTATTTACTGTTGAAATCATTATCAAAATGTTTCATTCAAATTGAAGAATATAACTTATTCCTACCTATATTGTGTTTGTAATTGACTTTTGGCTAAACTATGTTTTGGTTCTTGTGAACCACAAAAATCTATAGTACTAATGTGCAATTAACCAATGATTATTGATTACATATATTTTGTAAGTTTGATTTATCTTTTATCAAAACTAAATATATAAAAATATTGTTTTATCTGATATGCTTTTTCTATCTATCCAATGCATACGGTATATATGGGTATTATAATTTATAATATGCATGAAATGCACTTTTGTTGAGTCTAAATAATTTTGGTCCAACAATATTATTTTAATTGATTTCTATTTTCTGTAAATATATATGTATTTGAGAAACTACTACACTTCACAAAACTATGGTAAGGTGTCAATTATTGATTTATACTGTAAAACTGATTACCTACTTATATGACTACAATGGTTCAATTTTTGATTTAATATTTTTAAAAATTAAGTAGTTAGGTGCCTTAGTTGTTAGAAAATTACAATTTATTATTTAATAGGAACTGATATTTGGTAGTTATTCGTAGGCTTAAGTTTTACATTGTTAAGAAATATTTTTAAATTAAAACAAGATAATTTATTTTATTACACATGTCATTACTCAAGAGGTGTTTTCATAAATTTATTTCCTTAGTCATACTAATAATATGAATTTTCCATTATGATATTATATGTAACTAAGTGTAGACATTTTTAACTTATGAAAACCCTCTTTGAATTATCAACATTAAAATCCCATTCTCCTCATTTGGTTATAATAACCATTTTAGAATTATGTATACCGAAGAACCAAAATATAAACGTATGCGTACGGAAGACGATGAGTCCCGCAAAATGAGTTTAACCAAAAAGTCATTCAACCCAAACTGGTTGAAGTTTACCATGTTCAAAGATTGGCTGATGCCTCATAAATTGCCAGATAAAGCTGTATGCAAGGTTTGTCATTGTGTATTGGTTGCTGGAAAAAGTGAGCTTGAAAAACATTTAGCTACACGTAAACATGAAAGAAACATGGAAAAAATCAATGGTTCTCCTGCTGAACAAGATGATATTGAGACGTATACAATAATTTCAGGTAGAGTATCCTACTCGATAATTGATAGGAAATTGTGTATTCTAAACTGTCCTTCAACGTGCGTAATGATATAACTCAGAATATCACATTTTCAATGTAATTGATGGGTCAGAACCCATCAACTTCACTTTCTTTAAAACAAAAAAAGTCTATTTCAATTTTGATCTTTCTTAATTATATTAAACTCATAAATATATTGAGCAAGTAAATTATGCACAACATATAAATAGAATAGGTTGAAGGCTGAATGGTTCAATATTATATGTGTAATGAGTTTTAATATTTATATATCTTTTGTTTAATATGTTACGTTTTCTATTTTATTTATAAAAATGATTATTTTGGTTTAGTTTTGTATTTTAAACATATGATTTTTTTTTTCTGTACTTGTCTTTAATACTTTTTTCAGGCAATTATTTAGAATAAAACATTATTTTACCTAAATACCTACATAATTAATCACAATTTAAATTGTTTTTGAATAATAACATGATTTTGGTGTTCTTTTTGTTTAAATATTTTCATTTGAGAAATAATATTGGACA
This sequence comes from Macrosiphum euphorbiae, assembly GCA_949089665.1. NCBI lineage: Eukaryota > Metazoa > Arthropoda > Insecta > Hemiptera > Aphididae > Macrosiphum > Macrosiphum euphorbiae. The sequence goes on along the minus strand of CARXXK010000004.1, from coordinate 44,825,950 downwards.
TTGGCGTCAAATAAGTTTACTAAACTGGTTTAGTTCAGTCTAAAAAAAATTATGTAAACATTGCTGTACATTAGAAGTCATTGAGTAGGTCTCTGTAATGGATGTGTTAAATTTAAATTCAATGACAAATTCATTGTATACAAGAAACAATTCTGAGCAGAGGTTCCTATTAAAGTATACCCTGTCCCAAAAGAGAATAATCACTTTTCGCGCATCACAAATGATTCAATTGGTGCGTTGAGAACCACGTGATCACGTTAACACAGGGAAGTTGGTGGGGGATGCTCGGCACTGATGAAAAACAGTCGGCCAACTGATTATTCTCTTTTGGGACAAGGTATAGTGTATTTTACTATATTATGTAATATGGTATGAATTATAAATAGGGATAAAACTAATATAAACAATTTAAACATTTCATTTCATGTGATACCTTTAAATACAGGACGCTAGTTCGCTAAAATGTGATCTGACATTCAAAGGATTCAGATTGTAAAAAGTTTGTAGTTGGCTCCTGGTGAAACAACTACTATTGGAAGGTATCTGTTAGGAAAGATTTTACTATAGTATTATACATAAAAATGTCAAGTTCCACGAATATGTTGAATTATAACAAAATAAAAAATTAAATTGTTATTCCTTTGTTTAAATATCCAATTTCATAATTTGAGATTAAATATTATTCTTTATATTTTTTAGATTCTTAAGTTTCAGTAAGAAATACTCATGATGAACCTTGTATTACACAAAAATAAATATTGTATCATATATAAGTATAATCAATACAGAAAGAGCCAAATTATTTTGATATTTATTTCATATCTAGTAATAAGCACCTATATAAATATTCAGTGAAAATTGTTGACTCTATTGTTAGTAGTTTTTTAATTACAACAAAACAACAAATTCAATTTTGTTAAAAACTAGTTTTAAGTACAGGGAAATATTTAGTTTTACCCTTACGGTACCAACTGTAAAAGATTAGATTTTCTACCATAAGCTACTTTCAAAGTTTAAAATCAAAGTATTTTGTATCTATTAAATTACTATAAGAAGTGTCAAAAAAAAAAAAAAAAAACCAATACATTCAATGCTCTGCTCAGATTCTAAAATTATTTTAAGATTTGTTATTTATTTTTATAATAATTGTGTGAAATTTCAAGTTTGAAGTTTCTTTATCCATTTGTATAGTTGTTATATTTTATCTTGAGAAATACGGCATTTCGACATTTAACAATATTTTTTACTGTAGTAAGTTATAGATTTAAGTTATTTTATTATTATGGTTTCACATGTTAATTTGATTCAGTTAATTTATAATGGGAAATATAAAGTACTAGGCTACTTAATTAGTTTATATGTTATTATTTTTTGCAGCAGATGAAATTCAGTAACCCGCAGCACTTAGGGAATTTCAAAGTATTAGAAGCAGAAAGACAACAAAATACATTTTAATATTAAAATAATATTGTTTGATTCTACGCAATGTCTAACAATCAACAACACGAAGAATATACAATTTTAACAACAGGCTCAAACAACCGTGGTCAAATGTCACAACCTCATCTTACATTTACACCGCCCACTCAAGTATTTCGATCTGAATGGCAACGGTTTCCAGAATTTCATGCTTGGTTGCGGCCAATTGATGGGGATGTAACAAAAGCTTGGTGCATTGCATGTGAACGAATGTTTCGTGCTGATTTAAAATCTTTACGGGTTCATGGTGTAAGTAAAGCTCATGTGCGTATGGTGCGTGCTCGTTGTCCTAATGCAGATGACAATCCTATACCACCAATTGAGTATAATGTAGTGACTGACAAAAAAGGAACTTACGGCATAGCTGTAGTGACTAATAAGGAAGATAAATCTTCACTTGGATCAAGAGCATTATATATGAATCAAACAAATCCTACTGAAGAAATAATTACATCTGAAATGGCTGCACAGTCACAACGAGACAAATATGTTGTGGTATCATTACCCAACGAAGATGATGATGACAATGAAGGTCCACAAGCTTCTAGCTCAAATACTCAATACATACAAAAAGAAGTGAATGTAATCGACGAGACTGGTAATTTGGTGTCTGTGGTTACTGAACATCATGTACAAAAAAATAAAGGTAAAATTTTGGTGTCCAGGTCAGAGCTGCAATTATAGTTTTATAAGAAAAAAAGCGTTTTATTTTGGTATTTATAATGTTGAACAGTAATAAATTTAAATATTATTTAGGGCAAATAAACAAAATTTTAAATAGGTAATTGCATTAAAAGGTTTAAATTAAATATAACTTCCCAAAGAGGGTTTTCAAGTTCAAAGGTCCAAGTGTTAACATAAGGTTTTAGTGCATGTGTGTTGTACATTATAGCAGTACTTGTCATGTAAAATTAAACTAATTAAATTCCTCAGAAAGCAGGACAGCCAGGTTGAATCTGAGATCAAATCAAATATTGCTGAAGCACAGAAACAATCTGCTGATGAAGATGACATAGCAATTGAAGAAGTTTTGACCCCACTACGAATAAAACAAGAATCAGCCGCTAATCGTGCTCACATGATGAAACGAAAACGAGGCTTACAAAAGTATCGTACAGACTGGGAAAAATTGTCTGAATTCAAAGGCTGGTTGTCACCAGAACCAAAGAGCTGCTATAAAGCTCGATGTGAAGCTTGTGACAAAAGTCTAGTTGCTGATATTACAGTCTTACGAAATCATTCACAGGCTAAAAAACATGTGATGAAAACTGGGGGCACAGTTTACGAAGGTCCAATTGTTAGAAGCAAATCAAAACCTAAGACAGATGATGATGATGATGAAGATTCGCCTGATGACTTACAAATGAAATCTTTGAGCATTAAAGGTTTGAATATTGGGTATTTTTTGTATGTCTCCTTGAGTTTATAGCTTTTAATTTTTAATTAAAAATGTCATTGATAATGAATAAATAATCTAATAATTATAGTTATATATTAATAATTTTATGAAGTAAATTCTTCAAGCTATAAACTCTATTGTCATACATTTTCTATTAATTAAAAATAACAATTGAAGATCATCAATCATTGTATTTAAACGATTTAGATTTTGTTTTATTATTATTAAGTAATTATAATTTTTTATATCAGTGTTAGTTTTGGGTCTTCAGTTGTGGAAAAACGTGTTTTGACCTATTTATTTATAATTGGTCAGAGCTTACGCGTTTGATGTTGTATTTTATAGCAAATATATTTTGTGTATTAGGTAAATAATAAATCCAAAAATTAGTTTGAGACCGTATGTTTGAAGGACAGTTTTAATCAACAAGCCCTGAAAAAGTTGGTCAGAGCTTTTATTACCGTGTACATTTATATTATAAAACAATTATTTATTATGTTAATACTTGTGACCTTGATAAACTTTTTGTTATAACTTATAAACAATCTATAAAATAAAATTACTCGTGTTTAATTCTTATATTTTTAAGTGGCATAAATATATTTGAAGTAATTTTAAGAGAAATTTCTTTTTTAAATGTATATGTCTATATATATAAATAGTATATACATATAATCATATATATAACCGAAAAATTGCAGCTCTGACCGATTTTAATAAATGGTTGTTTTATTTAAACATCTGTTTGCCATATAATAACATTATTAAATTATAATTTTTTATTCAATAGACAATGATGATGATTATGAAGTGGGTCTTCAATCAAATGACTATCATAGCACATCTAATTATGAAAAAATGGACCAAAAACATGATGAAATCCAATGCAAAGCTATTGGTATGTTTAAATTAGAAACTAAAACAAAGTTTAACAACTGAAATGATGTAATTTTTTATTTTAGTTTCCAAACCTGCTCCATTTTGGAAAGCCACAGCTGTTGTTAATGGTCATGTGACAGAGTTAAAATTAAGTGACTACAGTGGACGTTATTTAGTCCTATTTTTTTATCCTCAAGATTTGTAAGTTATATTCAATATTACAATTTAACTAGTTTTAAGTTAAATAGGTTGATGAAATAATATTAATATATTATGTTATTGAGTTATTCATTATGTACTTTGTTATGGATGAAATAATTACTAATTTGAGCTGAATGTTTCTTTTATAAATTAACAAAAATGATGTTATGTTAACACCTGTTCTTTTATAACAACCTTGTAAAAATTCGGTATGTCTCAATTTTCTTATGCACCTAGTTACCGTTGGTAAACCGTTACTTAGGTTACAAAATAAGATGCAAATACTAGTTATAGTAAGTTTGTATGTGCAGAATACAATTATTATTCATAAGATTTAATGTAAATAAAATACCACATGAAATTTTTCTAAAATTTTTAGTTGGTTTTTAACATGTGATATTTTAAAACGGGGGTATCAGTTAAGTTTTCATAATAATACTATGTTTTATTATTTTTATTTATCTTTTGTTAGGGGATAGGGAAATATGACACATTTTAATATGAATATAAATAAAAGTTTAAAAATATAACAATATTCAATCACCAATTCTAATACCATTATCATTATAATAATTCACCAAATAATTTTAAATCTTGTGCCCAATCTAATACCGTACTTCAAATTTATTGAGCACACGGCTTCGCATTTGGGCCATACTAAATTGTTAATACTTTTATGTGATCTACATTTATGTTTATAGATCCACTTCAGTTGTAACAAATAATTTTTAATTTATAAAGATCGTTTTCAGAACTTGTGTATTATTAAAGAAATGTCCTAATAAGCCCACTCTAATACCGTACTTCAAATTGATTGAGCACACGGCTTCGCATTTGGGCAATACTAAATTGTTTATACTTTTATGTGATCTACATGTATATTGATAGATTCACTTCAGTTGTAACCAAATAATTTTTAATTTATAAAAATCGTTTTCAGAACTCGTTTCTTTTAAAAAAAATTTCTTAATATGCCCACACTAATACCGTACTTTAAATTTATTGAGCTAACGGCTTCGCATTTGGGCAATACTAAATTGTTTATACTTTTATGTGATCTACATTTATGTTGATAGATTCACTTCAGTTGTAACCAAATATTTTTTAATTTATAAAAATCATTTTCAGAACTCTTTTTTTTAAATTTTCTTAATATGCCCACACTAATACCGTACTTTAAATTTATTGAGCTAACGGCTTCGCATTTGGGCAATACTAAATTGTTTATACTTTTATGTGATCTACATTTATGTTGATAGATTCACTTCAGTTGTAACCAAATATTTTTTAATTTATAAAAATCATTTTCAGAACTCTTTTTTTTAAAAATTTTCTTAATATGCCCACACTAATACCGTACTTTCAATTTATTGAGGTAACGGCTTCGCATTTGGGCAATACTAAATTGTTTATACTTAAACATGATCTATATTTATGTGTATAGATTCACTTCAATTGTAACCAAATAAATATATATATTTTAATACTTTTTACTTCTTAATATTATATTTTACCCTTGGCCTTACCCCTTGCTAAGTGACCAAATCTATCTTTTGGTCCAAAAAATATATATTTTATCATTACAAAAGAATTCTTTAAGTTAATATTTTGGAAAAGTTAAAAAAATTATATTTCTTCTAAAATCAACATAGTAATATTAACTTTAATATATATTGTCTTTTTCAATTGTTTATAGTTCCCGTATTTGTCCAAGTGAGCTGATTGCTTTAAGTGATAGAGTATCTGAATTTAGGGCACTAAATACTGAAGTAGTTGCATGTTCTGTGGATTCATATCTTTCCCACCAAGCATGGTCTCGTACATTGCGCTCTGATGGAGGCATTGCCATACCTAAAATGCCACTACTATCTGATCCAACACATGTCATTAGTAAAAGTTATGGATGTTATTTATCAGAACTTGGCCATTCTCTCAGGTGATTTGATTTCTGAGTATCACATTATTATTATCTTGAATTTTTAATTTATATATTGTGTTTATTTTCAGAGCTCATTATATAATAGATATGAGGGGTATTTTAAGACATGTGACAATTAATGATCTACCCGTAGGCCGGAATATCAGTGAAATATTAAGACTTTTAGAAGCTTTTCAATACACTGATGAAACAGAAACATTATGCCCTGCTGATTGGAAGCCTGGCGATGCAACTATATCATAATTGTATTATTATTTTTATTATTATTATCACTACTGCTAAGCTATATTAAATTTATATTATTATTATAGTTATTTATACCACTGAATAAAAGTAAATTTAGTTAACGTAACAACTCTATAATGAATTATATTTTCTTCATGATACCCTGTATTTTGACATTCATATTACATGTACAATGTACATCTACAATACAATTGAGAAATATTATGCAACTTGTATTTATTTTTAACAAAACTGTTCCAAATAATGTTGGTAACTGTTGTCATAACTGCTGTGAAACAATGTATCTAATAAATAAATAAAGATCATTTTTAAATAATGTCAACCATTTATTTTTCACTTAATTCATGCCTGACATCTACAAATATACGAATTGTTTTATGTAGTCTTCAATTTTGTACAAAAAGAAAAATACTTAACTGTACATGACAATAATATTCACGCGCGATAATATTTACAACGTGTCCATTCAGTTCCAATAAACACTAAATTTTTTTTATAAATATATCATAATCTAGGTAAAACAAAATTTGTTTCTTTTGTAAAAAAAAATTATATATATCATATATTAAATTAAAATAATAATAATAATTATTATTGAAATAACATATTTTATATTACATTATTAATTAATATAGTCTACTTACAATTCATTTTGAGGCAATTTAACATTATTATTTTCAGGTTGAGATAAATTAAAAAATAAATAAAAATAAACGCACTTACAACATTATCATTATTAATATTATTATTTTCTATAGACACATTTTATTATATACAGTACAATACAAAGTATAAAATATTTTTTTGAAATATTAAAAAAAAATAAATAAAAATCAATGTTACATTTTTTAAGTATCAGTTTTGACTAATTTATAATAACCCCCACAAAAATTTATTTGGGACATTATATACATAAAAAAAAGAAAAGTGTTCACTATACACAATGTTTTATGCGGAAAATGTAAACTATTTATAGGCTATAATATAAATATTAACAAAACCTCAATAATAAAGGAATTAACATTATTGATTAGCTTGAAAAAAATTCTAAAAACAATCACACGGTCAGTCTCTTTGTTTGATTTGTCTAAGGATTTTAATTTTTATATATATATAATATTTAAATTTCTTAGTTTTTTTGTTTTTGTCCAACTCATTCAAAACAAAAGATTCCCGAAATTTGTTTGCGTAAAATAGTTAACTATTTTAATCAATTCAATTATAAATAAATAAACATAAACAAAATTAATTTTCAGTATGTGTTAAAAATAACCGTTATACAACTTTAAATGAAAGAGTAAATCTGGAAGAATAAAAATTGTATTGGTTGGTATTGTTATTGGGCGAGAGGAGACGGCGTATTTCTGGAACATTGGAATAGGACTCGCGATATGAGAGCCGCCACTTGCTGGTCGAGTATTTGGCTCATTACTAACGATAGTAACCTCTGCTCTTGTTGCAAGAACAAAGGTCTGTTGTCTGGATGTCTAGATAACAGCAACAATATGCGCGCTGCTCTCCTCAACATGTCTAAGCTAGTTCCCATTGAATCGGGATTATCGCGGAGTGCATTCAGCCCATGAGTGTTAACCACACTCAAAGCATTCTGTTCAGTCTGTTCAATAAATGCTACCAGTAATGAAACACATGGGCTTTGAAGCGCTATCGTACGTGCCATACCACTGTCTGCAGCCGCTAAGTAGTGTAACAAATTTACTGCAAATTCCCTGAGTACCTGGTAAATAAAATTATTCTAATTAGTTTTAAATGAATTTGGTTGCTTATGATAAGACACACAGAGACAAATAGCATAACTTGGCAGTTCCAAATATCATTCTACTTCAGTGATAATAATTTAAAATTTTTTGTTGTTGTCTCCGTCTAACAAGTGCGTAACATAGCAAATTCTACATTCAGCAGAACGAATTGGTTCGGTTAGGTTATTGGTTGGTTTAAAAATTAGAGTGAATTAGACCTCTTGTCAAATCTAAAGGTAAGATTATTATCTAGACAATCTCATGTGCTTTTTATTATATTTTAATTTTATAGCGAGCCATGCGTGTTTTAAAATTGTAAATTGTTTGTACATCTTAAAGCACTCATAACTCGCTTAAAAATTAAAATATAATAAAAAGCACATGAGATTGTCTAGATAATAATCTTACCTTTAGATTTTATAAGAGGTCTATTCACTCTAATTTTTAAACCAACGGAGCTACAAGCGTTCTGCTGAGTGTAGAATTTGCTATGTTACGCACTTGTAAGACGGAGATAACACATGAGGGTATCACATCCACTTGATTAACCAAGGAATACAGAACTAAGATTTAAACCATTTTGGAACTAACAATTAAATATATTTAGCATAACCCGTTAACTATTACCCAGTGAGCAGTTTATATTTTTACAAACATGACTTACTTGTTCTTCAGTCCTGCATAATAACCGGGTGAGGACATTGGCCAATTTTTCTAGTCGTGAGTAAGGTGGAGTAGCGATGACCAGATCTACATTATTATCGGTAACACACAACTTGCATAGACATTCTAATGCTAGTCGCTGAGGTGAGAGAGGTGCTGAAGGAAACGGATCCTGGCCTGCAGCTGCTGGACATATAGCCCAATGTAGCAAACCATCCAAAATAGGACGCGAAATATCTTCATTGAAAGTGCTCAAATCAACGTAACCAGCAATGTTAGCCAAAGAAACTAGCAAGTTTTCCCTGACAACGTCTAAATAATCCCACCACCACTTGGCGTCATTGCCTGGTTCAATTGTATCGGCATCCGTTGTTGTAGTGCAATTGAATAAAGACTCCGTGTCATCGTCAGCTTTATCATAATTCCTAGTTTTGGACGAGCGTAGCGGATGTTCGTGGTGAGTTAATAACAGCTTGCCAACCAAACCAAGAAATGGGCCACTTTTTGCAAACTCTAATTCATTACCAGGAACAAATGAAAGATTTCGTAAGATATTCGATATGCACACACACCGTTTACCGATGGAATCTTGGCTTTCGCTAATTAATGACAAGCTTGACTCATCTTTAGAATAACTTTCATCTTCGTAGTCTGTAATGCTCTTACGCTTCAGTACACCCATTGGATCACGTACATTAATATTTTTTATATTTACAATATTGTCAATACTGTTTTGTACTAACTCCTTATCATCTAATTCTTTTTTTATACATGCCTTATCATCTAATATTTCTTCTTTAGGTTTTTCACTCTTTAATAGTTTGACAAATGGCACAAGACCAAACTCTGAACGAAAACAAGGCACAAGGAAACTTGTATCTGTTTCAGCAATGTTATATCCCATGTCATAATTATCAATTACATCCCATGATCTCTTGCCATTTTTTATAAATAATTCTTTAGATCCATCAATAATTGCGGAACTCTTAATTGGTCGTTGATTAGGGAAGGCAGGATCAGGAAAATATGCTTTTTCGTTTGGATTTACATTATCTACAGCACCAACATCTGGTATATCTTCTATCACTTTTGATTTTTCATACCAGCAATACGATTTGATATCTGTTTCTAGCATATCAACCAATGACTGCCGAAAATGTTCTAAGAGTACATCTAATAATCCAGGCATGTGTGTTAGTCCAAAAAAGGGTATAGACACATCATCAAACAATAATATATTGAGCACATCCAAAGCCCAAGTAGACTCAGCTAAAAGACCTGAACGTAAAGACATCATCAATCGCCATGCATCCACGGGTGCAACATCATGTCGCATCATTCGACGTCGTTTATAAAGGATTGGTGTTACAGCTTCTATACTATCAGGAGGGAAAATAACTTCTCGCTTCATTAAGCTACTGCCTTGGAACATTGGTTGCCCTGGCATTCCAGGCTATATAAAAATAAAAATAAAAACATTATTTAAGTATATAAAATACCTTAGATCATAAACAATAGATGGAGCCATGCACATCTCACCCATGTCAACAATTTGACTCACACATAAACAACGACTCACTGTATTAGAGATTCAATATGTGCATGTGTGAGGCGAATTGTTGCATATTTAGTCGTTTGGTAGCTAATTTATTTATATACATATATAAATTCAAATAGATAAAGAAGCTACATCAAGCTACTTCAAGAGTGTGATATTTTTTGGTATTAAGTGGATTACACACTAGGCGATTCGAACGCGCGTTTTGAACGTAGCGATTAACCGCCCAAAATTAAACATATACTTTTATATGGGCTTATTCACACACGTAAATGAGACGCGCGTTCGAACGTACATGTTTAATTTTGGGCGATTAATTGCGACGTTCAAAACGCACGTTCGAATCGCCTAGTGTGTAATCCACTTAACACAGATTTTTTGCTAATATGTGTTTCAAATTATCAGGATATGGGTCCTACTAATATAGTCTCTCAGGAGATATAATTACTTGGGTTATTGTTATCTTTATATTTAAACAAGTTAAAGAAATACTACATGTTCATTAAAAGGACGCTACACAGACAATTGCAGTCTCCGTCTTACATGTGCGTAACATAGCACATTTACGCTCAACAGATCACGTTAAGCTCCGTTAGTTTAAAAATTTTGTGAATCGACCTATAATGAAACTTGATGGGAAGAACATTATCTGTGTTTGTATGTGAGTTGTTTACAATAATTCAGTTTTTAAGTGAGTTATGAGCATTTTTAATTTACGCTATATTATATATGCATAACTTGCTAAAAAATTGAACCGTATAAAACCCACAAAATATCACACCATCAAGTTTCATAATAGGTCAAGTCACTCTAATTTTTAAGCTAATGTAGCTAACCGTGATCTGCTGAGCGTAAATTTGCTATGTTACGCACTTGTAAGACAGAGACAACAAATAGCCGTGTAGCGTCCTCTTAGGTGATAAATAAGAAAACTAAAATATTATAAGGAGTACAAATAAAAGAATCTTATAGCTAATTTTTAACCTAACCTAACATAATTGACAGCAGTTTAATAATGAAAATAAAACAATATAACCAATAGGAAGATATAAACAAAATTCTTTTATTTTTAAAGATTAGGGTTTTAAGGTAAAATAAGTTAATTTTATTGCTGATCTGCATAAAGATAGGTGACAAAGAAAACAGTCCTCGCCTCAGTTTAAAAGTATTTTGGAAAAAAATTATTCACCTTCATATGTGGTGGTGGAGCCATTGGACCATGAGGTCCATACGGTTTACTTCCATCAGGACGATATCCATGTCTTGGCATCCTCATTTGTGCTTGCGCCATTGGACCCCAATGATTCTAAAAAAAAATGTGAAGGAATGTTTTGAGATACTAACAATTTAAACAATCAAAAATCCACTCACTTGTTGTGCACCATAAGGTTGTCCTTGTGGTGGATATCTATGTTGTTCCCACTGGGGTGGTTGTCCTGGATGTGATGGAGGCATAGAACGTGGTGGACCCTGTGACCAATTCTGTGGTGGTTGAGATCCCGGTGGATACCCAGGTCGTGGATATTGATTAGAGGCAGCATTTGGTGTACCTGTCCATCCTAAAATTTGTTGAAACAATTCAATTTCAATTTTGAAAATTCAAGAAATATATTTTAATATTTACCTGGACCTGGATACATAGGTCGTTGCTGAGGACCATAACCAGGATAACCAGCCGGCTGAGGAGGACCGGCTTGTTGATCTTTAGCAAAATCAGGATGACGACGTGGCTGTGGTGGTGGCATTCCTTTTCCTGGATAAGTACCCGGAGCACTAGTAGGTGGATATCCTGGACTCTAAAATAGCAAATATTAAAATATTAAATTATGTTTAATTAATAAAATTAATTTGAATAAATAACTGAATGAATACTTACTGCAGGAGGTTCTTGTCGATAATAATCTGGTTGAGGTTGTTGACCCGGTGGATAGCCAGGGGTAGAAACTGATCCCCCTTGTGTTTGGTTTACTGTAGCAGGTGAAGAATTCTGTGGAGGCGGGGGTCCAGGAAACCTAGGAGGTTGTTGGTAGCCAGATGGTGGTGGAACTGGTCCACGTCCATATGGGTCTTGACCATTCCCAGGTCCCTGAGGAGTATTTGGTGGGCCTTGTGGAGGAGGAACTGAACCACCATAATTTCTTTAAAAAAAAAATCATTTAGCAAACAGAAATAGATTTTATACACAAAATATTAATAGTTGTTACCTTTCAGCATCATTTGAATAAGGTGGATATAAAGGTGGTCTCACTGGACCACTCGGGTAACCAACCGGAGTACTAGCTGGTGGATAATGTTGTCCATACTGTTCATTGCCGCCGCCTGGATACTGCTGATTGTATCCACCTTGTCCTTGGTAACTTCCTTGTGTTCCTATCAAGTCATCAGATGTCAAATGGCAATAATAATAGTAACTCATATTTAAGCGTTATTCATCTTTAATATTAATTGTAAATAAACGTAAATTATAAATTAAATTTACTATAAGAAACAATTAAATATATCAGAACCATAGCAACACTATCTCAATATTTTAAAGTGAAAAAAAAAATAAAAAAAAAATAGTGTGGAAACATTTTATAAATTAAGCCATTAAAAAAAAATAACATTGCGATAAACAATTGATAACGATTAATAGTCATTATAGAGTATTGACAGCAGTACAGCACCACTAAATTACATGTGACTGAAATTTAACGATATGTCGATATCATACGTCTAATCCGCGACCACGACAGTCACAGTGTTCCTACATTTTTCATTAGCCTTATCAGGTGGTCTTTAGAATCTTACCGAAAGTTATTTTTATTTTTACAGGTGGCTAATTCTAAACATTTGATAATTATGCTATTTTCGATGAAGACAACGGGCTCACTCTCTTTATCTACCTCTCTGTGTGTATAATAGATACCACATTTTTACATATTGCGAATTAGATTAGAGGCAGCAGGCCGATGCAATTAAGTGGACTCGACCTGCATGGCGGGTGTCTCCGTTTTACAAACATACAACACAACAAATCTGCGTTCAGAAGATCCATTTTAAGCGAGTTATAAATCGTAATACTCAACATAGTTATAAGTTGCATTCAAATTGTATCATTATTAACGACGAAATTTAATGTCCTAGATAATATTTTTAGCTTTAAATTTAACACTTGGTCAATTCACTCTAATACTCAAGGTCAATGCTATAACCAAAAATTGGTTCTATTGAACGCTGTTTATGTTATATATGTATATTAATGCATTAATCATGTTGCCATACGAATAAATAAATAAATGCATTAATTGTAAGAGACTACGGTCGAGGGGGGTTGGTGTCATCTTAGGACACTACTTTTAGACACTACTCTCGCACGTGTTGCCTATGTCTTACAAATGTACAACAGCAAAAACTGTTTTGCGCGGGATAGAACCACACAGGGACAGGTTGTAGTGATAGTTAGGACTTCTAATTTATATACAGTATAATCCAGAACATTATCTGTGATAATATATCGTTTTCATTATTTTTAATATCACTTATACGAATAAAGTTCTTATTGTTTCAAAATTCATTATTTTGGGGTTTTTCAAACTTGAATAACGTTTACAATAGTTCCGATTTCAAAATAATAAAAATGATATAATTCACATGTTATCTCACTTATGTAAATATTTCGTATCTTAGTAAGTTATGAGTTTATGACTAGCCTTCTCGGTTCTTTACCGCGCAAAACTGTTTTGGTTAAGTAATACATTTGTAAAACATGCGGGTGTTTTCTTAATATATTTTCATAATAAAATTACCCAATGCAATCGCAAACGGTATCTATAATAATTTCCTATAGTTATTTTAAATTCGAAATTAATTTAAATCGACACTACAAATGTTGATATTATCATATTATTTTTAAAAAGGAATAAAAGTCAACGTTACACCACAGATCACATTCTCAAACCAAAGCCAAATGTGTGGGGAGTCCTACGAAATTTAAATATTAAATTCTCTACATAGCGCGTACTGAAATATAAACATATAACTCTGAAGTATACAGTACTAATAAAAAATGTGTATATTACGTTTACGTAACCGATCAATAAACTGCTCACAATTTTATATAGGGAAAAAAGAAACCATTAAATTTATTTGAACAGTACTTAAGTATATTTAAACTTTAATCGGCAAAGACTGGTAAAATTATGACTATTTGTAGTTTATTACAGTTCGGGGTGGCCCACGCAGACAATTATAAACATTTTTAAAACTACTATAATATTATAGGTATCACATATTTGAGTTTCTAATTATTGTAAATTCTATGAAATATTACTAATTATCTTAGTTTGGAGTAAAGACATTTATGAATTAAAAATAATGTCCTTAATGAAAGGCACATATAAATAATATCGAGAAACTTTAAGTAGTACAATATTTTTTAATAATACTGCTATTAAGAAATAAGAGGATATTAGCGAGCTATTTGTTTTTCTTTCTGCACCCGACGCGCACCATAGGTAAAATGCATTCATACAAAATCATTTTTTCAAGATTTTGAATATCTTAGAATAAAGTTCCTCAGTACGAAAATAATAAACAACTATAAAACTGTTGAGTGTTTGATATATCAATTTGTCTGAATATTGTCTCTAAACATTTTATTTTATTAAAATTAACAAAAATTTTATTTTTATTTTTAAAGTTAAATAATAATAAAAAAATAAATAAAATAAATATTTAAAGAACTTTATAGTCTATGTTTGTAATGTGTGGTCTTACTCCAAGAGTACTTAAAAATCATAAAAAAAGATTTTAAATGAGTACGGATTTCATCTGCATAATTTTAAAGCGCCCTATTTAAGCGTCTGTTGAGCTTTTTTAAAAAATCACTTTTATAAAATAAATTTTACATTGTATGGGGTTACAATCGAATAGTTTATCTATCAGATAAAAAAATTATATAACCAATTCATTATGATCGATAATTTGAAATAATGTCGATTTGAACAGCTTATGTTATACAAAGTACCTACCTATTACTATTGATTAGTTATTAAATTATTAATGAGATACCCCGTCGTTTCTGTACCTCAATGTTAATATTTTAAACAACATGTTTAACAAGTAGTTATTAGAAAAGTAAAAATAATAATTGATTATAAAAACATAATAAGTCAATTATAATCGAGTTATTTACACATTTTGGTTCAACTAATTTTTAGAATTATCCGGAATATCTATTTTTATTTCACTGACCTACTGCTGTTGTGTATACGCTTTCTTGTTATTAATAGCATATATATGGACATTTCCAATCAAAAATTTATTTTCCTATAAAGCAAATTCAATGCAGTACTACAGCCTGGTACCTATAGTCATAATATTTTAACCTTTTGACAAACAATGACGTATAATGTACCGGGAGATTCATTTAACTTGGGACACTCATTATTCAAAAAGTTGTTTACTTACAAAGTTTGTTTTAAGTCGTTAAAAAATAACGTTTTTACCAAACATTTATATTTTTAAATATTTTAGATTCTGAGTGGAACAATGAATGTATTGATTTAACAATGATGTGGGTTTTCTTTTTTTTTTTTTTTTTTGTGTCTGCTTCGATTTTCTTCAACAGTATCTTGCTCGATGGGAAAGTTAATCTAATTGGGGCATTAGGGAGGTCAAATTTTAGAATTCCCAAAAGTTTTCAAAAGCGCCGGGAATAACAATAAAATTTAAGGAAAAACGTGAATTTTTACGCAAAATCGGTTTTCCATAAAATCGATTTTGGTTTTTGGTGTAACTCTAAAACAAATGAACGTATATACATGACATTTTCACTGGTTGTTTATATTTGCATTTTCTATACACGATAAAATTTTCAAAGTATTATGATTTGTTTTGAACTGTTTAGGAACATTTTCAGTTTAAATACTTGAACATTTAATAGAAGGCTCCATTTGTAAATTATTAAAAATCCTTAGTCGTAGTTTTTTTTTATAGGCATTTAAAGTTCCAAAATTGACAAAATATGGACAAATCACGAAAATTAGCAAATTATTTTGAGTTGAGAATTAATAAAAATTTTTCTTTTAAATCTAAGATTTGAAAATGTAATACAAGATTCCTCATAAGATTGTCTAACTTTATCGAAAAAAATTGAAAAGAATATTTTTTCTGAGTATTTCGATAAGTTCATACGCACGTCGAATTTCAGTTGCTTATGAGTTATAACTTTATAAGTATTAAAAGTTTAGATGAACATTGAGCGGGGTGATACAGAGTTGGGTGTTCCCGCGAAATGAAACTACTCTACTCATATAAACTTTAAATATATAATATATTTATTATATTTTTAAAAATGTTGTTTTAACAACTAGAAACAGTGTAAAAATGTTTTCCCAAAAAACATTTACTTTTTGAAAATTATAGTGTTCAATGATAAAAGAATCAATCGGTATATATTTTTAAAATTATTTTATATGGTTTTATCTTAAAAACCAACAAATTTAATATAATATATACGTATTTATACGTCATTACTAAAAAATATGGCGGGTAAAAATGAGACGTAAAAATACGTCATTGGTCCGAGATTTATAATTTTTTTTTAAATTCACTCAGATTATTTCAAATTTGCTACTCAAAATTTTAATGCAATAGTCAAAGTGTTAACCAACTCAAATTAAATTATGTTTATAATGTGAGAAATGTAGTATTTTTAATTACAAAATAGTTAAACAATATGATGTATACTTGTAGTATTAAAACAAATATAGTTTTAATTGATAACCTACTAATAAACTTATACTTATATGAGTAAATACCATACAATCTTACCATGGGGTGGGTGTGGAGGTCTTTGAGGTGAATTATAATCTTGTGGCCCACTATAACCTCCATATCCTGGGTACCCATCTACATGACCTGGTCCTGGAGCAGTTGGTGCAGATGGTAAAGAGTCTTGTGAATTAGATCCTGCAGAACCTAATCGTAATTATTCACTTGAATTCCACATTTTCAACACACTTTGTGTGTTGAACAAGATCACTTACCAGGAGAAGGCACAGATGTTGCTTTAGAACTTTTTTTCTTCGAGGAAGATTCAACTTGATTGATTATAGGTACAGGATCTATGCCACCACGATCAAAGTGACATTCATATGGTAACAAATTTTTAGTGTAGTGTTTTCTTAGAGTGTAAGCCGCACTTGATGATGCACCAATACCCAACAAACCAGCTACATCCTTCCATATTTTATTTTTTGTTACCTAATAAATTAAAGTTATATTAAGTACTTAAATTAATTAGCTAATGTTACTGGATGGTTATAAGGAGAGCCCAGATTTATATAATTTATATACTAAAAATAAGCCAAACAAAATGTATACAGTTATACATTAAAGTTGTGGCAACATCAGGGGACTTTTACTTCATATTATAATTTATATAATATTAACTTTAAAAAGTATTCATCAATTACTACAAACATAACTTGATAACAATAGTCTTTTGTGACGAGCAAAATAAAAATCAATTAACAAAATTTGACAAACCTTGCATACCTCCATAAAACCCCCTCGCTCTTTAACATATATATACAATCGGAACAAATCAAGAGGGTTTTTGGAGATAGTAGGACATGTAGAGATTGGTGATCCTCTTTCTTCCATAAAATGTAGCAGTTTATCCAACCAAATGCGTCGTTCTGGATTATCATCCATTTCATACAATTTACTCAAGCTGTCATGTTTCTAAAATATAGAACAGTTTCTTTAGTTTTACATAACTCTTTGCAAGTTATGAAAAATATTACCTTTGGTCGATATACATGTTCGTTTTGAGGAGCTATGTGACTATTAAATACTGGGTTATGTGATGGAGGTCCTCTGGGCCAAGCAGGTGCCATTGGATCTGGATTTGAATACTCATCATGGGCAGGTGAACACGGTGGTCCCATTATACCACCCATTCCTTGTTGGTACATTATGCTACCACTCATGTTTTCTTTTCTTTTAGGTGTAGTACAATTTGAGTCATCACCAGAAGCTAAAAAAAACAAAATCGATAATTATTAGTTTTAAAATAATATTATGACTACCTTCAGAAACATAACCTAATACAGGGGCGTATTTAGACTTACTTCTAGGGGGGGGGGGGCGACTTATTTAATTTTTCACTAAGTATGGACCCGAAAAAAATCCCATTTCCAATACCTTTTAAATTGGTTTGGAACACAAGTATACTTGTGTGACGTTCTATCCAACGAGTTTCACAAAAGCTTGTAATAGATCTTTTAGAACCTTTGAGATTATTTTTTAAAACAAAATGTCTTTTTGATGATAAATTGAAAAAAGAAATAGTTTCTTGATAAATACCTTAGAAGGAAAAAAATGTAGAAGTGAAGGTTGTTTCCTTTTATTAGAATTCATTGTAAAAACTTTTGTACGCAAAAAACAAAATATTTAATACAAAAAAACACATTGGTCCGCGGTCGTTGAAATAATCGTGTTTAAATCTTAAAAATAATGATAATAATACTATCAGTTTGTTATCACACTGATGTTAGATAGGAGTATCTAATAACCTTGAATGTTACTGTGAGACTACGTGACGTAACCGTGGTACAAAACGATGTGCGCCCGCCGATGTGGTACAAGTGTCGCCACATTACCAATGATCATTAGTACTGATACTGACAAAACAATAATATATAATTATCCATCATACGCGTCCGTTCGCCTTCAATTTATTATATTTTAATATGTTTTTCTGCATTTTTTTTAACACTTATTCGTATTTTATAACCAAAATTTTTGTAGAAAATCAAAATTGTTAATTAATTTGATTTCGTTATAAAAATTATCCAAATTAAAAAAATTTGAAGTGTGTATCTCACATACAATCGATTCCATAAATACAGATTCAGGGGGGGGGGCGGTCGCCCCCTTCGCCCCCCCCCTAAAATACGCCCCTGACCTAATAAGTAATACATCAATAAATTTACCTGCAGAGGCATTTGATAGAGTTGATTGCTGACTTGCATCATCTATAGCAGTACCATCAGGTCCAGTGGTAACGACAGAAGTTACAACACCACTAAGACTTTGCTGTTGTTGTGAAACTTCATGATCAACTGACATCATCGAAGGATTTGGTGGTGCCATTGGAGGACCAGTATTAGATTGAACTGGTGCTGGTGGACCCATACTATGAGGAGGCATTGAATTTAAATAATTTCCTGGCCCAGAATTAGGTGGGATTGGGCCTGATGTCTGATAGCCTCCAGGACCTTTGTGTTGTTGCTATAATTATAGAAACAAAATGATTTAGTTTAAAAAGGTTTTACAAAAATAACATGAAAAACCAGTAATAACAACTAAAGCAAAACATTTTAAGCCACACATAAAGCATTAGTTTTGTGGTTGTTCGGGTGTTCACCTGTAAGTGTTGCTTGAGGTAGTGTGGATGAGGTGGTGTATGAGGCCTGGGACCAGGTGAGACAGGTGGCGGTGGTCCCGGAGATGCGCCTTGTTGCATTGGATGCATTTGATGAGCATGCGGATGCATGTGGGGTCCTGGAGGAGGTGGGTGATGAGGATGGTGATGGTGTAATGGGGATTGTGCAGGAGGAGGGTGCTGAATTGGTGGTTGTTGGTGTTGCTGAGACTGTGTTTGTGGTGATTGTTGTTGTTGTTGTTGCTGTTGCTGCTGTTGCTGCTGCTGCTGTGGGGAAGATGATGGGGGAGGTACTTTGGTAGGTGTAGGTGGTTGAACAGGACCACTATGGTGACTATTATTTAATGGAGGTGGTGCTTGTGGTGGACCACTACCAGGCCATCCCTGCAAAGCACATATTGTGTCACAAAAAGCATTTCATGGAATGTATAAAAAGCCGATACATTACAAAAATACCAAATATTTGTTGTAATTATACAATGTTTAGAAGTTATTTTAAACATATTGTTTAATGTATTATAAATAAATTTAAACACCAAACAGGTTACCCAGTAAAATGTTAAGTATTAGTAATGACAATGACATTAAATATAATATAAGAATGCATTACACAGAACACTCCCAACTAAAAACTTACTTGATAAGGAGGAAATTGATGAGGTGGACCATGATGCATCGGCATACCTCTAGGAGAGTATTGTTGTGGAGGACCATTACTATTAGGTGGTGGATACCCTTGATAAGGTAAACCAGGAGGTCTAGCACCATAATTACCTGTATAATCAACATAAATCATTAAATACCATATAAAATTATATACAAAATATCTATCAATGTTGGTAATATTTTACCAGGAGGTTGTTGAGGGTATGATCCCATAGGCGGAGCAGGTTGTTGTGCAGGATAACCACTATGTGATGATACAGGTGGAGGGGGGCCATAAGGATTAGGTCCAGGCATTTTATACGGATTTCCTGGTGCTCCGGATGAAGGACCTGTCATATGAGGCATTCCACTTGGTGGTTGTGGGGATGGTTGTTGTTGATATCCTTGTTGTGGTCCCATAGGCGAATGACTCATTCTATTATTTTGAGTAGCTTGCCCTTGGTCAGGCTGCTGTTGGCTGCTAGGTGGCCTAGGCGGCATTGGAATGTTCTGTTGCTGTTGCTGTTGTTGTTGTTGTTGTTGTTGTTGTTGTTGTTGAGGTTGTCCACTACCCGGTGGTGCTGTAACAGCAGGCGACATGGAACGCGAACCAGTAGATCCTGTTGGAGACGGTGATGGCCGCAAAGGAGTGCCACCATTGCCAGCACCGGCACCACAATTACTGTCATTACTATTTTGACTTGTCAAATCCTGTATAAAAAAATACCGTAGACGTTATTGACGCGGAAATATATAAATACAAATAGAATCAACAGGTCGGACTTAGACTGTAAAAAGATGCAAAAGGATCATACGGTTAGAAGGGTGAAGAGGAAAGAGGGGTAGGGGGTCAATAAAACATGTGGAGGTTTCGGGGAAGACCTACCGTCTGGTCGGGGTAAAGTACGAACGAAAGAGACGGAACGAGGAAGACAGAGAAAGAGAAAACATGGTATGTACTATATACACATAAAAGGTATTCCTTCTATATTGCGGTAATTGGAAAAAGAGATGATTGAGCGGAGGGCTGGGGGCACGTGGAAGAGAGCGGGGACAACAAAGTTGTGCACGACGAGACGCGGAGGGTTAGGACCTTTCCGATGACTGGTGGTGGAGAGAAGGGTGAGAGAGAATGACTGAGAACAAGGACCGCGGCAAAAGGGTGGAGGTAACACGCTATTCTCCGACACATATATTTACGCACACACACACAGACACACATATATATACAATATACATATATATTATATGTATGTATACAAAGAGTGTACACAAACGGATGATAAGGACACCGGTAAGAGACGGAACAGGGGATTGGTAGAGGGGAAGAGGCACGTGTGATGCCATTCATAACATGGACAGACCACACCAGTTATTTCACCATCATTGCCAGTTTTCAATATAAATCAAATAGGTTGTACGTTGTTACATCTTCGCAATGTGTAAACGGTTGTGGCTTCCTTTTTTTTCAATGAAATGGGGTCAAAAACCGACCATGACCTTTTGGGACTTATCAATCACTGTGCATTTTTAGCAATGAAAACAACGGAAAGGGAAAGTACCTAACAATCGTATTGTCAACAACGATCGTTTAAATCCTAATAAATCAAGTGGCATTATTTAAAATATCATAGTACCAATAATCAGAGAAAGAAACGTACGAGTAAGTACGCCTTATGTTTTAAATATACACGTCCCACCAAATAGTAAAAATGTCAAAACCTTCCCATAGCCATGCGAAAAATAAAGATACCTACGAAATGATAGAATTTGAGTCTGATAAAAAAAAAAACAAAGGTGTCGTTCCGCTGAATAAGTCGCAAATGAGTAGATCGCTGTAATGTATGTGTCAAAGGTTGAACAAAGGTTGTTTAAGGTTTTAATTCAATGATAAATCATTGCATACGAAAAGTGAATCTGAGCGGAAATGGTGTGACAGTCTCTTTTATTTCTAAGGATATTTTTTATTTATTAATATTACAATAATATGTATTTTTTTTTCAGTTAACGGTATATATTGAACTAAATTTTTCAAAAAACAGCATAACAGCATAATGTAACACAATAATAATTATAATATTTCATCATATTGTATTATTGTTATCAACTTAAATGTCAATAACGACGTATACCTTAGAACGGTGTAAATAAGATCGAGGTATAGCTTAAAATTATTCAAATACGTATGGTTTATAATACTATATCTAATGCAGAAAAGTTCTAATTATACAATACAATTATAACTAAAATCATTATTTCTTGTTTAAATATCTATAAAAAAAATAGTAGCTAGATTTATACGAGATTTAAGATAGAATAATTTGAATACAGTACCTAAACACAAAACAGAGTTATATGATATTAGAAAAATGTACCAATACATTAGGTACTTTCGGGTTATCTCAACTACCTTGTTTCCAAAATATTTCCAAGACTACCTATTATGATCATCCAGGTTATCTCTACGACCGAATTGTATACAAAGTATATTATATTCGTATTGTATTGTTGAAATTTAATTATATATATATGCAATATAAGATATAAATATATTATAGTAGTTTATACGATTACTAATAAGTAATAAGTAATAACTGAGTAATAAGTAATAACTAATAAGGAATAATTAATAACACTAAAAACTACAATGAAAAACAATTTACAGATGTAAGCATATTTCATGAACCGATATTAATCTCTATAGGTACTGTTTTCTGATATGTTAATTGCAATGTTTTATTAAGTAGGTATAACAACATATTTGCCAACTAAGTGATTTTTAATAGAAAATTTCCCGTGGATGATGATTATAATGAAGCTCAAGTTTTAAATCAAGTACGATGGGAGTAGTCACGATGAAAAAATCGATTATAAGCTTTTGCTGTACCTACTTTAATCGCAATGGTACTATGCTGCGGGACAATAAAAAATTACAGACCAATTTGAATTTAGTCATTGATTCTTCGAATAAATAATATATTAAACCAATTACTGACACTAAAATGTAAAAATATATAGATTATGAATAATTATTAAAAACTACAATAATTTGTTGATTTTTTATAAAAAGAAAAATTGTTTGCGAAGTATAATAGATAAGTACAACAAAGTAGATTGCCACGAAGTCGATGGCATTGTTGTATTGATATATATTGTGTCTCTTTATTGATCCCAACGCGGGCGGCAAAAGCATGAGCGCAGAATGAAGGCCGCAGCCGGTTTAGTTTACGCAGACTTTTTTTATTTTTAAGTCCAATATTACTTTTTAATAAAACTTGTAAATTTTTGAATTAATATAATACCTAAATAACTAAATATAATATTACTTTACGTTTCATAGTTTTATATACTTACGAGACGTGAAATAAATAAACTAAAATTGTATGAAAGCAAAACAATGCACTATATAAAATAAATATTACTCAATCAAAAAAAAAAAAAATGACTGATAAGTTGCACTACAATGAGTGAACATTTATTTGAAATCTATATCGTTGAGATTATAATTTTAATGATGTAATACGTGTCTTGTCGGTGAACGAGTAGTGGTAGTTGTTCCAGAGTCTACACAATAACATCGTATTTGTTTTTTTAATTGGAAAATATTATATTTGAATAATTGATTACTTAATAATCATATTATGAAATAATTTAGCAAGTACTCAATATAATAATTAATTAAAATATGTTTTGCAAACGGTTAAAATTACAGAATAATTATGGAAACAAATTTTATTTCAGTTGCAATCCTTAGTAATCCACCCGTTAAAATGGCATAATTGATCCAGGCTCCAAAGTTAATGGGAAACGTTTACAATTGGTCCGTATAATACAAATCGTCGGTAAAAATTCGAAAATATAGGTACACGTGCATAAACAAAGAGTATCCCATTCGTACACATATACAACATACTGCTGATGATACGTTATTTTTGTTAGGTAAAAAAGAATCGAATAGTATAAAAATAATAAAAAAAAAACACAACGCGCGGGGGCGATGCATCATTAGTACACGAATCATTAACAGTAAAGACATTTGGCAAAAAAGTATCATAGTAAACTCTATAGGTAATATAGAACTATAGCAGTAGTAAATAGTAATAGTAGTAAGTAACGGCAGTAATAATGTTAAATGGCTCTTTTGCTAATGTAATACTATCGACACGGGGTCGCGAACAACGTGGGGGCGTTGAACGGGTGAAGGGGGGAAACGATAAAAAGGGTTAGGAGATGACCTCACCCTTAAAATACAACAGTATAGATAGCGTACGACGACGGTGTCGTCGACAAAGGCACTGGGCGAGGCGAGGGGTATGCGATACTAACACGACGGAGCGGAGGGGCAACCTGTCGGATGAAAGGCTGGGAAAGTGATTACGCGCGTATATATGCCGCCGCCGCCGCAGTGCCGTAGAGAACCCTATCCATCCAACCGTCATAATAACTTTATATATTATTTTCGACTCTCCGACGGCCTCGAGCGGAAGAAAGAAAGACGGAAAATGATAATGATTAATGAAATAAAAAAATTATACATGACAACGGTCAGCGAAGAAGACGACGACGGATGAGTGAGTCAGCTTGAGAGGGGGAAAATAATGCGGAGAGGGGATGCCCGCATTCAAGTACACATATTAAGCGGCGCGCACGTTGGAAAAAAACCAACAAAGATAAGCACGCACACACAAACAATATTCCGGTTATCATGCGGCGGCCGGTTCGGCTCTACCGATCCCCCGAAATTACGACGTCGGCGACGGTTACACACAAGCTCGCGACGCGCGCAGTGTTGCCAACCGGCGAGCGGTCAAAAAGGAAAACCGCCGCGGGTATACGGCGACGCAATGCACGCAGACCGTACCGACAAAACCGAGGGGACGACGTTGGGCGCGGAAAATCGAAATTTTAGTTCCGGCCGTTCGCGACGGCGTCTACGGACACAAATCGAAACGTCTCGCTTGCTCGCCAGACCAGCCGAACAAAGTTCCCTCCATACATATTATATTGTGCGTCAACAGACGTGCACGTCGTCGTCGTAATTATTATTATAACTATTGTTATATTATTTAAGTATATAATAATATATTAGATTTATAACGATAGTCGCGACAGCATACTTTCGTATTCGCCGCCCGTCGCACAGGCATACACCGTCAACCTACGACAGTGGCGGCGGCGGCGATGACGACGACTACTACCAATCATACTACTCATACTACTACTACTACTACTACTACTACTACTACTACTACTACTACTACTACCACCACCACCCCCATAATCCTCACCATCCCCACTACTACGTCGACGCCGAGGCCCGAGAGCGGGAGCGCGCGCGCAAAACGCGGTGAGAGCCCGTGCCCCGTAGCCCGAATAGATCGGCGGCGGCCGTAATAAACAACGTACGGATAACGCGCGCTCGGCACTGTTACGGCGGGCGGTGGATACCCGATTTAGGGAAGTGGGGTGGCGGTAGGAGACTGACGGAGGGGCCTGTCCGCCGCATGGCGTTGGCGGGAAGTGACGGGGCCGGCGGGCCGGGGAGGGCGAGAGCGCGCGCTGACTGGAACTCGAGTCGAGTGTGCTGCTAGCAGCAACGTTTGTGCTCGGGTATGACGTGGCGGGGCATTGGGGTAACGGCGCAAATAATGGATGCTCGGGACGCCGAGCCGACCGCCGACCGAGCCCAAGCGCTGGTAACGTGTATTTAATACGTGGTACACACTCGCCGTACACTACAACAACGATACGCATTCTTTGCACATGATATAATAATAATATATTGCTGGTGTGTGTGGTCGTTATTCGTTGTTGTCGTCGTCGTCGTCGTAGACTGCAGCGACAACGACGACGGCGTGCGCGCCCAACCCGACTACGACGACGATCCCGGGTTATGGCCTGCTTGCTGCTATATTATACACGCACTACATACAAGAGAACGTGTGTGCATTCATCGCGCCAACAATAATAATTATTATTATTTATTTGTATATAATATAAAAGAAAAAAAATGTTTTATTTCGTACCGCCGCACCAACGGTAGAAACCGGATTGCTGCCGATCATGAATGTGCATCGTGCGTATGCGGTACACGCCACTTAGACATAACTGTTTACGCCCCCCCAACCCCGAGAAGAGCAAGCGTAAAAAATGCGCCTTTTTCGTGTATGCCCGGGCGACCTACTCATAATTATTTTTCGTCCGTTTATCTGCTGTGGTCGCTGCTGCACCGGCTATCGTTTTTCGCCTATTATTCCTCTCTTGTACCCTTATCAACTGTCAACAGAACGGTGGCTGGGCACAAAAATAAAAAAAAAGCTCCAGACAAGCGTTTAATGAATAAAAGTTATTTTGTACACGATAAACGCCGAAAATCGTTAGACGTCACGTTTACATTTTTACAGTGAACGGAACGGCATCGAAAATACCACCGTATTATGTTAGAAAGAACATTTCAAAATTATTTTCAGTAATTTTCCGTCAAATTGGGATGCTTATTGCTTCTATGATTCCACATGATCACATTGCTTATTACTCAATAACAACAGAAATTAATGAAACGTAAAAAAAATTGTTGGCGTTTCGCTAATATTGCCATTACTACGGGATCATTTATTTTGTAGTTTGGTGTCCTTCAATGGGTATTTAGAAAGCCGGGTTGAAACAAACGCATTTATATGAAAATAATTCATATACCTATACATAAACATTATATTATATTGAGAATAAAATAAATATTTAATATTGTAGCTAAAAGGGGTTTATTACAGTTTGATTAAAATTAAATGCAATGGTCAAATACTTTCGGCATTTGTTACTTGAAAAAATAGGAACCAGTTAATTTATTCTATACTGTACCTCCTAAAATGCAAGAATAATTTAAAGGAGAAAAATCTACAAAACCTGTCGTACTTCACATAATGTAGTGTTCCCAAACCAGTTGCTATCGCATTTTTAAAGGCCACGACCTATATACTTGGTTCAATGTACCGTTTGTCCAGAAAAGTTAGATAAATATAATCCATTAACCATGGCTATAGTTTGATAAACATTAAACTTTAGTGGTTTTTAGAACCATAATGATTTTTAAAATTGAAAACGTAAAAAGTATAATTAAATAATAATCAGAATATTTGTAAATCTAATCTAAATTTAATGTTTAGTTCTGTATACTAGCCAATAACCAGCAAATAAAACATGGAATAAATACAAATACAAAACAGTTTCATGCTCATAGTTTCCGACATTGTTCCTGATCTCTTCTCATAAGCTGTAACACTTAATCGAATGTCATAATTTATATTATAGGAAACACATGACGTGTCTAACAAATATATCCTATAGGTCTGGACACGGCTTTAAGTTAATGTTTAGTTCTGAATTTTATTTTAGCCGATGAAGCAGTGACTAATAATACATTTTTTTTTTTTATTTTTCAATCATAACTATCTTATACAATTCCGAAAGGCGGTATCTAAAAACAAACATGTTTAATGTCCATAGAACATCGTACAATACGTTTCAAACAAAAAAAAAAACAATTATAATCTGTTTAACTAAGTTATTCAACCGTTGTTTTCGTAGTAAATAACGAGATTTTTCAGTATCATAAAAAGAAAATGAACCACCCAATCAACAATTTGAAAGTAGGTAATACAATTTCGACGCATTAAAACAAAAGAAAGTAAATTCCAAGAAAAGAATATCTTGGGCTGCATCATTAAGATATATCTAGAAAAATTGTGTTATAATAAACCAAACTTGAAACGTTTTTACTTTGTATGCATATTATTATCACAGTCGTTTTATGAACAAACCGGTTGCCATTTAAATTTGTTTGAAAAAACCATTTTGAATACACGGACACAATAGGATAAAAAAAAAGGTCTTACATACATTTAGTCAATATTCTGCTGACGAGACTTGATAGTGCATCAATTTAATTTTTTTACGTATGTGATTTGAGACAATGACATTCCAATAATAAAAATAAAAACTTAATAATTTTAGTTGTAAGTGTTAAATTTTAATTTTGTTAATTGCCTTTTTAATTATCTAATTACGATCGGACAATTACATTTTGTACCTCCGCGTTAGCACATTCGAGCCCCGTAAAAGATTATTATTATTATTATTTAAGAAAAGCGTCCCAGGCCGTTACGCACCCACACACACAGACACACACTCCATTTGAATCTGACCATTGGTGTTACCTTTTTGTATTATCATAACACATGTGTTGTTAGAAAACAAAAACGAAAAAACGGTTGTTAATTTCCAATAAAATATCAAATAACTCACCGGATGAACCTGCGGCGGTGACTGGTGAGGTGGCTGCTGCTGAGGCTGTGGCGGCGGCGTCGGCGACGAGTGTTGCTGGGCATTTTGGCCCTGCGGCACGGGTGGCAAAGCTGGTGGGCTCGCCGACGCCGGCGACGACGTCGTCTGTCCCAGAACGGCGTGAGGTTGTTGGGGCGGTTGAGGAGGAAGTTGGGGCTGCTGCTGCTGCGGTTGTTGCTGCTGCTGCTGGCGATCAACCGGAGGCTGCTGGTTCGGGTAGCTGCCATAAGGTACCTGCAGAAAAAACGGTATCCGCGGTTAACACACAATTTATACCCGGTCATACTTATGCACTGTGCACATACTATTAAGATAGTACACAACAGTAGTAACAGAAATAGAAGTAGTAGTAGTAGTAGTAGTAGTAGTAGTAGTAGTAATCATAGTAGATCGAGTAGTAAACCGATGGTAAGTGAATAGTAGTAATTGTATGGTATAAATTATAGTAAACACTAAACACCGTGATCACGTCCGAGTACAGATTAATAATAGTAATAGTGATGATGATGATGATAATAATAATAATAATAACGAACACTGGTGGTCGCGGGTCGTGTATGTGTATTGAAAGTAAGAGTAGACGATCCCGAGGGTTTTGGGGTTTTGCCGTTTATTGTGGTATATCATTTCGGGGCCGACGGGAAAACATTTCACGGAAGTCAAGGTCGTGATGGGTGGCGGTGGCTACTGACTATGCGGCGAGGAGAGGATCAGCTGTGTGAGTGATAATGCCACACCGCCCGCCCGCCGACGTGTACGACCATTACCATTCTATTTGAAGTCGACTGGGCGACGAAAAAACTATAACGCACAGGTCAATGACGTTTACTCGTAAAGAGCGGTTTTTATTTATATTTTATAAATAACCCGGAAATACTATAAATCTCTGTTGTTGTATTATTATTGTTGTTATTATTATTATTATTATTATTATTATTATTATTATTATTATTATTATCATTATTATTGTCTGGATGATCGGCGCAACGTGTCTCTCAGTTGATTTGGCTCATTCCCAGAATAAGTCTTGAATCGGAGTGATATATTTTATCGCACCCGTAAATAAAAACAACTATAATATGGATCTAGGTCAATCCTTCCCTCCCAGAGACGGTGTTGGTGTTGTTTACACGTTTAATCGTAACAACGATAATTACCTGTTGATGTGGCGGCGGCTGCTGCGATTGCTGCTGCTGAGACGGTGGCCCCGGCGGATACTGATGATGTAGAGGCGGTACCCGATGGTGCTGCTGGTATCCGGTGGGCGAAGACGGCGGTGGTGGATAATGAGCCTGGTGGCCAGGCGATGGTGGAGGGGTAGGTCCTCTGGGATTCGCCTGCAGAGCAAAAACAAAACTTTTAGACGTACTGCGAAAAAGATCGACGAATCGTTAGGAAAAAATCGACCTTGAAGGTACGGGGTCAACAGCCGACAATGAACACAAAGAGAGTGAGAGAGAATGACCGATACGGGGTGAGATGTGAGAGGGATGCGGAAAAGTAAACAGGGGCAAAAAGGATTTATGTGCAGGTAGGCATACACAGCAGACTACTATATATTGTATGTATATTATACATATATATACTACTACGATTACTATACACAATAAATGTGGCAACGGCGATGCCGAAGCGGAGGGTAGTGTTAAAAAGTTTTGCACAATGCATGTTTGTGTGGTTGGCGCGAAACCTGTTATAGACGGGGTAGTGGTGGTAACGGAGACGACGTTTGGAATCGTGAAAGAATGTGTATAGGGTGGGTGGGAGAACCGGGGCAGGGGGGTCGCCGAGCGACGCAATAGTGGCGGGTATCACATCGATCGTGGTGGTTGGGAACATTTAAGGGTTGTAAAATTACGAAGCCGCAAAACTGTGGATTCTGTCCGTGATAATGACGTTCCTTTCATTCATGAATCACGAGCACGTCGTCGCGCTAGACGATGCGGAAAAGGTGACCCTAATGGTTCCAATGTGAAATAATTAATGACCCATTATCGTGACTGTATGTGCATTTGTCCGCGTGTGCGCGAGTATACGCACGCGCACGCACATACCTAACTCAATTATGGGTACAGACCACGTGGTGTATACGACGACTATAAATCCAAAAACAGCCGTGTCGAACAATAAAAATAAAAACAACAGTTTTTCATCAAAATAATTATATTATCTCTAGTTCACTGGGTACTTGGTTGACTTGACGTCACTAGTACGGTGTCCTAACAAGATAAACAACCAACGTGAAAATCGTTACAGAAATGTTTACTTATAACTCAATTAATGTGTGTTATTACTTATTTTGTTTTAATATTACACAGCGCAAAACAAGAAAACATAATAAAGAATCATACATTTAAACTCAAAGTTCTAGATCATATTTTATAAAACACATTTGTTAGTTTTTTCAATTTATACCTAACCTATATTTTGAAAAGTATTCTACATTTAATCAAATTACTGAAACTTTCATGTTGGCATACAAATGAAGAATAAAATATAAATAGAGAATTTGATTATGTTCTCTGGTATAATATTATAACTGCATAATATCTAATAATTATAATTCTAATTGAAAAGTATTTTACTCACTCCAGCCTATTTATCATTATAAACTTTTTATGCATGTTTTATTTGCACCAATAATAGTGCCGGCCTTTTATAATATTAACTCCGTAAAAAGAAAAAAATCTGAAAGTAATGGGTAAGTGTTCAATTTATGGTTAGGTAAACCATATCAATTCTATAGAGTCAAGTGCAAAAAAAATGTAAACGTCAAATTCTCAATAATCTAAACTGTTCGACAACTTAAAAGCCAACAATTGAGATGATATAAATTAAGAACGATAATAACAATACAGTAAAACAAACAATCGATATAATATTATTTATCTACTAGCTAAACAGAGTTCGAATGTAGGCATTGTACAACGTATCAAAAAAGAGATTTCGCTCGTCGTTTGTGGACCTTAAACCGACACTCACACATAATGTAATAAAATATAATAGTCTTCGGTTTTATAACATCCACGCTCAGGTAATAGACAATTAATCACATTACGATAACTGACTATTAACACGGGCGCGGTGTACAAAAGCAAATACAAACAAGCGTTATCGTATTGTTTTCCCCAGGAACACTAAGCCCGCGTGTACACAAGTACACAACAACTAACACAATTCCAACGTCACCATCATAAGTTTTTGAAAAACACACAATGATTTTCCTGTGCAATACATAATAATATAATAAGCATGAGCACAGAGTAATCGGGACTTGGGATAAGATGTCAACTACTAAGTGAATATTTATTTAAGTCTATTCAAATAGGTAATAGATGTAAAGGTTTTTCATCAAATTAAATAATAACTGTATACGGTGAAGTATATTTTCAATTATTTGATGTATTTTAGTAACGGGTTATCCATACAGTTTACACGGAATACGGCGACAGTGTAGGTAAGCACCTTTAAGTTTTAATATGTAAAACAATAACGTAGTTACGTATATTATATAACATTATACCAGTTATACATTTTAATATTTTTTACTAATTATTAATTCCATGGTCACTTTACATGGTGTATAATATGACTACTATTCTTATAATATAGGACTACTTATAAATTATACATTGTATCACATTGTAAATTTGTAAAGACATTAAACATTTTTTTTTAATTAGTTGGTGATTAAAAAAATTGTTACCACCTGCCGGTTAGTACCGAAGTTAATTTGAATGAATTTGAATACTTATACTATTGATGTCTATCCATCAATAAACGCACGTTTATGCACGCACACCACAGACATGTTATGTACAAGACAGGAAAAGAGTAGGCGTCGAAGCGACTACGACACTACACAGGCACTAGGCAGTGACGAAGACGGCGCGATTTTATGGACGAGGCACTACACGCGTGGATACGACGTACGACGACGACAACGATTTGTCGTCGTATAATGCCGATACATCACGCACGGACGCGCACTGTGCGATTCCCGGCCGCGGATAGTTTTACAAACAACAAACAAACGATCGCGATACATACCGATACCGTACACACGTATATCCGATATTATTATAAACGTGATGTACGTAAACACAAACGATTTACGATGTCGTCAATGGTACGGCGGTAGCGGCGGGGCAGGAGGCGCTGCCCGTCCTTTTGCATCCGTTTTTACGCGGCGTTCTATACTCTCCAACAGTTGTACAGTGTACACACATACACACGTTTACACACACCGCTTAGTATCATTATTACTATTATTATAATATACGTGTATCAATTATGTCTAAAAATAAAATAAAACGTGGGCCCAAAATATTCCGTGTGACGTGTGTTTTTATCTGAATGTATTTACACTCGCCAGCGCGATCGCGCACGTGTGTATGTGTGTGTTTGTGTGCGCGGTGTGTTGTTGGGTAAGGGCATGGGCGCGTACATAATGCGTGTGCGGTGTACAATAAACAAACCCATTCTCTCCTCACCGCACTCTCTTTACACCGTCGTGTCGTACACACACGTGTATATATATGTTATATATATATATATATATATACTTATATACATAAATACTCATTCACTCGTTCTTTGTATGTATATATGTATATTATAATCTGGGTTAATAAACTAGGCTTGCGGTACACGCGGAGAATCAGAAATGATAGATGTGCATTTCCGCAATCGCTGTCACCGATAAAGGCCGCAGGGGACTTCTACTACTACTACACTACTACTTGCAAACAGTCAATGACCTATATAAAATACGTACGATATGTACCAATAATGCGTGTACTGTAACACCGGGCCTATGAAAGAAGAATATTACAATAAGGCACCGGTCACGCGACGGATATAACACCGTTAATTGTTATTAAATAACGATTTGGTCGTCTGCTCTTTATCGGTTCACTATGTATATTTTACTACTGCGGACCAGTATGGACGTGGTCTATTTGTTACACTCATATTCAGTTACGATTGTTTATGATTTTTAAGTAATATTGTTTACATTTTTAGTTCAATCTTGTTGAGGACCAAAAAGAAAATTATAACGTAGTGAAGAACTATACTTTGTTCAGTTAATAAACAAAAAAAATAAGCAAATAGCAGACTGCTTACTGAGGCTCAAGACCATCCACACAGCGAATTCCTTATAACAACCGTTCAAATAGTTACATTATTTTCATGTATGATCATAATATAATCTACATCAGAAACTACATACACTTAGTGTTTAAATAATATACCTATTCACTAACAAAACAAATTCTAACCTTTTAGCTCTACAATTTAAAAAAAAAAGCTCCGAAGGTCTACTTCCACAGCTAACCGCTGCCTTCACCACAAACGAAGACAGAAATTGTGCGGTTTCTACGACGAGTCATACTGCTGAGTAATATTTTGTAAAACCCATGAAGTCGTTAACGAGAACGTGGCAATTGTTTTAAAATTATTGTCATTATCAATAACGAGGAATATTATTATACAAACCGTGGCTCAGAGCTTAGACTAATCACCTTCACTGATGACATCACTATCGCGATGTTATAATGACGTATATATCGCACTGAAGTTGTAGATAACATGCCAATAACCTATCAATATACAATGTTATTCAAGACCAACCGCTTATGACGACATATTGACGATAATTATTACGGTAACCCAGAACAGACCACGGATCCCCGATGAAAAATTAAACGTCACACTAATTAAGTGACGTTTATAAGAAAATTATCTTATAATATTTGTTATATAATATATTATTATATAGTAACTGTTAGACCTCAGTCTACAGGTACCTATAAGGATATAGGATACAATAATATTATATAAATCGAAAACTTTTCCGTTTATAAAATATACCCATCATCGCCAATAGTATTCATTATTATAATTTATTACAACTATTATTATCAGCTTCACACGACAAGAGACCATTACATCAAACTATACATTATTATTATTTGTTGTAATTTGTAACCCTAGAATATTTGAATTATTTTAGCTCATTATAATATATTGTTATCTCAATAAACCAAAACCAAAACACAACAATAGCGTCAAAAATATAATTTCGTAATACCTATTACGTTATTGTGATTTCTCGTATGATAATTTTGAATAAAAAATAGAAAAATAAATGATTAAAATACAATTTGGTACTATACAGCATAAAATCAAGAAACTAAACTACCAAACAAATATAATTTAAAATACACAATTTGAATTCTGTTTCAATAAGTGGCCACAATTCAAAAAAAATAAAAGAGTACCTATGAGAATTAATTAAAATAGTTCCTAATTATATATTAATAATGAACATAAAATTACTAATTGACTTATAATTTTGAAATTATTAACTTGAGTTAATTATAAAAGTATAAGTTTTAATGAGGGTAACACAACTATGTTTACGTAAAAAATGTGACGCACGTATCTAAACTGAGAAATTTAGATTCTGAGATTCTGATTTTTATTTTTTTGTCTTACTGTTTGGGGCAGTAACACTGCTTCGATTTTCTTCAACAGTATCTTGTTCAATGTGAAAGTGAATCTAATTGGTGTATTAGAGAGGTTAAAATTGTCAATAGTTTTTAAAAAATGCAGGGAAAAACAAAACAAAAATTAAGGAAAAACGGTAATTTTAACGAAAAGCGGTTTTCGACAAAATCTTTTGTTCTTTGGTGTACCTCTAAATCAAATAACCGTGGATACATGACACTTTCAATGAATGTTTATATTAGCATATTCTATACACGATAAACTTTACAAAATATTTTTACTCATTTTGAACTGTTTAGGGTTTACGTAGATATTTTCAATTTTCAATTTTTAGATTCTGAGTGAAACGATGAATGTATTGATTTTACAATGATGTGTGTTTTTTTTTTTATTTTTTTATTTTTTTATTTTTTTATTTTTGTGTCTGTGTACACGATAAGTAGTCGAAATAATGCTTCGATTTTCGACTTCAGTATCTTGTTCGATTGGAAAGTGAATATCGTTGGTGCATTGGGGAGGTAAAAATTTAAATTTCCCAGTAGTTTTCAAGAGCGCCGGGAAAAACAACATAAAAATTAAGGAAAAACGGGAATTTTTACGCAAAATCGGTTTTCCAAAAAATCGATTCTGGTTTTTGGTGTAACTTTAAAACAAATGACCGTAGATACATGAAATTTTCACTGGTTGTTTATATTTGCATCTTCTATACACGATAACATTTTCAAAATATTTTGATTTATTTTGAACAGTTTAGGGACATTTTAATTTTTCGTTTTTTTTTAGTTTTTTTTCTTGAAATATCAATAAAATTTTATTTGTTGGTTGCGAAAGCTTGAAAATTTAATAGAAGGCTCCTAATATATTGTTTCAAAGGCAGATGAAAAATATTAAAAATCCTTAGTCACAATTTTTTTTTATAAGCATTTAAAGTTCAAAAATTGACAAAATATGGAAAAATCACGAAAATTAGCAAATTATTTTGAGTTAAGAATTCGTAAAAATTTTTCTTTTAAATTTAAGATTTGAAAATCTAATACAAGATTACTCATAAGATTGTCTACCTTTATCAATAAAAAAATCTCTATCGGAAAGTCAAATTAAATTTTTATGAGCGTTTGAAATTCAAATTTTTACAACATTGGATATTCACTCGATTTCTCATGTGGCAATTTACTTTTTTTGTTGTAATTAAAAAACGAATTACTGTAGATACATGAAAATTTCACTGAATGTTTATATTAGCATTTCCTATACACCATACAATTTTGAAAATATTTTGACTCTTTTTGAGCCGTTTACGGACATTTTCAGTTTTCAATTTTTTAGTTTTTTTTTTCTATAAATATCAATAAAGTTTTATCTGTTGGGCCAAAAAGTGTAAAAATTTAATACAAGGCTCCTGATATATTGTTACAATATCAGTTGAAAAATATTAAAAATACATAGGCACAATTTTTTTTTATAAGCATTTTAACATCGAATTTTGACAAAATTTATCAAAATCTCGAAAATTATCAATTATTGTAATTAATAAATTATAAAATGTTCAGTTTTTATAGCTAAGGATTGCAAATTCAACACAAAGGTTCTCATAAATAGTTCATACTGTAACCAAAAAATCTAAAAAATATATGAACACAGTTATTTTTTACAGACATTTTAAATTCAAATTTGGACGAATTTACATATTAAAATCAATATTAACGATCTTTGTTTTTGTTGCAATTTAAAAATATTATTCGGGGATATATGAAACTGAAAAATCAAAATATTATGGCCTATCCATACAATCTACCATACTATAAGGAATAAGAAGTATTCTCAAGATGAGACTATGTGAATATTTTAAGGAATTTATTCATAAATTCCATATAATTTAATACCATATATATATTTATATATATAATGTCTTAAACCTAGACTGACATACCGTCTTCGCTCAGAATCGTTTTTCTTATACAATGATATTGTATCATTGAATTCAAATTTAATACCATCCATTATATAGTGACCCACTTGTAACCTACTGTACAGCAGAGCGACATCCACTTACCCACCTTTTTTAGATTTTTTTTCTATAATGTCAATAAAATGTTATTTGTTAGGTCAAAATAGCCAAGGATTGAAAATTTAAAACAAGGTTCCACGTAAATAGGTAGGTAAATAAATTACGATATTCTCAATAATATCATCAAATATACTTGGTAATATATTATCGTGTTCGCTCAGAATCATTTTTCCTATACTTTCAATGATATTATATCATTGAATTCAAATTTAACACTATTCGTTACAGTGACCCACTTGTAACCTATAATACAACCCACTTGCCAACCTTTTTTATTTTTTAGTTTAGTTTTAGAATAGTTTATGGAAAGTAGTAATAGAAAAATATTAATTAGTATACTCATTGCATCAACACTTAGATAAGTACGCATTACCTATAATTTGGAAAAAAAAGTACCAATGAAATTGCATTCTGAACATGGTATACAAATAATATGAAGTATACGTTAGTAGGTACTATAGACCTGCAAGGGCCGAACATTTTCGGCCCGGTCCGGTCCATCAATTGTATCCTCAAGCCCGGCCCAAAAAATATTGTGAAAAGAAAAAATATTATAATGGTATATAAATAGCTTTATTATACCTACCAATCATTATATTATTATATTCATAATGTGAATGTATACATTATCTAGTATCTATTTATTGAGTATACTCTATATGTATCTATGTGTACCAACGTCGGTATTATTTATTATTTTAAATTGTGATTATTCATTGTCGAAGAAAAATCATTAAAAAGCCCGGTCACACCCTTGATTTATTATTCCAAGTCCAGCCCGGCCCAGCCCGAAAAATTGTACAAAAAAAAGCCCAGGCCCGGTCCGGAATAAAATTCCAAGACTTCTAACGCCCGACCCGTATAGTGGCATTGGACCGGGCCGGGCCTTTGAAATAAAATAAAGGATTGGACCGGACTTTTTAAGTCTTGGAATTTTATTCCGGACCAGGTCTGGTTTTTTGTACAATTTTTTGGGCCGGGCTGGGCTGGACTTCGAATAATAAATCAAGGGTTGGGTGGGGCTTTTCAAGGATTTTTCTTCGACGATAAATAATCACAATTTAAAATAATAAATAATAATGATAAAACCGACGTTGGTACAGATAGATAGTAGATACATATAGATTATACTCTATGGAATGATACTAGATAGTTTAATATACAATCACAATGAATATAATAATATATTGATTGGTGGGAATAATAAAGCTATTTATATAACGTAATAATATTATACTTTTTTTTTCACGATATTTTCTGGACCAGGCTGAGCCGGGTTTGAGGATAAAATTGATCGACCAGAACGGGCTTTTTACGAACTTAGCATTACTTTCGGACCGGGCCAAGGCTTTTTTTCCACAATATTTTTTGGACAGGGCCGGACCGAAAATTTAGGCTGCATCCGAATTGGGTCCCAAATTCAAAATTGCCATACTAGTTGGGTCCAGGATTTTTACAGGTACTACACTAGTTGGGTCCGGGATTTATGCAGGTACTACACTAGTTGGGTCCGGAATTTTCACAGGTACAACAATAGTTGGGGTCTTATTTTTTTTTTTTTTTTTGAGTACTATACATAGTTTATTTTCCTTCCCATTTTAACAGACTTAGGACTGTCTATTTAGATCAAAGTTATGGTTAAAAATGTTTTTTTACAGTTTATTTTTTTAGTTTATTTGCCATTAAAAATATAAATTATTAGAATTTTATTTGAATAATAAATGGCAATAACATGCAGGTTTTAAACAAAGAAAAATATTAAAATTGTTATAAATCAAATATAAAAAATACATAGGTATTGTATAATATAAATAAAATATTGTTTAAATAGAAATCACACGTGTGTTGGTAAAAATTTATAAGACATTAATTTTGCAAAATCAAATCGATTTATATTTTCGATTATATATTATTCCTGCATTTTTTTGATTCATTTTGTCTTTTATAAATTTTGATAAATTGATCGTTGTAATATTTAAAAAAATGACTTACATGATCTCTGAATGCATCTCCATCGTTCAATATCATTTTTCGTTTGGATTGTATATTTACTTAAAATAATCCCAGACCCAAACTAGTGTAGTACCCAAAAATATCCTGGACCCAACTAGTGTAGTACCTAAAAAAATCTAGGACCCAACTAGTGTAGTACCTGCGATTTATCCCTAGTACTCGGGACCCAACTCGGATGCGCCGAAAATTTACGGCCCTTGCAGGTCTATAGTAGGTACACGTCGACGCCGTATATAATAAACGGCAGGAATTACCAATTAGTATTTTTGAATAGCTTTAGGAAGTTTAGGAAGTTTTATGGGACCATAAAAATGTAATGTAAACCTATGTTTATCCAAAAAAAGTAAAAGCAATTTCAAAAAATTAAATGAAAATGAATGAAAACCTCATTAATTCATAATCAAAAATAAATTTCTTGCTAGGAGCCAGATAAAATTCGTCCACAGGACCCTGATTACCCCCTTACACGGGATGTCTAAAATATTGTCACCCTAAGATTATTTATTTACCTATGGGTAAGGACAATTATGTCAATAAATTACAGTGTGGATTCATAAATAATTATGCATTTCAAATTTTAATTGTAAGCTAGGTATACATAATAAAAAGATTGATTCATACATTTATACTTCAAAATCATTATAGGTAGATAGTTTATAATAAAATATAAATAATTCCAAAACTATAATTATTACGAACATTATATATATATTTCATGTACAATACATATAATGTCACACGATTTTAAAACATTAAAAACTAAATTCTATAATGTAACTAGACAGTTACCTAATTTATATATCGCCAATCGACATACGAAGTCAGTGGAATTTAATCTGATTCTGTATGATATTACATGTCATATATCTTAAAATATTTAATAATAAATAGTAAGAAAAAACTATACATGCTATCCCAAACATTTTATTAACAGTGATTAGGTGTAATTTACAGAAATCGTAATTTCGTCTTTGGTATTTACTATTTCTCGTTGTATGTCTCTTGAAAACGGTTAAATATTATTGATTATTTAAATCAACGTGTCACTGATATAATTTAATGTTTTCCAGTAATAATATTTTTAATTGTCACAAAAAATTATTTGAATAAGTTAAATACCATAACATACCTAAGCGTTAAAAAATATTACCTATATTTCAAACTTCACCAGGAAAATTAAATTACCCTTCTCCGATGGGCAATGAACATTTAAATGCACGATAAATGAAAATGTACACAGGCAACACACCGATGCGTTTAGAAATCCAAAACATGAAAAAAAAAAATGTATGAATCCTAATATACAATATACCTACATATAAAAATTAATTAATTACACATTTTAACACAATAAAATTATACATGTATAAAGCTTGTGAAATTGATAAAAAATACTGTGTACCTCCTGCATATTATTACTTGATAATTTATAAAAAGTATCTATTTCAATAAACTTTACGATGAAAAAAATTAAGTTTTAAGAAAACATTATACGTATACCTAACCTATTAAGGTCAAGAAATTATAAGATTCCCCTAAATGGACTAAATAAATATAAATAATTAAACATTTAATCCCGGATCGCATAAACAATTGATTAGTTTAATGATTCACTAAAATTTAACGGACCAATCGTAGGCCACTAAACCATGTTAAAGGGAGCATTTATTGATTGATTAAATGTTTATGTAACCAGAGCATAACAGTTTCAAATTTTCGAATAATAATGAATGTTCAGTAAAAATTAGTCAAGAATAAAGTGAATTTTTTTTTTATTTTCAACATTATAATAAATAGAAATTGTTGGAAAATTTGTATATCGTACAAATAACCTAAA
This sequence comes from Macrosiphum euphorbiae, assembly GCA_949089665.1. Classification (NCBI taxonomy): domain Eukaryota; kingdom Metazoa; phylum Arthropoda; class Insecta; order Hemiptera; family Aphididae; genus Macrosiphum; species Macrosiphum euphorbiae. Next base: position 44,784,977 of record CARXXK010000004.1, on the reverse strand, counting down.
AAGAACTCGTCGGTAGACGTGTGGTTTTGAAAATTATTCGTCGCCAATAATAATAATAATGATGATGATGATAATATTTTTTCGTTGTAAAAATAATACTGGGTCGCGCCGGAGAACGAAAAAGTTGTTCAAAAACAGTTTTTCGCTTGAAATATGTATTAAAAAAAAGTATATAATATACGAGATAAGAAATGAGAAGAGAAAAAAAGGAGGAAATTTTCCCGGCGCAACGCGGTGGCCCCCACGATACGATTTTTCTTCTCTTCAAGGTTGCCATTCGGGCAGCCGTAGCGTCATTATATAACGCAAACGCGGCACCGATGCACAACGTGGCAACGCAGCGGGACTGTAGGCGTGGCGTCGAGCGAGCGGCGTTCACTGGGAATAATATATATATATATATAACGCACGCACACCATACAACATAATATATACATTCTACCCAACACGCAGCTGCCGAGCGCGATAGGAAAACGTAACGAAGTGAATGCCGCCGCCGCTGGTTGCGAAGCTATAGCTCGTTCCCAACAAAGCCCGCGCACACAAAACTACTCCGGAGCGAGCGAGAAAGAAGGAAAAAACGGGGATAAAAAAATGTTTTTATTTTTATTTAAAAGAAAACCCATTGACGCCGACCGTCGAGGAGAGGCCCCGGCGAGCGCGTTATGATAATTTTTTTCAGATACTACTACTATTTATTTATTTATTACTATTTAATACGTCCCCCGAACACAATCGCCGATTTTCCCGACATTTCGGAACACGTCGATATTACAAATAATAAATGCAACACAAAATGAAACAAACGCGACGCCGACAATGGATTCATTTAAGAGTAGTTAGACACACACACACACACACACACACTCATACACAACGGGTGATGGTGAGAAATATTCATGTGAAAACACAGATTTATCGTGGCATAAAATATTATGTATAAATGCACTTGCAACAGGATACAAGCAGTAGTTCGGGATATAATGTGTGTGCGGTGGTAGTAAAATAATAATTATAATGGCAATAATGTACCCGCCGCAGACGTTTATATAAATTAACGAGACGATTATCGACGGGGGCGGAGACACGAACGGTGTCGCGGGACGTTAAAAATAAATATTTGGGCGCATTCCGCCGATCGACTAATGAATGAATCAATTACCGACCAATAAAACCGTCTCTAATTCTTAAAAATATGTATAACACACTCGCATACTATTATAATATTATTACATAATAACGTAACAAACACACACACACTGATGCTCGCTCACGTATTATTATGGATATCGTGATGTGTACGGCGGCGATATTTGTCGTAAAATACTCGAGACGAGGCGGCGAAGGAGAAACGTGGAAATGCTGCCACCACGACTATACATTATTAATACATAATACAACGGAATAAATAATAATCGTTATCGCGCGGGACCGCTTATTTATTGTTATTAATATAATAAGTTATTATTATTATACTTCCACCGGAGGCGATCCCCGGCAGTGGTCGTCGAAGCATTGGAAAATGTGTGTTGCGGTCGTCGTAATATTCTCATTATTATTGTTTTTTATTGTATTCAATTAATATTAATAACAAATTATCAAGTATTCCTCTCTTCATTCAATCGGCGCAGGTACCGCCGCACGGACGGACGGATTGTGAAATTATTATCGCGCGGTTACACACTCACACACACTCGACACGATCGTTAACAGCCGGTTATCAAAATCCGAAGAACTGTGAAAACGATATTATTTTATTAAACATGCACATGCCGGTATTTTTCTGCTGTTATCTCTTTACAGTTTACGTGTGATATTATTACTACTATTATTATAATCAATTACTGAGATACATTTTATCGTTATAACACACGGAGGAGACATACATGATCTAGTGCACGACGTTATTAAATAGTATTACTTACAATAATTAATGCATAATAATAAATAATAAAATAATACAGACGCATATATAGTATGTGCGTGTACACACCACACACGATGGATAATTACCGCGTAAAATTATATTATTATTATCCAGTATTGTGGTCGCTGCAGTTGAACCGTACGTGGTATGGTGTATCGGATAACCGACTTGCCAGTAAAACAACGCGACTCTACCCATGTGGCAAATTGATTCGACAGACGACGACGAGAGCCCCACGCGATGCCGATATTATTATTATAAGTGACAAGACGGAAAGCGTCACCTCGGACACTGCGGCAAAATTCGTGACCAGATACAGAACGAAACGAATTTTAAGAAAAAAAATTAATAATAATACTACGCATTATTAATGTAAATCGTTGCGAAAACGATCGTTTCTTTTCCAACAATTACACACCTATTGACATATTCATTTTATATTTAAATTTTATGTTTTTTTTAATCTGCCCTAAAATATTATTTCTCGAAGACCTCGAAACAAACAGCTTTCGTATTGTCAGAGCTTTTTAATATAAATTATTTAAGTGTCAGATCCATGAAGACCACCCTTTTTTTTGATGTTTCAGAGTGTTTCAGAGTTTGTTGATCACGCACGGTTAATATAATACAATTTAAAAAAAAAACTAATATAATAACGTTTGCACCGTGCAAATGTTTTAGTAAATAATAATAGGCATATTTAAATGTCTTATTTTCGAATTTATATTTTCCAAATTTGTTTTTATCTTTATTTGAAACGTTAACAAATTTTTAATTATTAAAATCCGGAGTACGAGTTACCTACTATGTACACTTTTAACACATTCTGCTCTCAATTAACCAATTGGAGTATTACTTTTGAAGTGCTTTTAACACGTATCATACTTTTCTTAATCACTACGTTCCGACGAAACGATAATTATTATTAATAGCTATGAGGGGTCTATCTCTAATTTGAAAGGTGTTCGATATTTTCTACATCATTTACGCAATATTGAAAATTTCGCAGTCATGTATTGTATAGTAACCCTTCAAAAAATCATTAAATTTTAGCAATAAAATAACCTTAATATCATAGTTTAGTTAGATTTGCTTACTGTTAATATTTAGATGATGGGCATGATATTATTCTACTCGTTATAAAAACAATTTCCAAAATAAAGAGATAATATATCAAATTAGAAACACTCTAAATACGTTTTTTTTTTGTTATCATAAACTTCAAGAAATCGTATTATTTAAATACACAGATAATTTTTCTATCTGCCTATAGGATTATTTCTGGTCTTCTTTTTCACTTATGCGAAGAAAAATAATACAACAATCGTAAATCATTAAAACACACATTAGCCACATTTTTAAATTATATAAGCAAAACAAAAATTTAATTTAATTTAGTTTATGAATTATTAAGCTAGTTATCTGGCTGTCAAAATTATATTGGTAAGTTATGTTCCACTTTAATAACTAATTCATTAGGTTGATTTAAAAACTACACAAAATTAAATTGTTAAAACACTTTAGAGATTAATATCGGCATTATAGATAATACTTTATGTTACATTTAACTAAATATTTATGTTAAGAAATAAATAAATAATATTAATGTAATATTATAATCATATAATAGATACTATAGGTATTGGAATTATAGGTTAGCAAGTACAGAAATAAAACTCTTCACTATATCACCTAAATAAAGTACTTTTGGACTAGCATTAAAAGCACAATATTAGATGCCTAAAGGAAAAATATTTTGTGACTTAATGTGTGCATTCGGCCATTTTCAGATGAATATTTAAATGTAATAATATTATAGGTTACCAGGTACCTATCAGCATGTGCAGTTATTAAACATTAATTAATACCTACATATACCTAATAACATTTAATTGTACTTTAAATATTCCAGTAATTTGATCTAAGATAAAAAATAATTGATAAAATACTTTTAAAAGAAAAAATATTTAAAGACCAACAAATTATGTAGGTATTTATGGTACTATTCAAACAGCATCTGCTCTACTATTTACCTAAATTAGATTTATGATAATAATATATCATATACACATTTTATTTGAAATTGTTTAATTTTTATATGTCATGCTTAGCTATAAATATAGTCACTGAGTAAAATTAACAAGTTAGGAAAATTTTAAAACAGGATGGACTACTTGTATTTGATATCATCAGACTACAATAAAATCAAAACCCCTGTTGAGCCATAAACCCCTTATAGGTAACGTCTAGAGTAAGTGAGGAACGAGTAATTCAGTGCTTAACATCTTTTAAATATTGAACTTTTGAACTAAATACTTAATGGTATTTAGATTAATAATTCTGGATATCAGCTAAGATTAGAGTAGGGGAATATTTGTATTTAAAAGTTTTGATATGCATTTTCAAATAATTAAAATATAACTGACCGATGGTGGCATGTTTCTATAAGGCATGCCATGTTGAGGTGGAAAAGGTGGCATGTTGTGTCTTGGTGGTGGCCAATTTTGGTTGTAATGTTGCTGTTGTTGGTTTTGAACCGGCGGCGGTTGAGAACCATCAGGTTTGGGATACTCATTGCCGTAATTATTCTGATAACGTGTAGCCGGATTCGATGACTGCAGCAGCTGGTTGAGTGTGGGCGTAGGTCCAGTCGGTTGGGATATACTCTGGCCAGACAAGTATTGTCGCTGGGGAAACATAGCTCCTGGTGGTCCTGGCACCCGCATCATTGGTTTAGGGTAAGCATGCCTGAACTGGCCAAAACTGTTGGGCTCGGCATTGCTATTGGCATGGTGCTGATCAGAGGGTGGTTGATGGTGACCAAAACTGTTACGATAGCTGCCGGGAGGAGGCGGCGGATAGCCATCCTTGTCGGGCGGCGTTTGTTCGAAATTGTTTGTTTTTGGCATGTCACTATCACCGGACGGCTGGTCGCCATGCTCCGGCCGGCCGTACAGCGGTCCACCACCGTTTCCACTGCTCATACCGTCGTAGTTGTGGTGGTTGGTCGGCACCTGCTGCTGCTGCTGCTTACCTTTTGGCGATTCAGGCGCCAGCAGGCTGCTGCCGCTCATTGGCGCCCTGCGCTCGTGGCTGCCGTTCTGGAAACCGGGCACATCCAGCGGCCTATCTTGGTCGCGATTGTTCACGTCGCCGCCCGGCTGGTTTTCCGCGTGCGTAGCAGCCATGTTAGACGACGTTACAGGCAGCAGAACGTTTGCCAACACCCCGCCGCCGCCACCCGTCAACGACAGCGTAGTACATAGTAACACGAGTCAGCTACGTTATGCCCGCGCCGTTCGCACTCGGCAAACCGAATATTAAACATGGCAATGGCGCAGCGTACATAATTACCACTCGACGTGTCCGCTGCAGCCGTGCACGTCGGTGTCCGCACCGGCATCGGACATGGCCCGTTCGTTGGCACTGCGTGTGCGCGGCGGCGGTTCGTTAACGGGAAACGAACGACGACGACCACAACGACAACGACGACGACAAACGGCGGGCGAGAAACGCGAAACGAGGTTAGGACGGCAAAAGGTTACGACGCACCTCTCGGACGAATATCCTATCCCGGGGAATCGTCGGCGGCACACGGACGCCACGAACGGAGAAAACGAAATCTACAGTAATTCGATTCGGCCGCGGTACGCTGAGCGGACGAGGAAAATATTATCGCAACGCACGGCAAAACGACAAACGCGTACACGAACACGGCAAACCGCGCACAGCACTCGCAATTCGTACACGAAAAATAATAACAACACTAGAAAATCATACGTGCCCGTGTGTGTATATGCAATACCCTTTTTCCAATAAATTTCGGTCGAGTAATACGCCGCGCACACTCACCGATTATCTCCCGTAGACTCTGAACGGAACAAAAATGTACGGCGGCCTACAGTGTGTACTCTCGGCCCGGCTTCACGCGCGCGTCCCGTGGCCACTCTGTAATGGGTGAGACGACGACGACGCCGCCGCCGCCGCTCGCAGTGCTGCTGCCGCCGGCCTGTGCATCGACATTTTTTGTCCCGTCTACACTCAACGCTGCGTATTCACTTTATCATGCGTAGTATAAAATAATATGAAGCTAAATTTATTATTATTATTTCTCCTCTCGGCACGACGGCTGCACGCTTTCGAGCAAATAACGTTTTTCAAGTCTTTCCCGGACCCAGCACGTTGCGCGTCCCGAAAAACTTTACGATTTTTCCGGCCTCGCCGATTGTCATTGTTCCACCCACCCACGGTTTTTTATTCCATTTTTTAGCGCGCGCATCGATAAAAACGATTTTCTGCCGGCCGATACGGCGCGCGCCATCTACCCGAAGAAAAGCACAGCCGTCTCGGCTGTGGGTGGCCACGACGACGCCGGTCACGAACGATATAATTTTACGATATATTATACTTTTTAACGTACGTGCGGCGGCGGCGGTTGGCCGTTCCAACGGTCGGTCGCCCGCGTCTTCGCGTATTTTTTTCGGCTCTGAGCATTCGTTTGTTTTTGCGCCGCCGCGTTTTTGCACCTCTCGCGACCACACGCACACGCACACGCATTGTAATATCGCAGTCGCCGTGCTTGTAATGATATTATATTATTATTATTATTATTATGCTCGTCGTCCCGACGGCGTGCGCGTTCCGAGTGTTGTTGCCATTTTTCTTTAGACGGCCGAAATTTTTTTCTCTCCTTTCCCCCGTCATAATGACACGATGACAAACTCTGTTCGTTATTATTTTTATCGTCGTAGCCGGCGCAGAAAACCCGCACAGGTCGATCTACACATCATAACATTATATTATTACAACACACTATTCGCTTTGTACGAAATGTCATCAGAATACCTGTACAGTAGACAGTATCTCTCCCTTTTCGATCTGTTCAAGAAATTATTATGGTCCGATCTCTATTCTCCAAGTTATAATCATTATAAAATTAAAAATATATCATTCTAATATTGCACCCATAATATTAATGTCTACATGACACGATTTCTTTGTTTTGTTTTGTGAAATTAATTCACGAGAACGACAATTGGAACTATCAAATGACATTAATCATATCGTTCGAGGACCGTACTTATCGCTTTACACTACACTTTAAAACTACTAGTCTTTCATTATAATATCTATCTTATTATAATCAATTATAATATTAATATAAATAATATTACTCAATGTAATTACGTACCTACTCTTCTTTCTAATAATATATAATTTTTAAATTTCACTGTTTGCTCAGTTATTAGTTTATAACTATTAGGTACCTAAAGCAAAATATAATTATTTAGTTTACTTGATTCACTTGTGTGCTAAATTCATAATACTTATCTTTAACAATCATCAAATAACATACTTAAATACATAACATTTTATAAATCTGAACGAATAAAAATAAAATACAATATTATATTGGTTATATGTAGATCGTAAAATAAATTAGATAATGACCAATGCAATGATAAAAATATGATAAAACAGCTATACAACAATAATTAATTACTTTTGTGTAAACAATATTACATATTATCGTTTATCAGTATTGATTTGAATGAAATATGAATTCAAAAAAATAAACAACCATAGGTCGGTACTCTGTAATGCAAATAATTAAATATTTATGCATGAAAATGTACAAATAAATATTTAAAACTGTGCCATTTAAATTATATCTAACATGACATGGTATATTAAAATTGTTTATTAATAATACATAATAATATGTATTAATATATTATAACAACTATTTTCAATATAAACAAAACTCAAAACTGCCATTATATTGCATAGTACATGAATGCAATACCGCTATACATTATAAACAGTAAATATTTTTTTAACTTAGAACTTTTTACTTTATTTATAAAATACATTTTTAAATATTTTTTATATTCCACCTCAAAAAAATATGTTACAGTTTATATTTATATGGTACAAAAATATGTAAAGTAAAATATTTTAAAATTGTTGATAATAAATGAAGGTTAAATAATAATAAAAAAAATTGGGATGAGGTGCAAACATATCTGGTTACAAACTCAGATTTAGTAACGGTGGTAGAGAAATGACACAGAAAACAAAAATAGTAATAATATACCAATAGGTATAGCTATTTTTCCTCTATGACAACATAGAACTAATACTTATATGCATTTCTTCTACTAATTATAATAATAATATAGAATATTAGTTTTAAAATATTTTTAATAATTTAACTTCTTGAATGGTCCTACAAGAATTATTTATTTATTCACATATTTGTATTGAGAATAGGTTAAGAATATACAAAATATTTTATGTATACTCTATGAAACAATAAAAAAGATTATATACTCGTTTCAAATTGTTTAAATATTAATTTTGACCAATTATAAAAAGCTATAAAGTATCAACCCGTTGTATAAAAATGTATAAATACATAGGGTGAAAAATAATTTTCCGTATTTATAATAAACAATTATAATCACTTATAAAGTTATAACAAATTGTATACAAAATTTTCAATCTTGTAAATTTTATATTAAATAAACAAGAAAACAATTTAACAATTTAAGTAGCACAGATAAACTACAAAAATATATTTTTTTTACCATTAATTAACTATATTAATTCAGTTTGGTTAAAACCATTATGCAGTTCTCATGGCTTACATAATCATAAAAATGTAAATATATATTGTACAGTTATAATCCATAGTATTTACACTATCCCAGATCACCATGATTTTTCAAAGCAACTCATTTATTTCTTTTTTTGAGCAGTACCCCTGGCAGTCCAGGCCTTTTTCAAATTTAGTGCAAAATATATTGAGAATCCATGAATTTGAACTGCTATAGCAATAAATATGTACCAAAGTATACCATAAGGGAAGTTCTGAAATTGAAAAAATAATTTAAGTACAAATAAATAATTATCAATTTTATAGTATGATACTCACCCGCCACAGTTGAATAGATTCAGTTGATGGACTTGTTGTAATAAAAGTATAAACTTGTGGAAGGTATGTAAAAAAGCCATAGACTACGGGTAAAACACCGAATGAAATAATCCATTTGATGTAAAAGGAAATATTTTTTATACAATTATGCTTAATTGCACGTAATGCCAGAAAAGATGCTGGCAAACTCAAACACCATAAATATTCCCAAAGCAATGGCTGAAATAATAAATTATATTTACCTTTGTATATACAGCCAAGTTTAACTCAGAAAATTAAAATGTATACTACTAATATTATAAATTATAATATCAAATAGATTTTATTATTCAGTAAGAAATTATTTCATTCTCGAATTGAATTACCTTAGGAATTTCAAGTTCTTCAATTTCTAATACAAATATATCCAATCTATCCAAAACATCTGGGCATAATTTTGCACCCATAAGAAAGAATAGAATATAGTGAAATAGTATACAGTATTTAAGTCGACTTTTGTTTTGTACACTAAAATTAAAATCAATTATTAGATTATTTTTAAATAATTAAGTTTATTAATTTTTTTTTTTTTAAAACAAAATTGATTGATTTGAGTATGTGACAGTAAATAATAGGTAGGTATGAAACTATTATTTATGTAGATTGAAGAATAAAATAAATGTGTATCTATAAAATAAAGTATGTACCTGATTTTGTAGTGGTCGGCAACTTTTTGACGATGAGAAAAATCTGATCCGTCTGAGCCAGCAATTGTTGGGCCCTTTGACGACATTATATTGTTATGTATTGTTTACTAAAATAATAAAAAAAATAAACCTAATACCAAAAAACTGTTACATATGAACAATGTTCACACAAATAATATATCAAAATACATTGAGCTACATTCTCAAAAATAAAACTGCCAAAGTGTTCGGGTGACGGGTAATCGGGTCTCCGCTTAGTGATAACAGCGAATTCTTAACCTAAATTTAATCTGCATAAGCAGCTGTTTGCTAGCGTCAGCATGAAGCTAGTGATAACTTATAAACTATATTTTATAGGTACCAATTTTGTTTAATTTTAGTCCCCTTTTTTTTACAGAATTATTTTTGTGCGAGCATTGAGCCATACCTAGACTTTAGAGTAGGTACATCGTATATCTTACTGAAGTGGACATGCTTGTGTAGCTAATAGTTATGTTGATTATTTGGCATGGTTTGGCTTTTTGGCTTTAGCGCCTATAACATCTGAACCGTGGTTAGGACTTTAGGAGGCATACAAATATTTTAACTTTTAATATTATAACACGAACCTCAATCAGTCAATAAATAAACTTTTAATAATTTTTTTAGACTATTTTCATTAGGATAAAATATATTTATTTATGAGTAAACAAAAACTGTAAATGTATTATTTTAAAGTTGTAAGCAGTTGTGTTTCTTGAATCCTGATATCTGTTAATCCTTTATTTCCTATGCCTATCCTTAATAGGTAGTTAATGTGCTTAATAGATAAACCATTTTCAAAGGTTAATTATTTTTTTAAAATCCCGATAACAACAGTGAGGGGCAGTGGCGTCCGCAGAGGGGGGGGCTAAAGGGCTAAAGCTCCCCTATTACCCGTATTATTATTACTTTTTCAAAAAAATATTAATCAAGTTAAACTCTCAACTATAGTAAGCAAGACGTAAATTTCAAATATGTCTTACCAGAATGAATTCATTTTTGAAAAAACATTGTATTTGTAACATACCAATTTTCATAAATTATCTGTAATTTTTCGGTAAAAGTATGAACTATTTGTATGAAAGACCTTGTATTAAATTGTCTAGCCTTAGCTATACACATTTAATATTTTATAAGTTTTTAACTACAAATTAACTATGGTTTTGACGAAATTTGAACTTTAAATGCTTATAAAAAATAAGCATGATGCCTATGTATCGTTAATATTTTAGCTATAATAAAAAAAACTTACGTATTACATTTTTAAGCTTTTTGACCGGATAAATAATTTTTTATTGACATTTATAGAAAACAAAAATTTAATTATTCAAATACAATCCAAGTGAAGACGGTATAACCAAACATTTAAATAAATTTTCATTTTTTTTTCTCAAATTATTTTTAAAAGCACTGAGCATTTTCAATTTCAACCTCCTAAATCCTAATAGTACCAACTAGATCCAATTTGCTTCCAAAAACATACACTGAGCATCGGAGCTTATGATCAGAGCGTTTTTTCTACCAGAAAAGTTGAAAAGTTATAAACATTTTAAAATACCTCAAATAAACGTCTGAAATTATTAGACTGGAGAAAATGAAAAGAAAATTGTAACTAATTTTCAAGCCCCTCCCATTGAAAAATCCTGCGGACGCTACTGGTGAGGGGCAACTGGTCAACACCCTTTTTGTAGTGTCATTTAAATAATTTAATAATAATAATTTTTTTCCAAATACTCTTTCGAGTGATCTATTTTTTCCAATTTTATTGTTACTTAAGAAAATGCAAATCCTGTTGGTTAAGAAGTCGTGATTTTATTCTTCATTTCAGTAACTGAACTGTAATCCGTTTTTATGATTGAAATATACGTTTAATATCTGTTGTTTGTGAGAAATGTACATGTACATATCATAGGCGTGCACAGGCCTCTTTTATACAGGGTATACAGAAGGCTGCCACTGGCGCCCCCTAAAAGTTATTTAAGCATTTAAAATTCTGATAATTTATCAAAAAAAAAATAGTATATAAATTAGATATAGTTTCAACAGTTTCGTCAGAAAATTGATACATATTCATAAATCAGGCCTATAATTTTAGATATATATATAAGGATATACATTTAATATAGATTCTAGGTATTATATTATATTAACTCTAGATGCACTTATGTTTTGTAAATTGAATTCTGTTAAATTTGCTAACTGTTATCTTTACTCAGGAGCGCCCGCCATATATTGCTAATTAGGAACTAGTTGAAAATATAGTGGGTAAAGTAATAATTACTTTACCTGCTATATATTATACTCATTAGTCATTAGGCTTTACAAAGAAAATAACGAAATCAGAGTATATTTTAGAGCATTGACTTACCATTTAAAATTACAAATTACAATTTTATCCAAATGCTGATTTAGGTAATGAACTAAATTTACAACAAATGTATTGTTCGTATTTATTTGTAATTTTTAAAATATTTTACTTACTCATAAAATAATAGATGAAAGGACACTGGACTTAAAAAATCAAGAGGACAAACATCCGGATAAACAGTAAAGATTCGAAATTAAATAGAAACCTTTAAAAATAATAGATACGATAATTACATTGGACAAAATATATGTACGTTGGACTTAAAAAATAATGGACACAATTTATTACATTGGGCAATGGGCAAAAATGTATATGGGGCATAACTAACTGTTGGTCATTGGACTATCCAAATATTGTTCTTTATATACCTTTATATACGACAAACATTTTTGTAACCGTCTATAGCTATCAACGTTTTGGCTGTACAGCTTACGTTGATTAGTCATAGTCAAGACATCTTATTTTATACATACAGATTCAATTGAATTAAAGTAAATCTAAGTTGGTATAATACCTACTGCTCAAACCCATTGCCCATGGGTAAGTATATTTATCATAAAATGTAAATATATAATGTTCATAAATCATAACGGTGTTAATTAAATGTTATATATTCGATTCCAAATTTTAATTTAGAAAATATTTAAGTATATTCGAAGAGAATTCAAAATATTAGTAGGTACCTTTTTTAAAAATGTTTAAATAGTCAATTGTCAATACCTAGAACTATTATAATAATTTTATTGCAGATAACTATAGGAATTTATTATAAGATTGGTATAATAATCCGGGTTCACTGCATCGACGTCGTCTGTTGTGTCGTGTCCAAAAGTTTAGCTTGGTCAAACTCTGGAAATTTCCCGGTAGATCGTGTCGTGGATTATGTGGTTTAGTGGTTAGTGGATGATATGGCCAATCTGAAGATGATGAAACTCACACGACACGACAGAGCGTATCCGTATAGCTAAAACACAATAAAACAATAGATATAATTAACTTACTATTATTTAGTAATATAAAATATATTTCTATTAAAATCTCTTGAAAAAATTTCTGCGAATAAAACTGTTCATAACTACTAACTATACTAACTTATTGAATATTTTATTAAACTATTTCGTCTTTGACTGCAGCGTAGACCGACTAACCTATTATAATGGACACTGTATAAAAACAATTTAAAACATTCTCTTGTTAACATATTATTATTCAACATATTTTATTATTATTTTACTTTCTCTATAGATTATTTGCGTTTCACCATTTTTTATTAGTTTTATATTTATTTAAATTAACATTTAATTTAATTATTATTACATATTAGATTTGTATATTTTTAAGAACTATTTGATTTTGATTAATAATAATTATTTTTTAATTGTCATACTAAAATTCTTTACAATTTTAAACTTACAATAAAAATCCTAAAAATAAAATAAATGTTTTAATATATACATTGAAAAATAATACAATTTTAAGTAGATTATCTCGTATTTATATAAATAAAAGGGTGTTTAACCCCCCCTCTTTTGTTTACATTGTTTATATATTAAATGTATTATTTATATACGAAAATTGTAAAAAAAATTGGTTTAATTTATACTTAACCCCCTCGCCCATTTCATAATCCTAGTACGATATGTCGATATCAATATAATATCATAATATTTTATATATTTTTTTATAAATTGGTATCGTTTGATCATGATAACGAGGCGTTGTGGATAGGCAACTAAAGTTATTCCTTTGTCGCTGGACTGTTTGTCCGTCCAAATTAAATAAACCAGCGGACTGTATAAAAATAAATTTAAAATACATAATTCGGTACCAGGAGTGTACGAGAAACAAACGTTTTCATGATGCGGCCCGCCAGCGAGTATGGGCTACGGGTCAGTTCCGGGTGTGGAAAAATATATCGTTGAGTATAAATAGTTGCTTGAAGTATGTAATCTGAATAGTACGGGAAAAAAACGGAAACCGGTCTCGAGAGTAAGTTGGGGAGAACGAGCGTGGCTGTCGAGTTGTGCCTGAAAAGCGAGGTTATGTTCACAGATTACGAAATCTCGATGAGTAGTTTGAGGCGTCAAATTAATGATTTTTGCAAATTTTTTTCAGCAAATTTGTTACTCGATGGTGCCGTAAACTATGTAGCTTAATTTTGAAGTTAGCTGGGAAATCCTTCCACCACAAAATTCACTAAAAGTAAAACTTGTATTAAAAAAGCCATCAACAGGTATGTCACCAACACCTATTCGAAAAAAGTAACATTTTCCAAATTTTTTTTCTATCAACGTTTAGATCGCCATTTAAATAAATAGTATAGCACAGTTTGAGGCATCAAAATACGCTCCTTCCTTTTAAAAATCTAAGTAACATAAACTTCGTTTTAAATACTGTTTCCAATTCTTTAATAGTTTAAAAACTAATTATTAGATAAATTATACTTTGACAATTTAACATCATTCAAAAATTAACAAAAACATGTGACCCACTGGTTGAATATTGGTACTTTATATTTTCTAATAAATGTTTGTAGATGGTTGGGTCCTCAGAATTGTCCTTAGCAACACAGATGCATTTGAATTTGAGGATAGCCGCCACTGTACTTAGTTAGAATCGTGTACCAAATAATTAAGATTGGTTATTACTTATTAATAACTTATTATATAGTAATAGTCATACGGTGGCAGCCTAGAGTGCCTGGGCGGCCCCTGCACTTTTTGAAAGACGCCGGTCAAGTGTCAACCTAGTTTTAAGTCAGATATAGCCATATAGGTTACATATTTTATTAAAAATAAATAAATTCTTTGATGCATTATTATAATAAATTACTATTTACTTATAAAGATATGCTCGAAAAAATTAGGTACCTAGAACCTATTTTTATTTTGTTAAAAAATAAAAACATGCATTGTCGAAGTGATTTTCTGAGTTCGGAAAATCCTATACTAGGTATAAAGACTTATACAGAGGACGGCACCTATTATAGTATATTATTTTTTTTATTATTTTTTGATTTGTAGGTGTGTTATACTGTAGTGTACCTAAACCAGGGCTGTATATATGAAAATATTTCTAGAGGTAAATTTAAAATTTAAAGGTAGGCACCTACTGAAAATAGATAATAATACAGACTTTTTTTAGTTTATATAAAGAAATACTTCATTGTGATGGATGGCTTTAAAAAAATTACTTGGGTATACAGGAATTTTTTCGGTTCATTTAGGTAGAGCTGGACATTATCTATAGGCTGCCGCTGAGGATTAGTCTTGTCACGATTATGGTAATATAGTTATTACCACAAATACCACCTATAGGTAAGTATAAAGTAGGCAACTAATAAGTGTACAACGACATAATGTATTAGTTTAGTGAACTGTGACTCCCTACACCACCACAAGCTTAGCTTAAAGGTGTAGGTAATTTTTATTATTTTCTTTAATACTTTGTATCATTTTGACATTTTATGTTATTCAAATAATAAAAATCATCTTTCATAAAAAAAAATACCCGTAATATTATTGAAGTTTTCTTTTGTTGAAGCCACAGAATAGATAATATTATCAATTATCATGTTAAATTTTATCAAATTTTTAAATCTGTTTTGTGAGGATATGAAATAGTTTTTAATACTTAGGTACATAAATGAAAATATAGAAAAATGGGTAACAAAAAATGTATTTTTTTAAAGTTTGTGAATTAGTGAATGAATTAAAAATATTGTTCTTGGCTTTTTGAAGTATTGAAACCGATTACTTTTGTGCTTATAAAATCACAATATTTATTGAATATTTGCATCATTACCATAAAATCATAAATGAGTGTAAATATACATTATAAGGTATAGGTATCCTGCAGTGGTTTTTATTTTACTCAAACATAATGTAGACACTATAGAGACTAGACGTATTATCACGTATATATTTTATTTTAGTATAATGTTGTAACTTGTAGCCTGTACACTGTAGGTACCTATATGGCCTATAATTAAGATATTTATTGCTACTGCACACCTAAATATTTTAAAATAAAGAGCATAGCCCTAGTAGTGCACATACCACATATAACTTCATTGCATAATTGTTTTTGCTATTTAATAATAATTAGTTATGATAAATATTAAATACAATCTAAGATAGGTAATCTTCTATATAAGTCCTTACTCCTTGATACCTATTAGGTATGACTAAATATTTTAAAATTAAAAACGAAATAGCTTGGGTTAATATACTTTCTAATAAGTATGGTGTAGTGGGTACTATTTTTGGTGTTAAGGATTTTAAACGAATACAATATGCTAATTAGTAATTTTCATAATCAATATTGAATAAATAAATACCTATTAATCAAATAAAAATTTATAAAAGTCAAAAACAAGTACTGCATACTTTTTAATTTGCTACTGCACATTTAATATTATTATCTACTGCACATAGTGTGTGCTAATGCAGTAATGCACACAATTTTAGGCCCTGCCGCCGACCGACCTATATTGTTCATAGTTCGCATGTGCTGAATGACGCCAATTGGCGTCATTTATCTTGTTATTTAATGGACAATAATTTGGTCAGCGTTACGATTAAACTTTTGGTTTTTTGTCAGCGTCTTCTATAAGCATTATTTCATAATCAAGTGCAAACTGTACACTGATATTTTAATTTTTCAATTTTTAGGAAATTTTTTTTTAAAACTAGAATTTTATCAGCGTCACGACAAGTATACAAAAATATGATACGTAGTGAACGTGTTAATAAACATAATTTTGATTTTTTTACTTTTATTGATATTTCATGTTAAGTTATCAATATATTACGATAGATATTATGGCACGAATGCACAATTATATAGATCTTCTTTATAACAGTGACACCGTGTATTATACTATTATGGAGTATTTACTATTTACATTATTAAATAATTGATCCCAAGGATCTACTATTTAAGATAGTACTATTGTCTTTGTCTATCTTTAATTGTGATCTGCGATCGCAACAATAATGTCAATTCAAACTGAACAGCAGCACCTAAATTATATAAAATACCATTAAGTTATCGCCAACGACCATACCACGTTGAATACACCAGTTCTCGTCCGATCACTGAAGTTAAGCAACGTCGGGCGTAGTTAGTACTTGGATATGGGTGACCGCTTGGGAACACTACGTGCCGTTGGCATTTTTTTTTCTACTTTTTTAAGCAGAAGTTTTTGATAGTAAAAACTAAAAAGCGTAATATTTTTTACTGACAAATGAGTTTATTAATATTTTGTTAACAATTTGGTAAAAAATATATTCATTCTGTAAAATAATAATAATCCGGATTAAGGATAAATTGGGCCCCGGATAATTGCACACATTACACTTATAGTGGGCTTTCAACTTTAACTTCAAAATAATTGTATCATTACAATATTACATATTAATGACTTTATATTATTGTATAATTTTTTTATACAAAATTATAGATGGTGTATCTTATGTCTTTGTTTTTTTTTAACACTTAAGAATCGATGATATGGAATTTCGTTAAACCAAAAAAAAACAAATTTCTTTATTTTTGACAGTTAAATTTTTTAAATTTTCTAAATTTTTAAACACGATGCAAACCAATAATAAAATCAACTTTATTTTTTCAAATGCGGCAACTACCTACTATATTTTTTGATGGATTCTGGTAAAATTAATAACTAACCTTTCTGAATATTTTGACAGTCAAATGATTAATTTTGGTTCTCTAGGTTAGGTTTTAACTATATACTCCTTTAAAGTTTAGTTTAATATGCATTAATACTTTCAACTGAAATACCTAATTTGCAAGAGCTAAATATTTTTTTCTTATAACTACCTTTTTGTATACTTAAAATTTAAATAGTTAAATCAGTAATCTAAAATGCTCAAAAAAAAAACATAAACGAAATTGTTGGCAAACATAGTTCATTAATCATTATAGTAATTTTTAGTGGTATAAAATGGAGAACGATTCTGTTTTATAATTATTAATAATAATTAACTACTATATTGGTTGGACGCATTAAAAAATATTATATTTTGGGGATAAAGATGAACCCCCAAAATCAATGGTCCCCGGTACCGTGCCCCCCCCTCCCCATATAATTTATAAATAACAATCTTACTTTTCTATTTTCTACCTAATAATACACTGTGAGGTTTCTTCGCGTGATATAACATGTAATATATAACACTGGACGATGACACGGGCGTAAAAAATGAAGATAGTTTAAAATTATAGGAATTTACGGCATAGATACGCTGCATGTGCGTGTATGCAGCAACTGGCAAAACGTTAAATTAAATCTCTCGAGTGCACTGTTTTAGAAGTTTTAGTAGGTAAGTACCTACGTATACTCATATACAGTCATACCTCAAAAACTAGCTGCAAACAATTTAAAATCTATCATTTTACTCGGCTCACGGCCGTCTGCAAACATCTCCAACGCCGTTTATGTTTTTAACACAAAGACAACCGAATGATTGTAATTTGATTAATTATTACTAGGGCCCGGATTTTTATGCAAAAATGTTTGTTAAATATGCACATATATATGCACTCAAAAATTCATAAATATGCAAATAATATGCAAAAAAATTTATTGTTTAAAAATACAGAATTTAAAAAAAAATTAAAAAATATAGTATTAAGTGAAAAAAAATACAATTTAAATATCATTATTTAAAATGTGTATAAAGCATAAAAATTTGTATTAATTATTGAAGAATACCAACACGATGTAACAAAATGTGCTTTTAAATTATCAAATTGAAAAATTAATAATAAGTTGTAAAATAATGTAATAAAAGTAATAATAGGTTGTGGGGGTAAACTTAAGTTTGGACATTTTTCTTTAAAAGTACCTACACGACTAGGTGCTTTTAAAAAAAACTTTTTTTGTGTTAGATATCAACAAATCAACATTTGAGAATTCATCCCCAATAGCTTCTGATAATCTATGAACTATGAAGCCCATGGGCCATACAAGTAATATGGATTAGTTTAGGATAAAATACCTTAAGCGCATGTCCAGATTTTACCATATTATAAGGAGCGGCGTCTGTGACATACAATAACACTTTGTCATGCAATACTTTTTCAGACCATAATATATACTCATTGAATCATTGAATAATTTAATAATATAATGAATTATATTTGTCAGGAACGTCGGCGATCGCGCAAAATCGGCATATATATCAAACTTTGAGTAAAATTTAAAATATTTTATCAATTATTTATTAAATATGCACATTTTATGTAATTACCCCGAAATATGCAATTATTATGCATTTTGATGCAAATATGCAAAAATATGCAAAATAAAAAATTAACAGTAGACTCTACGTTTTACGAAACGTCAAGATATTTAATCAGAATTATTATACGTCAAATGTAGAAGAATATGCATTTGCATACAAATCCGGGCCCTAATTATTACACTTCGCTATGTAAAATATCGCCAACCATCATTCTGAAATTGACTACAAAATAATAATATATTATACAATATAACACTACGGTTTTATTCGCAAAAACAAAATACGAATATCGGAAAATCGCAATACAACACGATAATATAATATTATTATTATACACTCTATATCTCTATAATATACCTACGAATCTACGATGAATCACGAATGCTGTATGCCTGTATATTACCATTAGTGATTGCAGTTGAGACATTTTGCGACAAAAAGACAATTTTATGCCAAGACTCAAAACGGGAGTTATCTAGAAACTAGATGATGAATGACTGTGAATATTGTAATAATTGTTGTCAATTTGGTATTTATAATGAGATACTTATATGCAATGGAATACACTATACTCCAATATTTGTTTTTATAATTGTAGTGATATGTGACCGTGATTTACAAAGGGTAATCGGAAAAAAAATTTCCAAAGCAAATACCTACTTATATTATATTATTGTATATTATTGTATATTTTAAAATACTCATGACTAGCTTAAAATTAAAATATATAATAAAAAGTCTATGATATTACTTATATATTAATCTTACATTTAAATTTCATGAGAGGTCAATTCACTCCAATTTGTTAACTAACGTGATCTGCTAAATGTAAGTATTTTTATTTTTAAGTATAGAAGTCTGTGATGTATCCATCTTAATCACAGATTCATATTATTAAACAAATATCTGTGATCCTAATTATTCATGAATAGTACAAAAAATATCCATCGTCGATTACCCATCACTATGAGTCAAATTTGAAGAAACTTTTGTCATCAACTGATAAGGTTTCGTTCCATAATATATTGTCTTAATAAATAATAATTCGTGCTCGACTCTAAAAAATAAAAATATATTATTTGCTGTTATCTATTCTGTCAACGAGTCCCGACGGTAACATCAGCGCCATCTGTCGTCGTTATCTTCGATTTTTTGTGAACGTGTGAAAAACGAGAGCCATCCGCTTTTCTGCTTATTTTCTCCAATAGATGACTCTGCTGTGTAAGTTTTTTTTCAATATTCAGGATATAAACAACAAAACTTGGCGGGCTTTTGTGGGGATAAGAGAAAATGTCCACTGTAGTGGACAATGGGTTTGTAAAAATGCAAAAATAAAATGAAATTAAATGGAATAAAATAAAATTGTCCATTATAATGGACATAGGGCCTCATGAGGTTATTATGACTTTCAAGCTTAGACCTTACGCAATCAGTGTCGGTCTGGCCTATGCATCTGTGTTTTTTTTTAAGGGGCCCCATAATGAAATACAAAGGCCCCCAAAAAATGTACTTAACATTTTAATGAAAAAATGAGCACCACCATTTTTGCTTTTAAAAATACATTTAGGTATTCAAATATTAATATATGAATACAAAATAATAATTTTGATATGTATTATACTAGCTCATCCCGTGTACTTTGTTACCTGTTAAATGTACCAAATCTATATGACTCAAACTTTGTTCGATTCATCATTTAATATTCAGTGTATGGTGTGCAAAATGTATGTTAACTTTTCCGTTGTCAGGAATAATAATAATAAAAATTCTGATTCGCAACAGTAAATTATCAGGTAGATTGCGGACCCCTTGATGTTTGTACCTACGTATAAGTGTATGATTTAACTCTAAAGTATCAAAGTTATACCAAGTTTGTTGTATTCCACCTATGGTGGATTAATATAATCAGTTAATACAAAGTCCTAACCTTACTAATATCAGATGAATAAAAAAAAAACAAATTTAACCATTTTTAAATTAGTCTGTCTTCTCCCTAGAGGTATAATCTACACACAAACATTCATTTATTTATATATATATTGACAAAAAACAAAATACAAATCAACAAACATGCCCAATTAACCCATAGCAACCAATATAAATTATAATACACTATTGTATTTTTTGGTATTCAAATTTTCTACTTTTCCGGTGGATTTTCCTAAAATTTTCTTTCGTTCCAATCTTCTCCAGGCAATTACTAACGTCTTAAAAAAAAATTTGAGCCAAATCGGTTAGGCCGTTGTCGAGTTTTAGCGAGACAAACGAACAGCAATTCATTTTTTCATATATAGATATAATAAATCTATGGTAAGAAAAATTATGAGTTAAAATTTAAAATTTCTGAAAAATTAGTTGGGATGTTCCGCCCCGCTGCGCCCCGCCCAAGTTGAGCACTGAAAATAGGTAATCCCTAAATATGGCTGTACAATAATATCAACTATACATAATATTAAATTTAGTATTCAGTATACTTCGATCATTTTTGCAAATTATTTATATTGATAGATAATTATAAACATTTGCAAATCATATAACTATATAAGCCCTCAAATCTACTTAACCCATTTCTATAGACTGACTATAGTCATATTATCCTTATTCCTTAGTACACAAAGTTATATAACTCAAAAACTACTAGATCGAATTTTGGTTTAGATACATCAAAATTTTCAAAAATAATACCTGCTGAATTATTAAAAGTAAAAAAGGGGGATTCTTATTTGAAAAACAGAAGTTTGTATTGTCACAGCATAATCATTAAATGGTACAAATAATCTCAACTATTCGAAAATCTTCAAGTGTATTTAAAATTTCCGAAAATCAGAATTTGAATATATTATACCTTGTATAATATTAACGCGAAGCCTGACGAGGGGAATAATTCGTTTTATAATAAACTATGAAACTATTGAAAACTACTGAAATCTGAAACTACAAAATAATAATTATTAATTACACAAAATATAGAAACAAAATTATATTTCTATAACTCAAAATGTTCTTATGTATATAAATAGCTCAAAAAGAGTCTTAATATTTGCAAAATATTATGGTGCATACTGCATAGAAATTGCTAATAATATAGTTTTTTTCCAAAACTAGTTTTGAGTATACAAATCTCAGTTTTTCCTTAAATTTTAGTTTGTTTTTCCTGACGCTTTTAAAAATTACTGTGAATTTTTTACTTTTGAACTCTCAAAATACTAACTAGATAATTCGAGAACTCGAAATATTTGTACTGTATCATAAGCTGAAGAGACTTAAAAAAAAGAATATGTATCATTGTAAAATCAATACATTTGTTCTGTTCGGAATCTAAAACAGTGTCTGTATATTTATTATTTTTTTAGATTTTTTGGTGATAGTATGAAGTAAGAACTATATATATATGGGATACTTTGTTTTAAATTTTCGAATCCTATTAGCTATAAAAATTGAACATTTTTTTTGCATTATACAAACTAATTTTTACAGAAATACAAAAACTATGACGTACCGAATTGTTTTTAAAAAAGCATTTAGTTTAAACGTATTTGGGGACAGCAAAAAATCGTATGTGGTCCATAGGACATATTTAATATCTACCAAAACAAATTTGGACAATCGTCATGAGAGACCGGTGGTGCTATATGTGCAACTCTTGAAAACAATACATTTATCCGCAAGTACCTAGGCTAGCCTAGTAGCCTAATCTACCTATAAGTATCGTATCCTCCATCGTTTATCTACGAAATAACGAAAGAAATATTATAATGTTATTCATGATAATAATATTATAGGTATAACCTGTACGCTTTTCGATTCCAGCCACAAAAGCGAGCATCACGTAGCAACGCAATTTATTTATAAATAATTATAAACAGTATACATTTGGAATAAAATTGTGTTCAGTACTTTACAGACGGTCAAATGGACATTTTCAAAATTTATTGCGAGCCGGCGAGACTCAATACCAACACATAAAGTCATAGAGACGATCCGGGATCGAAGTTTACCGGGACTCCCTCTATTTTACATAACTATATACATGTACAGGACACCCAATAAAGAGATGATCAAACTTCAAACAAATATATACATAACTATCGTTTAACGAAAAGTTTACAAATATTTGGTTGTTGTTTGCTTTTTATTGGATGCCCTGTACATATTTTCTGCAGGTTCATCATTCAACTACCTATGTGCACAGTTCTTCAAGTCAACGGACTATGCACTATTGCTCAGGTCGTATAGATTATTCAGTACCTACCTACCTGGTCCTTAACGCAGTTTTGCTAGGAGTTTATGACTCCCTCTATTTTGCATAACTATATATATGTACAGGACACCCAGTAAAGAGATGATCAAACTTCAAACAAATATATACATAACTATCGTTTAACGAAAAGTTTACAAATATTTGGTTGTTGTTTGCTGTTTATTGGATGCCCTGTACATATTTTCTGCAGGTTCATCATTCAACTACCTATGTGCACAGTTCTTCAAGTCAACGGACTATGCACTATTGCTCAGGTCGTATAGATTATTCAGTACCTACCTACCTGGTCCTTAACGCAGTTTTGCTAGGAGTTTATGACTCCCTCTATTTTGCATAACTATATATATGTACAGGACACCCAGTAAAGAGATGATCAAACTTCAAACAAATATATACATAACTATCGTTTAACGAAAAGTTTACAAATATTTGGTTGTTGTTTGCTGTTTACTGGATGCCCTGTACATATTTTTTGTAGGTTCAACATTTAACTACCTATGTGCACAGTTCTTCAAGTCAACGGACTATGCACTATTGCTCAGGTCGTATAGATTATTCAGTACCTACCTGGTCCTTAACGCAGTTTTGCTAGGAGTTTATGACTCTCTTTTTGATGTAAATATATATAGGTACAGGACGCCCAATAAAAAAATTATCAAACGCTAAACAAATATACAGATATACTTACAACTTAAAAGTTAAAAATAACGACTTAAAGTTTTTTAATTTCAAATATTTGGTTAGTGTTTGCTTTTTATTGGACGCCCTGCACATATATATCTTTTGTAGGTTAAACCGTGTACGTGGTTCTTCAAGTCAACGCACCACTATTTGTCAGGTCGTATTCTAGTATGAAGACTTGCACTTGGTACCTATGTGGTCCGGATTACAATTTAGCTAAGGCTTGCATTTTAAGTGTGTATAATAATATATAATTGTACAGGACGCTCGATAAAGAGATGGCCAAACTTTAAACAAATATATAACTTACATTTCAATTTTTCTTTCAAATTGTCAATATTCAAATATTTGGTTAGTGTTTGCTCTTTACTGGGGGCCCTGTACATATGTTTAGTAGGTCTCACCTAAACGTGGTTCTACATGTAATAACCACACTACCACAATATATTATGGACTTGGTAAAGTCGCAAGCGGAGTATAATATGTACCTATACATTGATGAGTGGAAAATGGAAGCCCGAATTACTTCCGGTACAACATTTGTGAATGAAATTTATGCTTAAATTTTGTAATTTTTTTTTTTAAATTTTATTTCAATAAATTTCAGTGAAGCGTCGGCCCGTCCAGCAGATCCAGTCACCGGACGCGCAGAGTGATTGGAAGTCCTTCGGGCTTCCGGTAAATGATTTAATCACACTGATGTTTCAATTTACATACGAGTAAATCTTTGTTTTGTTTATTTTTTTGTTTTTTGGTGCTACGTATACGACTGTTGTCAATATTATTGTCATAATCGGACTTTGGGAAAATGGGCCTACGGATTGGACTGTCGTCTGAAGCAAGGCAAATTGTACAAATTAATCATTAGTTTCGAGTTGGTACTTACTAAATTTCAACAGTGTGTTAAAATTATTACAAAAACTTACATAACAATTAAGTTGATGGAAATAAACAAAATATTATTACTAAATAAATGCATGTTCAATCTTTTCATACCTATACCATGTATAGGGCGAATGCCGAATGGTAATTATGTTATAACTCATATAAGTAAACACTAGTGAAGTCAGCGACCAGAGTCTCAACGTCTCAATAGTCAGCTAGTGTAGGTATCCATACAAAAAGAAATTAAGTAGAAGCTAGAAGGTAGTTCAGTAAGTTGAATCAATGTTTGCCGAAAACGTTATCGTATATATAAAGTATAATAAAAGACATTAATACTTATAAGGATCAAAAGTTAGCTAATGGTTGTATAATTTCAAAGATAATGCAATATATCGATTTTATATTAATATTGAATAATATAATTTTATTATAATATATATTATATAATTGCAGATTTGTATATTCTTTTATTTGTTCAGGTCTATCAAACTAATTTTTATTGAAACAAAAACTATGACGTACCCAATAGTTTTTAAAAAACAATTAGTTTAAAGGTAATTGGGGTCTGTAAAAAATCGTTCTTGGTTCATTGGTACTTGTAAAATGTAAATTATGAATGTTTGAGAAAAATATATAAAAAAAAATGCCAACGGCACGTAGTGTTCCCAAGCGGTCACCCATCCAAGTACTAACTACGCCCGACGTTGCTTAACTTCAGTGATCGGACGAGAACTGGTGTATTCAACGTGGTATGGCCGTTGGCGAAGAAAATGTAGTATTTTATATTATTTAAATATGTTGTCTTTATCACTTATTTTCAAAATTATGTTTATGGATATAGGTAATAATATTATATTTACCTACAATTTACAACATTTATGATTATGTACACGATAATTATTATACATCTAAATTTGCGCAGTGTTGAGTAAATTACTTTTAAAAAGTAATGAAATTACGTTACTCGTTACTTTAAATATTTTTATTTTTGCATTACCTAGAATTATTTTTATCACGTTACATTACTTTTTCATTAATAAAGTACTGCGTTACAAATAACTTTACTTTTTTTATCATTTTTTTTAACCATATTCAATTCATATGATTTAATTATTATTTACAAATGTACCTACAATCATCTCACCTATTTATGGCTATATCGTCATAAGTTATAAATCATAATTAATTTTTATTTGTTAACATTGTTCAACATGGTTATTGATTAACTTTGTATATTGTATGTTAGTTTTGTACATACCATGTAGAGAAGATAATATAAGTACATATTATAATCTTCTCTACATCGTGGACCATGGTACACAATTACACACAATTCACAATGAGGAAATTCTGTAGTGGCAAACGTTTGATAACGGAGAAATTCGGAACGTCCGATTGCTAAATGAAGCTGTGATCACCATGATCCAGCGTTTGGTCTGTTTAGTTCTAGTAACCAGAACCGTGGTTGACTTTGTTTATATTTTTGCCGATTGTTATCACTATTCATTATCAGTCCAGTGGCGTCCGCAGGATTTTTCAATGGGGGGGGGGGCTTGAAAACTAGTTACAAATTTATTTTTATTTTGTCCAGTCTAATAATTTCATACGTTTATTTGAGGTATTTTAAAATGTTTGTGACTTTTCAACTTTTCTGGTAGAAAATATGCTCTTATCATAAGCTTCGATGCCCAGTGTATGTTTTTGGAAGCAAATTGGATCTAGTTGGTACTTTTAGGAGGTCGAAATTGAATCTGCTCAGTGCTTTTAAAAGTACCTAATTGGAGAAAAAAAATGAAAACTTATTTAAATTGTTTGGTAGGTAACAGTAGCTTGGGTAGTTGTTTATACCGTCCTCACTTGGATTGTATTTGATTAATTAAAATTTTTTTTTTATAAATGTCTATAAAAAATTATTTATCCGGTCAAAAAGCTTAAAAATGTAATACGTAAGTTTTTTATTATAGCTAAAATATTAACGATACATATGCATTTAAAGTTCAGTACAATTTAACCACGGTTAATTTTTAGTTCAAAACTTATAAAATATGTACATCTAAGGCTAGACAATTTAATACAAGGTCTTTCGTACAATAAGTAGTTCATTCTTTTACCGAAAAATTATAGATAATTTATGAAAATTGGTATGCAAATACAATGTTTTTTCAAAAATGAATTCATTCTGGTAAGTCATATATGAAATTTACGTCTTGCTTACTATAGTTGACAGTTTAAATTTGATTAATATTTTTTTTTTAAAGTAATAATAATACGGCAATGGGGGGGCTTCAGCCCGTTAGCCCCCCCCCCTGCGGACGCCACTAATTATCACGAATTATCGCGATTTACTTTTTATGTCATACACCACGATCGCGGTTTAACAAATACAGCACTAAACCAAGGGCTCACGAATTTCTACCTTTTCAACGTTTCAAACGTCGGCGTTTGTTCTACAAAACGTTTGCCGCTACAGAATTCCCTCAATGGCATGGATTTGGTATCAAAATATTTGTTTTAAAGGTCATAAATCTTGGTATAATAAAAATGATTCCGAGCGAGGAGTGAGGACGGTCTGTCTGCAGCGGTCAGACTATAATAATATAATCAATATAATATTATTTAATATGAAATATTGTTATAATTATGTAATACTGGTGGCCGGGTGGGAATATATTTTAGCAACTAATTATTAAAATCGGTCAGGTCAGTGAATCAAGATGACGTGCTGAGGCGACACTAATATGTACAACAATCCTGTTGTCGTCGAGAGCGTAGGTAGTCGTAGTATAGGTACTGGCATTGATTATAAATAGGTTCTAACTACTAGGTAATAGGTATATAGCAATATAATATAGTATTTATAAATTATTATAATCAATGTCACCATGTAAGACGTTTGTACTCGAGAAGCGACGATCGTAGTACACTAGTACGCCGTACGCGGCCTAAGTAGGTACTTATTTTTGATTTATTTTATGTTTGTTTTCCAACCTAAGACTTGTGTTTGAAATTTTGAATATAAATTAGTGATTTAGTCTTTTAATTCTTACTTTTTAAAAGGAACAGCAGTCAGCACCGGGATGTACGTATAGGTAGGTACTATGTGTCAATGAGGTTTTATTAAACTTAATGGCGCCACGGTATCTACCAATATTATATTGTAATATTTAAGTCATTCCAGCCTATAAGGGACAAACGTAGAATTGACATGCACATATAAGTATATCCATCGTACCTCACAAGTTAGTTGTGCCATTTTAATTTATTTTTGAGAAAATTAGGTATAGAGACTAGAGAGGCATAGAAGGTGTTACCGTGTGTCACTCAGGGGCAAATTGGTAATAAAAATTGGCCTCAAGGAAACGGAAAATTCGACCTAATAATAAAATATTTAAAAGATATCGGCCCAAATTTATTCAAGTAGTCTAAATTTTCACCAGGCCCAGACGGGGATCGCCTACCCTCTACCCTAGACAGTCCGGCGTCCTCCCCTGGTGTCACTTTAACTATATTTGTAATTCACACCCACCTCAAGTGACGGCCAATAATTCAATAATTAATATTAATTATTTATACAAATATTAAGTGAAAAATTTGACGTTTAAATAAAATAAAATACAGAAGGATCGTCGCCAACGACCATACCACGTTGAATACACCAGTTCTCGTCCGATCACTGAAGTTAAGCAACGTCGGGCGTAGTTAGTACTTGGATGGGTGACCGCTTGGGAACACTACGTGCCGTTGGCTCTTTTTTTTCTACTTTTTTAAGTAGAAGTTTTTGACAATACGTCATCGCCATAAATAACGTACTAGATTGCTGAAAAATGAGTCTATAGTATTTTGATGCCAGGACAGATAAATTTTTTGAATAGCAATATGTATATCAATTTGGAGTAATTGACAATACAATTAATTTAGTATTTTAAACACAATTGCATCTATACGAAACTCAATCGAACGCAATAATATTTTCTAAAACAATAGCCTTTGGTAATTTTAAATTAATAATTTATAATAAATAATTATATACAAAAATAAATTACAAATGGGTCAAAAATAACAAAAAAAAGAAAATATTACAAATAAATAAATTGAGAAGATTCAATAGATAGGTAAATTATGTATACAATATTTTTACAAGCAATGTAATGTATACATGTATTAAAATTTATAATCTTATGATCTGTCCGATAAGAAAAAACTTTACATGTCGAAGCGATCGAAAATAATTATTACTGTAAAAATACAAACTAGGTTACGTCTACGAAACACAGCGCGAATAGATTTTCACAAAAATTATATTATTATTATTGTAGCCTATTCGTATCACAGAAACAAACCATAAAACTAAAATAAATCGACTTTACGATGACAAACATAAAAGTTTTAAATATAATATAAGGGAGTGGTTTACGAAAACATGTTTTGATAAAAATCAGTTTTTGTGCAATGAATTACATATTAAAATAGACGAGCAAAAGTCTGGAGAGAAATATAAAGTTAGAAATTATTTTCATAGTTATATCATTTAGTAGGTACATAATAATATAATATTTTATATTAATAAAATAAAATCAACATAATATTGTAGGCCGAAAAACGACGATTTCAGTATTATAATAGAGGTGTACCTACGTCACGTAGTGAATCGGAAACCCGTTTTGACCGTCGTAAATAATATGATAAGTACGTATCGTTGCTCCCGGTGATGATATCACTCGTCGCGCTATAAAAAACCCTCCCCCCCAAAAACAAAAACTTTTCGTCGGAACACGACCCAAGTGGCGTATCGTCGAAAAGATAAATTTTACGAATACGTCTTGAGAACTTTTAAAATATATAGACAACTCAGTTACCTATACATAACATGACGAACAGTAAAATATTATATTATTAAACGAGCTAG
The DNA here is from genome assembly GCA_949089665.1 of Macrosiphum euphorbiae. Taxonomy (NCBI): domain Eukaryota; kingdom Metazoa; phylum Arthropoda; class Insecta; order Hemiptera; family Aphididae; genus Macrosiphum; species Macrosiphum euphorbiae. The sequence goes on along the minus strand of CARXXK010000004.1, from coordinate 44,755,034 downwards.
GCCGGTACGCTCATTTCCGTTACACCTTCCACACGGTTGCTTCGAGCTCGCCCGCCGGGGATTCTATGTACCGTTTTTGAGGGGGAGGGGCGACGGTGCTGGTTAGGTCCCAGTCGTTTATTTTGTTGGTGTTCCTTTCACTGGTTTAACAGCGTGTTGGTCACCTCCGAGATGGACAACAGAGGACTGCAGTCCTGTGATTTAACCGGGACTGAGACGGACTCGGGTACTGCGCCGGCGCCGGCATTACAGCGGTTTGGTGGTGAGCAGTGTGATTGTACAGATGATAGTAGTTGTTGTGGTGGTACGGATCGTGATGATAGGCATCGACCATGCTGCTGCTGCTGCTGCTGCTGTTGCTGCTGCTGCTGCTGCTGCTGTTGTTGTTGTTGTTGTTGTTGTTGTTGTTGTTGTTGCTGCTGCTGCTGCTGTTGGTGGTGGAGGTGGTGTTGTTGGTGGTGGTGGTGTTGTTGTTGTTGTTGTTGTTGTTGCTGCTGCTGAAAGGAATACAAATCGTTGTGGTCATTGTCACAATTAGGCCCTCCGCACACGAAGCTACTAAAAAGAAACTAAACTAGTAAGTGATTTGAATCACTATAAAATCACAAACTGATTACAGACGCGGCTCCGCACACGAAGCTACTCATTAGTGACCAAAATCATAAATTTGCACAACGAAATGAGCGCGTAGGTACTATAAAATAGGAAACTAGAAACTCAAATAGCTAGGATACTGGGAAGTCGCGTCGCTATCAACTAGTTTACAACTCGTCGTAGACAAGTTACTAACAGGTAGCGTCGTGTGCGGAACTCCACTTGATTAAATTGCCAGCAACGCAAAACAAACTTATCAGTAACTAGAATTACTAATCGGTTTTATTTAGGTATCTCCGTGTGCGGAGGGCCTTAATGTTACTCGTTTTTGATCATATTTCTATCGTCTAAACTAAATATACGGTACATTTTTTACGTGCTTTATATCCATTTATTTATATAAAAGCTACGTGAACTTAGCCTTTTAGATAGTTTTTACATGGTCAATTATTCTGAACTTGTGAAGTACATTTTTATTTGTTTAAGGCATACCGCTTTTTTGTTTAAACAATCGTCAAACTATTGATAATAGATATCCCAGTTTGAGTATCGAAATCATAATCATAATTAATAATAAATAGAATAAAATGTACACAATATTTACATGTACCTATTTAAAACTAATATTAGGTACTCTGAAAATGCCTTTGAATAAATTAACTTAAACATTTTATTATTGTTCATTTTTATTACCTAAGTACCTACTTTAAGTGTTCTGTGAGCTATTATAACTTATAATGTTTACCAATTACGATTTACTTATTGTAGAAATTAAAAATATAATTGTATACTGTGGTCAATGGACAATTATCGTATAATTGCAGTAAAGCATGATTTATGCGCAGCGCGATCGGATTAGAAAACTAAAAACAATTAATTTCAAGAAAAAATACCTATTATTATTTAAAAACTTAAAACGCATGTTTGCTGAAAACTCGCTTCGAGTTTTTCATGTTAATAGAAAATGATTTGATTTTTGGATTCGATCGCATTGCGCACGATTGTGCTCAAAAATAAAAACACTCACTGGTGGTGGTGATAAGCATAGAAGTGGTGCGGTGGAGGTGGTGGTGGTGGTGGGTGCGCGTGCGGGGGTGTCCATACCTCAGGGCCCCCGGTCATATGATGCTGCTGATGATGATGGTGGTGATGATACTGGTTTTGGTGATGGTAGTGATGGTGGTTAGCGTACGCGGCTGCCGCTGCTGCAGCCGCCGCAGCCGCCACCGTCGGACTAGGCGGTGTGTCTGGCATGTCCGCTTGTTGATGAGACTTGCAAAGCTGGTCGGATGGACTTCCGGTTGGTGGCTGTTGCGGCGCGGGTGGTGACATTTTCTTCCGCTGCACGTACGGCGACGGTGGATGGCCGTTGATCTGCGGTGACGTCCTCGGATCACCACCACCGTCGCCACCGGCACTACCACTACCTACATTCCCAGTAACGCTGGCACCACCACCAGCACCACCGTTAGCACAACCAGCACCACCTCCTCCCGTTCCACTGCCACTGCCGTTAACACCGCCGCCAACGCCGCCGCCGCCGCCTCCGTTATTATTATTAACACCGTTGCCGCCGCCGCCCGGCGATTGGTTGGGCGGCGACGACGACGAAGAGTCCCCAACACACGTGCCCCACATGAGTACCGTTTGTCTGGGGACGTCCGAATCTGACGATTGCATTCCGTATTCGGATTTTGAGTCTTCGATTTTTAGACCATTCGGCACCGGTGGCGAGGAGCTCTTCGTGCGGAACTGAACGTCGCACAATGGCACCAGGTACGGTAGACCGGCGGCGGCGGCCGTGGACGTGTCCATGTGACATTTTCCTATGTTGTCTTCGCCACTCTGTTGTTGCTGCTGCTGCTGGTGGTGGTGATGGTGGTGGTGTAGGTGTTGCTGCTGTTGTTGCTGGTGATCCATCGACACCACTGGCGGCGATCCGTATAGCTTGTCACCGCATTCTCTGCCGCCCACAGTCGCCGTCGTCACCGTGGTCAGCTGATCGTATGTAGGCAGACCACACTGCACGGGTCCCCTGGGACTTATGTCCAAAAACCCATTGCCCATGTATGGTGTAGTGGCCGGTGTGTGATATTCGGTGTAATAGTTGCCCAAAGGCCTGCAAAATTAAATAACGAATGGCGTACATTAACGAGGAATAAAAATGTCTGGGAAAAATCTCTAAGAACGTTCAATTCCTTTTATCCTTTGATAATGAATTTATTCGGATTCGGATTATTATTTGTTTTAAGTATAGGTACTTAATGAATATATTTTTAAAAACTTGTAGATTTTTTTTATATAATTTAATGCTCGGCACGAACAAAAAAGGCAAAAACTCCTATTGTTAGGCGCTACTGTTCATAGTTATAACTTTATTGGTCAATTAATTTTAGTGTATAATATGTATGTAAATTAAATTTAGAATGAGTAGTTTTTGAGTTATTTAAGTTTGTGTATTAAGGGTGATAGTCCTTAACAATAGTTTTACATAGAGATAGAATATAAAATATATGTAATAATATACAGTCTAGTACTTATTACACATGGGAATTTATTACAAATTACAAAATGTTGATAAATTATTATTAATTATCTACTATAATTTTTTCAAAGCTATTATCATCGAAATATCCTTAAAGCTCAGTAGAAACTATTTATTCAAATTTTGATTTAGATTCGTCAATATTTTAAATAAAAATCATCTGATAAACAGTGAAGAGTTTTATTTTTTGAAAAGTAGGTTGTATCATATGATAATCTTAAATTATATAAGAATCTAAGTATTCAAAAATATTGTGTTTAGTCTTTAAGTGTTTTAAAAAATTAAAAAATCAGAAATTGAATAAAATTATTAGAGGATAAACAGGGGGAGGGGTGAGCATGCTTAGTGAATTACCATATAGATAATATTCCTACTATATAGGAATAGGTATATCTCGATATAACTATAGTTAGATTAATAATGTTGTAGGGTAGATATACTATGAATGAACAGACAAATTTACAACGTGTAATATAAAATCGTTTGGTATTTTTTTTTATAAACTCAATTATTACTAAACATTATATTATTTTACCTATACTGGAACAGGTTGTCTGTAGCCGTCAGGTACGGTATTCGAGTGTCGTAGAGGGTCTGATGGAAATTCGACTGATGGTATCCACCGTTATCAGCGACTACTGCCCCGTTGTAAGGTCCGGCCGAGTACAGCGCCGCCGTGTTTAGGTTCGTGTAAAGGACGTCGGCGGTCGGCGGCGGTACGGAGGGCAACGAAGGCGCCTGGACGGCCGCCGGATATTCGACGGCCACGGTTGCCGCCACCGTTGGTGCAGGTGTCGCGGTGCTCGCCGACAGTTTCCGCTTCGTCCGGCATGTCGACAGAAAGTCCCGTAGGTGCGTTTTGTACCGGCGCCTAGGCTGCGACGGTTGCGTTTGACCAGCCGACCCGGTTGTACCGGAACCGGCGGTGGACGCGGCGGTGGTGGACGTCGTCAGCGAGCCGGACAGTTGTTCCGAGTCGCTGAAGTAGCTGTTCGTCAGTCCCGCGTCCAAGTAACTGACCTTAAAGTCCATGGTTCGCTTGCCCAACAAATCGCGGCCTTCTTCTTCCCTGTATACGGGACATGCAAGAGAACGATGCTATATTGCCTATATTATATTATATTGTTTGTCCGCATTTCATTAAACGCGAGGCGTAAATAGCATCATGGGCGCATAGCGTTTACGCTAAACTATTAATATATACCAGTACCTATACTCTGTCCAGCGAGAGAACATGCCGCGGACCGATCTGTTCTTCTGCGCATCACCACGTGACACGCTGCCTTTGAGTAATCAGTTTCGATGGTAGGGTGACGTGGGGTGATGCGCAGAATCGGAGTGTTTTCTTGCTGGTCAGATGATATATATACATCTTTATTAGTTCAGGTAGATACTTACATTAAAGGCCTGTGCGTGCCTATCACAAAGTCAGGTTTTGAGTTTTTATAAACCAGTCTGGAACTAGTTTGCAGCCATTGCCATGTGCCCGGTTTGGTCTGCACCCTGTATGCAATCATTCCTGATGCTCCAGTCTTCAACACTAAAAAAAAACGATATGCATATTTACTTTACTATAGATCTATAACATAATGATGCGATTCTGTGATGGACTAAAATATATCGTTATAATTAAATATTCATTATGAATTTGAATATTTATTTTTTATATATTTATTTTTTTTTTTTATTATCAATCTAATATTGTGTTATTTGTAACAGTGTAAATTCGTAAATGTGTATAATTTTGTAAGTTGTGGATACCTACATCTACATGTACCGGAAAATAATCGTTTTTTAGTAAGCTACTAATATTATTTTATCATATATTTTTAAAGGACTTACAATTTCTGAAAAAAAGAATATTATACTATTATTGTTGGTATTTTTATATTTTTTATTTAATGTTAAATACTTAGATGTATTTAATATTAACCAATACGTATTGAATACAATCTACATTATTAAATGCAATGTTTAAGAGGAAGAAATTAGGAAACGGCAAGCGATACACTCCGCTCAGATGTAATGAGGTTTCTACAATTATAAGTAAAATCAATACAATGGGCCATAAAAACATTAACACTGAACATCTTTGTTAATAACGTATTCAAACATAGTACCATGTTAGCATACAATAGTAATAATAGTAAAAATAATGACGAATTGACGAATGCTATATTGTTACCTATACTATTTATCAATATATAGTCACAAAATCACAAAATATATTTGGTTACAACGCACCAGGCCTGAGATTGAGTTTTTATTACGAGAAAACCTATAATGATTATAAGTTTAGTTTTTGGGAGATTAAGTGAAACATAATAAGTATCACGTATTTCTGTATCTGAGGTATCTGGATATCTGGTATATATACACCAGATGTCGAATTGCATATTATTTACTATTAACGTAAATTATATTACATAAAGTATTGATGTGTTTAAATGAATAATAATATGAAACATTTAATATAAAAACACTTACGTTCTTGATGGGCGCTGGCGACGTACGCTAAATCATCATAATGGACTAAGTCGTATCCTCCCATATTAGCGAGTTCGGAATCACAATAACCTAATAATAACTTGCCTCTGAAAAAATATTGTATGTTCAATTGCATGTTATAATATCATTATGGTTAATTATATACTGCGGCACAGCGAAATTCCATTATCTCAAAATGCATTAGCTAGCGTTTTTGAACTTCTAACAATTATAGGGCAGTTATTACCGTTATTGGTTTGCAGGATTTTGCAACACTATTTGCTCTCAAAATTAAAAATACATGGGGAGGTTCAGCTTAGAATATAAATGTACCTTTTTATGATTGACCTATATTTTTAATTATAATATCAAAAACCTTACGAATTGATAACAATAAGATATAGGTAGTAAACAATATCTTTGTTTCTTATTTTTTATGACTTTAAATAATGTAAATAAATATTTTCAAAACGTTTGTGAATGCTAACAGATTAAAACAATTTCTCTTTTGTATAGGTAGGTAATATAATATTGGAATAATATTACATGCGCTTTATATAGTAAATAACTTTTTAAATTATGTAAATCATTTGAGAAGAGTAAATTTAAATTTTAAAAATATGCATACATCAGATTTGGCTTTGAAAATGAGTTGAAAAATGTATAATATCCGAATAGCTATATCTGCATGACTGCATATTATAACAAACACACAAAATAAAATAATGAGGTATAATATAAGATAATTATAATTTAAAAATATATAAATGAAATATATGTCAAAATTAAACCAAAAAATTAATGTAGATGACACAAACCTTTGGTCCATAGACACTAGGCTGAGATCTAGTTTATGTTTACTCTTAAACATGACTTCCTTGTGCGGTATTTCAAGTAAAGACGGTGGGCCGAACGGCGTGCATAGCGCGAAAAGGCCCAATGGTGGTGGTTCGTCTGACTTGCGGTTTTGGCCATGAATTACTTTGATCCGTCCGCGGACGTCTAGTCTCTATCCATAAAAAATAAAATAAAAAAAAGGTTACATTTATTATTATCGTATTATTGCACACATGAAGAAGACACGACAAAATGGGACTGCGTACATAATTACGGTAATTGTGTTAATATGCTATATTTTATAATATTATATGTTATTCATTACTATTATTACTGTCGTTTTTGTAATTTTATTTTACCAAAAAACCGGAAGTGTTGTCCAACAGACACCGGAAACGGATGGTGAAACTACGCTGCAACAGACGGCCGTTATCCGGGTGCAAGGCCTCGTGCAATGTGATGGACGGAGACGGCGACCCCGGTTCCGTGGGTATGGCCGAATTCCACATGAGCTGTCTCTGCAACTCTTCTCGGTCCTCGGAATGCACTAGTTCGTACACTGATTGGTGAACGATGTCGGACTGTGAAATCAAACCAGACGATAGCGTTATGACAAGAACATAGGTAATTTATAATATATTATGATGACGACAACAACATGGAGATCTTGAGAAAGAACGTCGACGTTTAAACTATCGTTTTTAAATCGAATTCTAAATGTCATATTTCAATACACGACATAAATAACGTATTTGCAGTAATTTTGAATAAAACCATTGAACAAAAGTAAAAACATGCCATACACTATATTTTTGCACATTTTTATTTGTGTCGTTTTTTCAGTACCTAGATACTATAGAAAAAATACTTCGAATACACAATTATTCTTTTTTAATTCATATATAGACAATTGCATATTGCTCATTAATAGTTATAGTAGACAGAGCTACGGAGTTGGTTGTTTAATCATATTGTGGTTGAAGTATCAGACTTTAAAAACATTTACGCATAATATACCACAAGACGCGGCATTAAATTTAGGTATAGTGTAATAAATGTACTGTTTTTTTTACCTAGTAATTAGTTAATAAGTATTTATTATTAGGTTTTCTTTCAAAAATTGTCAAGAGTTAATACATATTTTTGGGGGATTTTTTTATTTATTGTGCATCCTAACCTTTTTTTTTTAAAAATCTAACATACAATTATTATACCTATACGGTTGGTAGAATAATTTTTTAAATACGGTCGTCATGCATATTCATATTAATTCGTCGTAAAATGTTGGCTCACTTAAGTTATAAAATAAAATAAAAATGATATTTTGTACCTCTATGTGTCTACTATCTATATTATCAAAAAGTAGAAAGTATTACAATTGGAACTGTGAGTAATAATAATTACCGGATTAATATTAAAATGCACACACAGTTTCAGGAAATACGGTTCACTAACCACACCATGTTCTCTAATTTCCCTTTGGTTACTCCCACCTCTTACCTGATATCGAGTAAAAATAAGATACAAATCAGTGAATAATTTTCGAAATTAGGCTTAGCATTATCAAAAAAATCAATGACAATTTACGAAAAGTATTGGTATGTGTTCAAAATGTACCTATTTACTTTTTATAATTGTAAGTTACTTTCAATTTGAATATTTGTAACTTGTGGAAAAGTGGATCAACAGTGTTTGAAAATGCGATAAAATGTCTATATTTTCTTTAACTAGCTTATGACACGAACATTGATATTATTCAAACACGTTACATTTAATCCATGTTAATTTTAAAATAAATATCCTTAATAAGTATAATTATCTAGTAGGCTACTATAGATATTTACATATATGATTAATTAACTACAACTTCTTTAACTTTTGTTTACAAAATACCTATATTTTTTTAGGAGAAATTATATTTAATTATAGCTCTAATTATTTTATAACTGAATTATCATTCCAATAAAAATATATTAGGTGTAGAATATTGTATACACTTGACTAGAATAACCAGCATAAATAGCATAAACCGAGTAATCACCGTGTTGGACGTTGGTGTATTTAATTTTATAACCATATTATTCAATTTTTTGAATAACTAGTCCTTAAATTATATTTTTATTAAATAAAATAAATCCTGTTCTGAAGGGTTCTATCGATAGGTGGCATTTTCATCATTAATGTTGTTAAATATTATAATAGTCTACCTATATACTACTAATTACTATATGATGTGTACGGTGTCATATTTTCTTATTGTGTTGACAAATATGGGTACATTGTAAGTTTGTCTAACAATAAAAATTATTGGTAGTTAAAGAATAAACTAAGTGAAGCCTAAAATATTAAAATCGTTTTTATTCTTTGAGAAGGTCGTTTAAAAAAAGATAAATACTTTGATTACTTTTATTTATTTCGAGGGTCATAAAACTGGTAGCACGGTAATTTTTGATATAGGTAACCGATCATGTTATATAAAACTAAGTCCTAAAATTAGTTCTTTAAAATAAATTTTACCTAAATAAATTACACAAATAACTCTATTGACCATATTATACAAGGTGCAGTAGCGACTGTTATACCTTTAAAGATTTTGTAGGGAGTGTGTACCTGAGTAAACCCTATTACTTGGTGTTGCTTTAGCTACACATTGGAAATAAGGGGAACATAATATTCAAAGAAAAATATTCAATACATTTTGGCGGGTAGGTAAAACTATGTCTTGTGTTATATGCCCACCACTATAGTGACTATAGAGACGCTTGTTTTACAGAATATAATAACGCCTGTATGTAGGCGTCTTATCTTAGATATTTTGCTTATACGCGACAAGACTGTAGTATCGGTCCTGTCGGCAATTCAGTCTAGAACTCGACTCATTCGAGCTAAGTAGTGAGCTTGTAGTATAAATCATATTTTTTAAAACTAATAAAGTATAATATTCTCATATAAATCTAAAACGTGTATTCTTTTTATTAATAAACTATTAAACAACATTTGATTATCACCCGCTACACAGAGAACGGTTTCAACAAATTGTCGTCTTCGGATACAACCAGGGACACAATATAAAATATAACAGAACATCACAGGCATACGCAGTGGCGTTCATAACACTTGTTAAACCTGAAAAACATGTCTTGGGTGCCACTGTTCACAAAATATGAAAGTTCGATTTATCGCGTATGTTATTAATTTATTAAAGCTTCATTCAAATTGTCTTATCAATGTGGTCTGTAGTTTGGCTGTTATAGGCGTATAGACTCTAGGGCATGAGATAATGGACAATATGGCTTATCGTAGTATATCGCTTATTATAACTTATACGATTTATTTTTACTAATTAAACCTTTGAAAAGTACAAAATTACCTCACCACTCCTAACCAGACATTCTAACTTCAATAGCCTGCAATATATATTTCTGATATCAATATAAAAATTATTCTACATAACAACGAACTAATTTAAATATTCTACAATCGCGGTCGATGTTATCTCTAGAATAGGCCGATCGACAGTCATTATTAGGAAATTTGGTCCGATGGTTGTCGTGTAAATAATAGGTAGAGGTGGCCTATTTATTACTATTTTAAATTATTTCGTGAAGTTAAAAATATTTAATATATTATTATTTTATATTTCTGTAAATGTTTGCAAATATATAACCAAAGTCCGTAACATAATATTGTTAGACTTTCTGATATAATCCATTCACATCTGCAAAGTGGAATGCATTTAAAGACAATAAAAATTATAAATGATTGTGTATGTTAATAATTTGTTATTATAACAATGTTTATTATTGTTGTTAGGTAATAATATTATTTTCTTGTATTGATGTCCAATATTTTTTTCTTTTATTAATGATCATTATTAGATTTAAAAAGCCTTGTAGTTTTAAAATACCAATTGACATAAATACATTTAGCTTATAATATTTACTTCATTGCATACACCTGAGAGTCTCTCGTTTGACGAAAGTTATGCTTTAATAATATTACTTTGTATACAAATGTTATTGTCTACATATGTGCTATAAAATGTTCAATTAATATGTCAGTTAAAAATTAGTACCATAATAAAATATAATTAAAATAACAATAACAATGAAAGTGTCTTTTATACACATAGCCACATATAGGTATATATTGATGTAATATATGGTATGATATATGCGTATATAAGTATATATAGGTAGGTATAGGTAATTTTTTTTTTGTTAGAATACATCTGCATGACCCATTATACAGTACCCACGTGTACAGACGCAGCTGTTGAAATGTTACTATAATATTATTATGTAGATACCTACTTTCAATTTCCATTACACATGTTTATACCAGCATTTTTAATAAATCTAATATGATTATCGGCTATTAATGTATTTTCCCGATATTGGCTTAAATAATTATGAGTTGATTAAAATCAAACGGGTATTAAACTTAACACTGTTATATTAATAAATGAAACATAGGTACGTAGGTATTTCAAAATTAACCGAGACATAAAATTAATATACATCATACGTCATACATATATATTTTTAAAAATTCCAATAAATTTAAGTTACCTGGTGGAAGCCAAGGTAATTTTCTATGGTATGTGTCGCAAAGAAAACCTCCCCGTCACAGGTGAGCATCACCAAAAAGCCATTTAATGCCTGTATGGGATAATAATTAGAGTTTATATTAGAATCATTGTCACGATTAAATTTCGCATTTAATTATTCACTTGTAGGAACATGTCTCCGTCCAAGTACAAATGATGTGGCTCCGGGCACGTCCTGGAACGCTGGTACTGGGAGCTGGTAACATTATTGGCTTGTTCTTCTTTGGACTTGTGCATAGTAACTGTAAAAAAAAAAAAATATAAACATTATAATGCTATTAATCACACCATGAGTAGTAGAAATTATGTCAGTCATCCGTATAACGACTACCTATTATATTAGTAAGTACACCCTCGTGTGATGATTCAATTTGAAACTGATATTTATCTATACTCCAACGCTTACACATGCACGCGCGGTATCATTAGCTATAGAATATGTCGTTGCTATAACATTTTATTCAAAATTTAAATAAGTCCTGAAGCAGCATAAATACAACATTTTTATTTCGTTCACTATTATTCTGTATACATACACATAAAGATTAGACTACGTGCAGGTTAAGCTGGTTCGATCTTCAATATAACTTCAATATAACTTCATATCGTAACTTTATATCACGAATTACACAAAATGTTAATTGAAACCATTATAAAATGTTATTTGGCCAATTGCCCAATACATATTTATCGAGATTTATTTTGTATACATAATACGAACGTATAGAATACAAATTTAAAACCGGTATTCACAACATAAACATTTTAATCAGATTTTTCTATGATTTCCTTGCTGTTTAACCCTAATAAAATCGAAACGAGTGTAGATCTACTCTTTGTCATGTGTTTTAAGTTAACTGCTATAGTAATACTAGTCGATAATTTGCATACCAATGTCAAAATTATCCAGATTACTCGAGGCATGACGTTATAAAATAGCCAGGAACATTAATCCGTTTGTGCATTTTATCCATTCGTTATTGTTTTTTTTTTTTTATGTAGGTGATAGGTACTCCGATTTGAATCATTCAAGTTACTAAACATTATAGCCAACAATTAAAAATCGTAACAATCTCGCCTGGTAGAATGGCTAACAAAAAATTTAATTTTTACGAGTGTTAATATATTTATATTTTATTTCTCGTCTACATGATTAAAATAAAGTATGCCTTATCGTAAGTAATAATATAAAATTTTGGAATTTCTTATCGTACCTACCAACATTTTTTAAATAAGTAAATTTTATATTTTGATTATATACCTTCTTATTTCCCATGTTACATTATCGATTGAAAAATATTAACATGTGTTAGAGGTTTTAAATTGTAACTATTATGTAAAACTAAAAAGATCTTTTAAAGATCTGCGTTTGAAACACAGTAACTATTTTTAGTGTTTTTTTTTAGAATATGAGGTTTCGAAAGCCATTAAATAAAATATTATTGAATTTGAGTGAAATAATAAAACTATTTTCATATGTATATATTTTAGTATGTTAAGTGTCTTTATTCGAGGCATTCGAAATGTTATATTTTATTTTTTTAAACTGTAAAATCATTAGAATTAGGCGTGGGAATATGTAAATTTTTTTTTAGTTTTTATGAAAAATAAATAATAAGTGATCTATTGCATTTTTTTCTCTCCACTGGAGCGCCATGTTCGTTAAAAAAAAAGAACCCTGAAAAAAGCAAATCGCGCGGTGTGTGCTTTGCACAATAAATCCATATAGTAAATAAATAACGAAAAGACAAATAAATAAATAATGATAAAAATTATCGGCCGCCCGCTGGTGATGGCTTATTTACATCCCAAACAAATCGTAACCCATCGGCGCCCCACCTTAAAACGACAACTAACGAGCCTAGTTTATTACCTCTAACTCTTCGGTCTGTATGCATACCCTTTTCATCCTGCTCCCCGTCTCCCTCTCGCTCACTCTCTTCTACACATTTGTTCGTCCTTTTTATCCCGACGGTCTTTCAGTGGTTTTGCTTTAATTAACCGGACGAAAATTATTTATTATTGTGTACACAGCGGTCTTTGCCTGGACGGTATGAATGTTTTATTATTTATGAATTATCAGTTGTACGTATATATTATATTATATACACATAAAAAAATAAATTATAAAAAAAAAAACCATGATTCCGTATGTAATAAAAACCGGATTCATAAACTTTGCCTGTGACGTACGATTTTTATTAAACTTATCGTAGTAACTATACCTATATACTTCATACATGTACGAACATTATACCTATACGCGCCATGTAGTTTTTGAGGGAAACTTTAGCGTGCGTAAGGTGGGGGGGAGGGGCGGTGGCGATGGAATTGCTTTTCTCACCGTGCGACCCGCAACCCCTTTGCAAAGTGACATAAATAGATCACATGTCAGATTTTTGAAATAAAACTTGTGAGGAAGTCTACCCCACCGCTATTGCAACCGCCAGGCAACGCACGTGCGACGACGAGCTCGGCTTTCACATGTTTCATCCTGCACCGAATTTTCGCAGGTAGGTATACACACACACAGTACGTATACATACATTGTATCATTGGCTGCACATGTGGGTGTTGGAGAATTGATGTTGGTAGGTGATAGTGGTGGAAGTGTAAGGGGTGGAGTGGGGTATCGCAAGGGGAGGGTGCCAGCGTCGAAAAACCGTTCGTCGCACGCGATCCCACCGCGGCCGTTTATGTAATCCAGTTACCATGGGCACCTGGCGTCAAAACAAATCATCCCCTATCCACCACAACCACCCCTTCGGTCACAAATAAACGATTTGTGTCTCCCTCGTTCCACTCTCCCACCGCTACCGATCACTTCTCTGGATCGCTGCCGCCACCAGGTAGTACCTACCTGCCTGCCTGCCTTTATATAATATATATATATATATATAAATAAAATACGCATATATTATACATAATATATTATAGTTTATACGTATTACGTATACACATATCGGTACGCGTGCTCGAAAAATAATATTTCGGCGAAATACCACGTAAACTGGATTTCGTCCCCCCTGCAGCCATTGCCGCCGCCGCCGGATATGAAGTCCCAGATACATCAAGGGTGAAGACGTATTATGTTGTAAAAAATTATCGTGGTCATTTTGAACATGACGTTATCCAGCTGCGATCACGGCGTGTTTATTGTAATAAAAATAATATCATATATCTTTTTATGACTTTCGAGATGTTTTATTCCCTCCGCGGTGCATTACCCCGCAACACCACACGACGCGTCCTATTCTTTCTACAATATCGACGTGTGGGAACTGCGTTGTGAATTATGTAGTATATTATAATGATATTTAGTATATGTTTGTATATTATATTATATATTATATATACGTACGTATTATATTATGTGTGTATATATATTATTAGCCCACACGAACACATTATTTAAATGCCAAATGAGAGTAAAACTGTACCTACGTCTGTGGAATTTGCGCCGGTCACCACGCACCGTTTTTTCCATATTATATTGTTAACCGTGGTATTAGATATTATGTTTTACACGTTACACTTATGTTTTGTGAAAATAAATGTTCGTACATTGAATCTATCACCAATTCTGCAGCCCGTTTAAACACATACAATTTAATCATTATTTTTAAATCTCAGCGATTAAAAGATAACGTACAATTAGATTGTTCAAAATTTGAATTACAAATTCAATCGACCAATCGATTGTGTTAACGCACAAGTAAACTGCACTATATCCATTTTGAACGTCGAATTTAGTTTCATTTTATTACAAGTAATATTTTTAAAAATTTTTGAGACACGAATAGATTTACATCTTATAGAAATATATTTTATTTAAGGTAGGTACGCACTACGCACGAGAATCCAATCATTGATTTTTATAATAATTTTTTTCGATACTTTCCAAAAACACAATTTATTGTCCTTAAAGACTTATATTTACGCTTAAGTTAAAATATCTCTCAAAAATCAAAATAATATGAGTACATAATATACCTAATTAAAACATAATTACACAATACAAATATAAAGTTAAGTATTTTAAATACAACTCTTATGTTTAAGTAGATATAGTAGATACATGAAACATTTAAATAAGTAATAGATTCTAGATTTTATTTTGTCTTTTTTATGCCTACTATTCGAGTAATTTTTTTTTATGTTTTATGGTTATTCTAAATTACCAGCTAACTCAAACATTCAGTATATTGGTATAGGTAGGATATTTTAGGATATTAGTTGCATTAATTAATGTACCATGGTGTCCATTGTCCATGAACGCACTAAACACATGCATCTATATTTCATATAATGTATGTATTTATTCACTTAACATTATATAAATATACAATTATAAGTAAATGTACCTATATAATAATAAATTGTTAGATAATTTGATAAAGTAATAATTTTAATTATTCATTTAATACACATATATAATATATTTAATAACTTATTTAATACGAACGTACAAACACACATATTGCGAAAATGTATATAAAAGTGCTTTTATAAATATATTTTTTATCAACTATCGTCAACCCAGATGATTAATCATTGTAAAATGATTGAGTATTTTATAATTTATACATTTTTAAAACCTAAAATGTACTTATAGTTTTAATTATACTTGGAGAAAAAAATTGACAATTTTACAAAAATACACTACTTATTTCATTATACTTATAAATGATATATAAATGTGAATTCTTTGAAGTATAGTTAGTAAGAATATAAAAATAACAAATTATCGCTTTTATTTATTTCATATAATTGTATTATGGTGTTTTAAAAAAAAGCAATAATATTTTTATTTTTAGTGTAAAAACTAGAGGAATATAAAATTAGGAAGACCGTAGGTACCTATACCTACTTCAAAACAAAACTGACATCTGCCGACTTCTATACAATTTTAAATGCAGTGTAGAATATTTAATGTTATCTTAGCACAATAATTATGCATAATCATATAGTCATATAGAGCATATAAATTGTCAGTTATCCAAAATATTACTATTATATGATAATTAAAATAATGAAATATAATATAGAAACGCTATATAGTTATTCCTATTGCTTTTATGAGTCGTTTATTTAAATAAAACGAATATTGACAAGAAACAAATTAAAATAATAATTTAATTTTGTTGAAAAAATTATAGCTTTCTATACAATATGTATAAAAAAACTATACTATAAAAAATATTATTCGAGAACTTCACTAAATAAACATGTACAAATGCCGAACGAAATCAATGACTTATGAGACCACATACAGTTTTGGACGACCATAAAATACAATGTAAAGTAGCTGCTGTGGTAGAATAATCGTATGTATATTTGATCAGTTGCTAGTGTTTCATTCTCGTTACAGCAGAATGCAAGACGTGATACATTACGTGATAATAGTAAAGACATGTGTAATTTATAGCCTCGTATGCATTACGGGAATTTTAGTAAACTGTAGTTAGGTACACCTTACACTGCAGCCGGTGCAGTGAACTGTTACTATATAATATTATTATTGACTATTTTTGTTGTATTTTCTCGGCATATATTATCGTAGGATAAAATACATTCATCATACAGTGTTCAAAAGTATTGACATCGCAAATACGTCCGATTTTGGAATGGAAACCAGAATATTCCCATGTTTTTATACGGTTTCGGTTAAGTTGTTTTTTTTGTCGTGTATAACATGACCGCAAAATAATTTGGTTAGTCCGAAACACAGCTAACACTATATATATCTTCTACATATGTTTACATATACATTAATACGTACGAAAACCTTTAAGTTATATTGTTGACAACTAATTTGCGAAATCAATACAGAAATTGATACTCTAAAATATTCGAATTATAATTAAATCTTTATAGTTTCTACCTTCGGTCATATTAAATTAAGATGGTGGTATGTATAATAAGTAATTACACTATATTTTATTTTACGTATGTAGCCAAACTCATTTACGCCTGTACGTACGTAAAATATAAAATGTCGAGACTACAGTCGATTCATAGAATTATGATGCCATATAAAATAGGTACCAATATGTACAGTAAGTTGCAGTTGCAGTTATTGTTATAATGCGTTGTTAGACTTACATAATAGATTCTCCACCGAAAAAAAAACAATTACAATTTAAAGTAATTAATTTCCAACTAGCTCGGGAAAGAAGGCGTATACCCAGAGGTGGGGGCGATGACATCATCGCGGGGAAGGTAAAAGGAGGTGGGGGAGGGGTTGCCTGCCACCAAAACATCTGGTCGTTTGATTTATATCTGTCATTAGGACATTATACCTATACGGTTTAGGTGTAATTACCAGCGGCCCGCTATCATGTCCCAAACGGTCACACGTCAGCTGCTGCTACAGCAGCAGGGCCAGTCTACGCCGCTGTCGTCTCTCTCTTTATTTTTTTTTATTCTGCTGTCCGTTCAACTGTATAATAATAATTAATACGTATATATACGCGCCTAAGGTATTATTATTATTTTACGAATAATATACGTATACGCGTGTATAATGTATATACAATAAAACACGGGCCGCACACCGACCGGTTTCCTGTGGGCATAACTCACAGTAGCGTTTCTGCACCTAGTCGACGACGCTGTAATGTAAATGAATCTCGACCATTCGGATCAGGTACTACTTTGTTTTGGCGTACCCGAGGGGGTCGCTTTTGCATGGTCACGAAAAAAAAAAACCATTCAAAATACGTAATTTTACTTATTATACTATTATTCATTGTTTTTTGATGTCGTACATGTTACGCGACAGTCATAAAACATTTTGTCCCAGGCGAATAAAAAACCATAAACTAACTTGTTCTATTATTATTATAATAGCACTCAAAGTTTATACAAAGTTGGTACGAAATTATTTTATTTTATTTTTTTATGAATATTCGTATATTTTAATTAGCATTATTCCCCAGAATAAACCACCCTTTCGATAGTCACGGTCCAAAAACTTTTACAAGGGCACCCCGCACATGGCTTAAAAATTACACACCGTATTATAATAATTGACAGGGTCAGCTTGCGAGAATAATTGCCAGCCACCGTCAGGTACCGACTATATACCTAATTTACCTATAAACCGAATATATGTGTCGGCAACATTTCGGTAAAGTTATACAGTGTTTGGAATACGTTTTGATTTGTGTATACATAAATTTATTAAAAATTAAAGTTAACATATTAACGGACATTCAAAATCGCATAATTTTACACAACAAAACTGTTTTTTATAGTAGACCACAACGGTTTTTAATTACGTATTTACATATGAATAACAACAAAAATTATTAATTTTATTATATTGAACAATTTAAAATTGAGTACCTACGTGTATAAGAGTTAAAAAACTGTTATTTCACAAAAAAAATTGTTTTTTATTTGATGAAAAATATAGGCACCCGGATGTTGAATTCGCGGCCTGGTTAACTTCAATGCAAAATATTATTATCATAAGAATGTGTTTAATGTCATGCTGTGTTGACGTGTTGCTTGTGAATATAGATATCCCTCAAGACTTTACTATTGCACCGAACGACATGCACTAGTCCTAGTGCAGTAATATACCGAACAGCGCATTATATTATGAATACCTATATATTTTGGTATGCAGTAACATCGCATAACTGCACAAGTATAGCTTGATGAATTTTCGTTAACCACGTTCTAACAAAAATACGTTGTAACTTATTGTTAATATTTTTTGCTATCTATTGTTATACTATCTAAAACAAATTGTATTCTAATAACATTAAGTACTATCTAAACTTGATTTGATGGCCATGTCACTATGCCAGGAAACTTTATTAAAAAAAAACTAACATACTCCAAGTTCAATAGTATTTTATAAAGCAAGATTTGTGTAAGCCATTGCCCAGATCATATAATAATATATTATAGGGTATTATTATATATATTAGTATAGACACAATGAATTGTAAAAAAAAAACAACACAACTATAAATATTTTATATTGTTTGTATACGATTGAGGATATTATTTCATATTATAGTAGTTTCAATAAATTTTATTTAATATTTAAGAATTAATTACCTTAATTAAATTTTTTTTATGATGACTGTATTCTATAAATGCAAATTCAAAAAGAATGTTTTCCAAACCTTTTTTTCGGAATGATGAGTGGTGACTAATATATACATACTACCAGATATAATATAAAGATTATAGTTCATTATCCGGTAAATTGTGCAGAATGTGTTCACTTTGAGAAGTGATAACGTTGGTTATATAACAGTTTCTAAAACATTAAAATATATATATGAATCTAATATCTATATAGAATAGTATAAATGCATTTAATTATAATAAACGTTGTTATAATAATTAGAATACTGTCCTTCGGAAGACCTGTCTGGTTGTGACCTCTCTCTGAAGGCTGAATTTATATACCTACCATATGCGTAGACGCATTGTGTGTGTGCATTAAATCTTTTTAGTGTTAATTTCTCGAAAATTTAGTATGGCATATATTTCGACGATGATATCTATACGAACTACCATGGATTTATATAAATACATAAATAAAAAAAATATGTATAATATCATATATTTTAGACATTTTTGTTTTTGGTCTTCGTTGTAGTATCTAGGTAATATATTTTATTTACGTAGGGATACTGACAAATTGTACTTCCCACGTGTTGTACTAAATTTTGTGAGATCATATAAAAAGTTTTGTACTCTTATACGGTATAATACTATGTACCTTTATTCAAACACTATTAATTTAACAAATAGTAACAATAATAATTAATAACAGAAACTAGTTTAGTTGGTTTTAATATCGGCAAATGCGCATGCATAATATTATAATAATGTGTATTTGTGTGTGTGTAGGTACTATTGAAACGGCTGCCGGCGTAGCCGTCTGTCGACTCCTGGAATATTGTTTTATTGTGGGACACGATACATTATTGGCTACACAGTCGGAACAAAATTATGTTAGCCACCGTTCGCCTACTCAACCTGTTGTAATGCTCCGTTTTTCATTAATAATTAGCGATATATGCTTGGCTGTAGGACCCCTTGTGGCGGTATACTCATTGATACACATTTAAGAATAATAATAAATGTACCTCTGTTTATATGGCTAGTATTATAATATATAATATTATGATGTATCTACACTATACCTATACTATTCATTTTTTTTTCTTCTTGGGCTTCGTATCATTATTATTCAAAGTGCCCCTCCTGTTCCGTAAACTTGAAGATTGTTGCAGTATTCGCTCGACAGAATTCATTAAGATCGTGTGTACAGTATTTACGAAACCGGACATTTTAAATCGAATATCTCATGTTCAGAAACGGTATATTGTTTATGTTTTTAAAAAAATACTATACAAACGCATTTATTCGCTCGACGTATTCTTCAAGACACATTATGTTGTGTAATGTTAGTTTACTGCGATTAAAACTCATATTTTTAATATCCAACAGAGTGTGTATATCGACTGTATCGTTTATACTTTATGGCTTTTTGTTAATTGTAACTTTCTTCATTATATTACCCCCGCGGCGTTAATAATAATAATAATAATAATAATAACCGTCATATAAACAAAAGGGAACCGACTGAATTACGATGTATTAGGTTATAATATTTTACCACAAATTATATCGTAATTGACACAACCGCATGTACAATCTGTTCAAATGTTTTCTATTGTATTTATAGCCATATAGGTATATATAAAAACGTTTACATAGTAAATATGAATAATGGGTACAAAGTATTACAACTATAATATGTCTATATAAATATATAAAAAAAATAAGTACTTATTGAAAGAGCTATTGCCCTAGAAAATTAAATATAACCTTGAAATTTATTATTTTTACAAATCTGAGGTTTAAAATATTTACTATAGTACCCACTTCCGTACTAACATTTTCGAAATTCTAACTCAATTGAACGTTGTGTATTGTGGAAGACACAATTTGGTGAATTACAAAAAAAATAGTTTGCCTATCATACATTATGTATTGATACATACTCTATGTATATAATAATATAATATATTCTAAATAATTTTCGGCACAGTTTTGTGTCAGTTACGAAATCGATTTAACTCGCGATGTTATGTCGTGACCATTGAAAACACCAGAGATATACACGACACACTGCCTATATATATACATAGGCACGTCTATATATATACACGAGTCACTTAGTGTGGCCTACCCCAATATTTACCATCAAAGGATTACAAAAACGAAACCTTGTAAATCCGATTGACAGAAGCCAAATGCGTGTAGGCCGGTGCCGACCGGCCGGTGATGTGTACCTTTAAATTATAATAGTTCATAATAATAATATAACGTTCCCGGTTTTACTTCTATTCACTATAATTTTTTTCCACAGCGATCTCCCTCTCGCTCTGTAATAATAACAATAACAACAACAACAACAATAATACCGTAAACGCGCAAACCGATCGCGGAGGTTAATCGATCGCTCGCCAATATTAGGTATGCACGCGTATACAATAATAATAATAATGATGATATTAAAATAATATACGAAACGTCAAAACACGCACAAAACCCCCCCCCCGACGCACAAAAACCCCGTCGCACAAAAGCGCGTTGACCAGTGTCCGCCGCCACATAAATGGTGTGTGTACACTTTTATGGTGCGCGCGTGTTAATGTTCCGGTCAAACAGAACGAAATAATGGAAATGTCGTACGTACGTGTGCGCATAATGGACCGGGCGG
The DNA here is from genome assembly GCA_949089665.1 of Macrosiphum euphorbiae. Classification (NCBI taxonomy): domain Eukaryota; kingdom Metazoa; phylum Arthropoda; class Insecta; order Hemiptera; family Aphididae; genus Macrosiphum; species Macrosiphum euphorbiae. The sequence goes on along the minus strand of CARXXK010000004.1, from coordinate 44,733,200 downwards.
CGCGTGTGTCAGCTTTCCGTTGGGGGGTAGTCGCCCGGCGTACATAGTGCATTGCTGGCCGCTTAACGGTAAAATAATGATTATATATGACAATAACTCGCAGTGTCCGTCGCTGTTGTTGTATCTCCCGCGGTCGCGGTCCATTACGTCCGCAGAGCGTTTTCGCATTGTGGCGATTTCGTTCGGAACGAGAGAGACAGAGTGAGAGTGACAGAATGAGAGAAAAAGAGAGGAGAGAGAGAATCTGGATCGTCTCGTCTCGGTGAACCGCTCGATACTGCAGCTCGGTACCGGTTCCGGGGCGGGTGAAAAATACGGCGTTTATATCTATAATAATATATTTAGATACCACCGGATATTCGCGTTGTCGTCGGCAGTGCGTTCCCCAGAACAACATTCACCCACCCACGCATTACAGCCAAAATTTGCTAGTTCCTCCCTCGGCGAACCACTATACTACACATCCCAGTACGGGACATTGACGCTTTATTAAATACTATTAAAGTATCTACTACCTATGTTATGTAAACGAAAGCGGTGTTATAAGTGTACGACATACGTTACGTACGATAATATTGTTATGCGGATACAGTTTTTACGCAAACACCGTGTTATTGGTGTTCGTCCCGGTGGAAAATTAGAGTAAATGGCAGTCGACGAACTCGTAAGATGGGCCTCGAAACACAAGTGTAGTTTAATATAATATTTTTTTAACGCAAAACTAATTTTTAGATTTTGTTTTAATATAACCTCTATCGGCTTTGGAAAAAAAAAAAAAAACAACTGTTAAATCTGTGTTTGACTGAGTTCGTGTTATATTATACCTATATGAATGATGTGCAAAGATAGAGCACGATAATATTTTATATATAATATTATATTTGATCAATACATATAATACTTCATATTATGCATCACAGGAATACAGGATTAAATTAATATTCAACAGAAGTGGTAGGTTTTATTGCGTTGTTTTCTACCCAACCTCGTCGGAAAAATATTTACGTTGTCGTGACTAATAGTAATTTGTAAATAAATATCTAAGTTTCAAATCGTTTTTATAGAATGTAAATATGCAATGATTCACCACTTTCAGATTAAATAATAATCCTAGCCACCCCGTGTAAATCACCTTCATCCAAGGCCAGGGTGTGTAGTCTGCTGCAGCACACCGGGTAGGTTCTATATTTATCTAATTTAATTTAATTTTGTTGAATATTGTATATTTTTATGGATATCGTTTAATCATATTTGATTATATTCGCAATAACAAGGTAACTACTAATACTAGTAAACTACAAGGTGATTTATAAGTCTTCATCCAATTTAAAAAAAATTATAATAATTTAAAAAATGAAGATACAGGGGTAGTCAAGCTTCAATATAGGTAGTGTGATACAAATGTTTTATACGGACACGTTTATCAGATCAGCAAAACAAAAAAAATTAACGAAATTAAACTTGATACTACCTATATCTTATCTTTACAATGGAGTTGGAGTACCTATCGGTAGGGCTGTTCGATTGTTTCGATTAATCGACTGAAGCATCGACATAGGCTATCGGTTGCTGATCTATATTGATTCGCAATCGTATAAAGAATTTTGAATCACTGTGTATTTTCAGAGGTATACTAGCGGTGCAAGACCAGCTGTGGATCGTATTAGAAACATCTTTGAATTAATAGATAATTAGGTATTGATAAAATAAGTTTGGGTCCATTGTACATAGGATACTGGGCCACATACCTCCCAGTCCCTTGTCTTTATCTGCCTAGTGGTTCTTACTTCTAGGAGACTTTGTACAGTCGAACATTAAAATACGAAACTTTATACAAGTACTGTCGGATAAAATGTTCATTTCACAACGCGAAAAAACTGTACTAGGTAGTATATTATACGTACAAACATACATATAGTAACATATTGTCAATGTGTCATAGTTAAAAGTATATATATTATGTTTACAATATAAACACGTCTGAAGTCCTGACAAATTATAATAAAAATGTTCTAAAGTCTTATACAATTTCAACTAAATTGAGATCAAAACTCGCCAAAGAAAGAACCTATTGACTAAATTATAATATTATATATTGACGACACCTACCATATTATTTATATAATAGTTATATACAAATATGTCAGATACCAATTACCTAATAATGTTTGAATCTCATAGAACTTTATAACGTTTATAATATAATTTGTCATGACATGTTTATATATTTTACATACCTAGTCTGTATTAGTCTATATATGTGTATAAAATATAAATATATAATAGTATTAAGTGTAGGTCTTTAATAATGTACATTTTTGCCCGCATTTTGAACAATGGACCGTTCAAACTACAAGGGACCCTATAGTACCTTGTCATAAAAACGAAGAACCTATGGAATAATATAATACATGTATATATTTTAATACCATACAAATAATTTATGCAAGAATGTACTCCCCAACAATAATCGGTATCTAATGCATTGACTGTAAATTGATACATGGTATAGAATTTATTTCTTAGCTATTTCATATTTAATCAAGTAATTGTATACTATATTTAATATTTATGTAAATTATACTTCAATCATGTGTACAAAAACTTCGTTAATTACGGTTAATTATAATAAATTATTTCGATTTCAATTTAAAAAACAAAAATAATTAGTTATTTAACAAAGTATAATATTTACCACGACGTCTTAATATAAAATAGTTTTTAAACAATTTTTTTTATAATATATTGTACTAATTGTAGGCAAGTAGGTATATTTACGTTTAAAGACGGGATATTAATTTATTTTAAATCTCTTGACATTCATATTCTCTTTATTCGTATAGTATTTTTCTTTACAAATACTTTTTATTTTTTAAAAACAATTATAAGTTCATTTATATCAGCAATGTACTTAATAAATAGTTAATAGGCAACAGTTATAGCATTTAGGAATAAAATTACAATTGATCTTATGCGATAATACCTAGTTCCTATTTATTTTTTCCTACCTAATACAATTTTACTTTCTCTATTGCACCTATACGATTATATTATAAATTATATGTACGAGTATTTATATACACAATAAGTGTAAAAACATAATGTTACAAGCTTATAAAGTATATTTAATTTTTTTTTTCGTTAAATTTAAATTAAAAATATAAAACTTACCTATACTTATTATAAAGTGACCTACAAGATTCATCGTGCATAAGCTTAATTATTTTTATTGTTCTCTGATATCATTTGTTTACCGTAATAGGTTGCGAGCAAAAAAAAAATTAATTGGCAAAGAATTGTAATTATATGGTATACCAGAGGAGTAAGCCGGGGCGCGATGAAACGAGAACCCGTCGCGGTCGTTCCAATTGTTTCAAAAGACAACCAGTGACAAGGTAGTCTGGGTAACACTATCGGATCGAGTTACCTGTGACGGATTATCTCTTTGGTTTTGGCGAATATATATTTTTACCGTCTAAGCACCCTACCAAGACTGGTTTTTCTGCGACGCGGAACGGAAACCCAACACGACCGTAACCACTGGACCTCTATCGGACCGCGATTAACCATAAACCGGTAGTTTTGGAATATATAACACATATATATATACATTTTTTCTTCGCTACACTGTACTCGAGTCAGGGACAAAAGGTTTTTGGTAAAATTAGAATTAAGACGATAAAATGAAAAAAAACACCACACGTCTAATACGATTAACTTCAGTATTTGAACAATATATTAATATTTATGTATAAGGTATAACCACGCTCGACCGTTGAAAGTGTAACGTAACTCACGTGTTATAATAGATGTATATAATATACAATATAATAATAGTGTTACACGTACCTATGTGTAAATAGAAGCATAGGTATTTTGAAACTAACTCGAAAAGAAATAGTAGACGGATCGACAAATTTAACACGACAAATCCTATACGTAGTTAAAGTATAGGTGTCGAACATTTTACTCTCGTCGTGCGGTCTACGTACGGTACACAATAAATGCGTATTTAAGAGGCGAGTTAGACCGTTACAACCACGACGATGACGATCGTAAACCGCAGGGCCTATGTATTATATATTACATATTACATTATACATTTATACGTGCATACAAGAGACAAATGACCTGTTTTTGTATTCATCCTGATCCACATACCCGCAATCCTGGATGAAGAGAAAATAAGTCGGGACTGCTGCAATAGTTTGGAAGCCGTCAAAGTTATCGACAACCCATCGTATAAACTAAAAGCCAATACACATTTATGTAGGTAATTACTACATAATAAATTATATTTATCATTTGATCGCATTATAATATAGTTGAGTTGATGGAATAAACTCTTTTTTGCTCTTTAAAGGGGGCCCAATATTTTCTCAATTTGGACTAGCATTTATACGAATTGCATGTGTTCCTATATAATTAGATTACAGTCACATATTAAATTGTGTTACGTAGTACCCCTTCCTACCTAAAATATACGTATGTGATATTAAACTCGTATTTAAGCTACACGTTATGGACCGGTCTTTCCATACTAAAGGGTACCTACTGTCACAGTGGCGTACGCGGGGGTAGGGTTCTAGGGTTCCAACCCCCTTGAAATTTCTTTTTTCTATAAAAAAATCTTATTTACCACCATTTTGATACACACAGATAAATTTTTGGTCATTTTTAGTAGGTATAAAATAAATTGTTGAATATGACAAAAACGTCGATAATCATAGATTCTGTTTTTTTTTTTGGCTCATTTAGAACATTACTAATAATAACGTCTGCCATAATCGATGGTGTATCATCCATCAACTATTACCACGTGTATTACGGCCCGAGGGGGCTCTATAGCTGATGACCAAGTTAAACACTGTAAATGACAAATGTAGACTAAATTTGAGACTATAACTATAGTTAGTTATATAAAAACTGTTAAGTAAAAAATAATGCAAATTGTTCACTCAGATAAAACCCCAACTGAACCAAAATCCTGCGTAAGCTACTGCCCACTGAAACAGTTTAAACTGAATGTATCGCTCATATAGTATAATATTATATTATACAATATACATGTCATAATGCATACATTATAATATAGTGTTGTACATAAAATATCAGTTACCTTATTGTACTCGTGTGTATATAATATATAAATATTAAAACGGAAAACTTGCGTACCGGTGTCGTCAGCCTGTATAATATATGTAGGCACCTATTACCTTATATATATGAGTACAGTAATCATTCGTGGAAAATCAATCGCGGGGCGTCCGTCCTGTGCGAGGGGGGGTCTGACCTCAAAAGCGGCGGAACGGCACGACCAGGAACCGCGTGAGTATATATACGTATATATTAAAACACACACAAAATATACACTTACCTAACTATGTACACCACTCACACACACACACTTAGGTACATAATGCTCCCAATGATCAATACGACTTTCTAGCGCCCCTCCCCCCCAGTTGCCGCTGCTATGTGTATATCGCATATAACGAAAGTTTTGTATATATACACTATATATATATAATATGTAAGTATATAAATTGTAATACGGGCGAGACCGCGAACGGCACGCGATCCCTTTATATGCCGCACGGCGACGCCCCATTGGTGCGGTGCGGTGCGTCGCGCGCGCGCTTTCCAACGGCTCACCCTTCACCCCTCGCTGTACCGCAACGTTTTCTCCGTAATATATAATGTCACGACGACCCCGACGCCGGCGGCAGCACCGGAAAATCGTCAAAGGCCCCGGCGAGGGTAGCGCATAATAATAATAATAATAGCAACGGTGTATGCGTTATATATATATATACATGTAATATTATATAAGCGTGGCGTATATTTTGAGTCGAGGAATAATAAAATAATAATATTATATACTCGTATATTATTATATTATTATGTGTGTACCGTAAGGGTTTATTTATATATACGTACGAACATATTATGCGGGTTTATGGAAATTAAACTTACGGCGGCGGCACCCCGTTTTCGTACATTCCCCTTCGCCCACGCCACTGTCGCCGCTATACTTTTTACGGCGACCGGTCTCGTTTTTATAAATTTTATATAGGTACGTTTATATTCTCCCCGAGCCCTTTGCACCGCCGAGACCCGCCGCCACCGATTTCGTAATCTGGATAATGGATGGGACGCCACTGCCACCGCCGCCGGTACTGAACCTATAACTCAACCGACGATGGACGCTTTTTACCTGCCCAACGAAAACCCCCTAGTTATTACGTATTATTATTATTATTATATTATTATGCAACGTATGTATATATGTATATGTAATTACACGGTACAAAAAAAGCCCGTTGGTTCGTTTAAAAAGAAAACAAATTATACCAGAGACAAATCAAGTGCAAGTGTTTTATTTATTTTCTGCAGAGTTAAAGAAACACAGATTTTTTTTATGTAGGATGAGCGTAAAAAGGTGTTTGTATTGTTTATACTATATTGCATTATTTCACGCAGATGACCCACGACGCAATGATTTCGGAGGGGAGGGACACGTAACTTTGTATCTGCACGCTAAATTCACACCATAGTATTATACTTATACTATATATATTGTGCAACACACACACATAATATAATATATATATATATGATACAATTACTATTGTATAATATCCTTTCCGCGTGTAACAAGAGGCCTTCGTGACTAGCCGATTTCAATGACCAATAATAACTCTCGCGGTCGTCACGAAAATCTTAAGTATTTTATAAATTGAGTCATTTTACTATTTCACAAATAGCTGGTATACGATACAATATCTAGTACAAGAGATTAAGGTTGTTTTATTTGAGTCGATTAAAATCTAATCAATTTAATATATTTCTAAGGTGTTAGATATTAAATTCGACCATAAATAATTAATATTTTGACTATATGCTAATAGCAAGCGATAAATTATCGAATAATAATATGCTCTATTCGATAGTACTATAGTAGTATGATTATAATTAAATAAATCAATAGGTTAATATTTTTTATGTATGAATAATATACATATCGATAAATTGTGTATACAAATAGGCTATGTCGTAGTAACGAGTAATGATCAGGTATAATTAACATCGTATTAGCTTTTATTTTATATTCGATACCTCTTTTAATTGATTATTAACTTGTCTGTATTAGATACAATATACATTACACTAAAAAACAAATTAATTTAGTATACATAGATACGACTAATAATTATTATCATTTAATCAAATATTTTATTTTATTTAAACAGGACTAGACCTTTTAACCACAAGAATGTACCTACAATTTTTAATTAATTACATTAACAATATACAGTGCTTAAATTATAACTGATTAAATAAACTTGGGTAAAAAATAAATATTGAAACTAATAGATATAAAATTAACCATACATTTAAGTATAATAAAAAAACATACGTTTGAAAATTTGGGTCTACATTGGCGTTTGTCATCAGCCTTCTAAGCGGCTCATTTGGTAAATTAGTGGTGGTAATTTTATTATTTAAAGGGAGTAAAAATAATATGACATGATATAAGTGATTTTTAGTGGAAAACGTTAAACTAAAATATTGAAAAGTATGGTTTACCTACTAAGCATAGTTAAAAGTAATACGTATAATATTATAATAAAAAGGAGTAACTAAATAAATAAGATATAAACGCAATACATTCAGTTTTATTGAGAAATAGGTAATGCTTTATATTTGATATTAAATATTAAAAATGTGTAAAAAACAAAATATGTAGTTTAGTTCTTTATTTTTAAGGAAATAACATCGAGGAATCAATTATGATTTATACATACTACATGCACACTTTATAATAATTCACCAATATACTGTATGCGTCACCGTTGATGTCTAGATGTTTTCATTTATGTGTCTGGTCAATAGTCATTTTATATGTTATTTATGGTAATGACCTTTCATCGCAACCGGTTTTTTTTTAGAATAGTTCATTACAATTTATTCATATTTTTTGCTACAGAAATAGTCCTTATTCACAATTATAGGTCTTCTTTGTTATCCAATAAAACATTTATTTATTTAATCATATTTATAGGTACCTATAATAGTTTATCCATTTCACTATTTAACCACCATCATATACAAATATACCTATAGACATTAGCACGCTAAATCAGCTGTGCATTCCTGTATTTAGATGCTCCTTGCATAATATGATACAGTTTAGTACACAGACAAGCGGTTTTCAAACATCATTGATGGTCAGGATTAATGTACAAAAACGAGCCAAGACAGTTGTTACGCCATTTTTTATTGCTCACATAAAAATGTACGTGAACGATAATAATTAGTATTTCCATTGCTCTCCCTTGTTTACGACATTCAAATTCTATTGACTTATATTACGAACTACCAGACTCCACGTTTTGTATCTCTTTGATGTCCGCCGTCGGTTAATCGTTTTCAATTTATATGAGACCTATTTAAGTCATAATACTCATCAAATGATGCACAATGTTACATTGCGTTATTAATTATTTAAAAGTTAATTGCGATAATATACTATTATATGTCTATATAAAAACAAAAGGGTACACATTTGATAAGAACATAATTCTGCATAAATTAGATATGTCAATTTCTTAATTGTTACTGTTTAAAGCATTGTTATATATTTTTGTTTAATTAACTTTTTTTATACATTATTGTAGGTAATCAAGATTAAAAAACAAATTATCTATATATAAATAAACGAAATACTAAACAATTTTTTATTATTTCAAATAAATATTTTAATTTACATTTAAACGAATTATGATACAAATTATTTTTAAACTATGGAAGAGACATTAAAATAATCATTATTGAAATAAATAATACTACTGTAATTGCTCTAATTTATTTTATTACTTGCAAATTATGTTTAGATGCATAGGTCACTTAAATAGTATATTATGTTCCTTTAAATAATTTCTACTATGACTTATATGAGTATATAATTATTAAAATTTCAAAAAAATAATCGGTTATGCATTTCATAATATTTTCATATGCATTTCACAAAGAAAATAATTCATTATTATTAGTAAATAGGTACAACAATTATTTAAAGATTTAAAATTTAAATTCAAATTCAATTTTTACGATAAGAAATTTCAAACTCATTAAAAATAATGAAAAGAATTAGATATTAAGTATCTAATTTCTTTATTGATGAAAAAGCATCTCTCTTGGGTTCTTACTTCTCCCTATATAATAAGTGTAGGTATATTAACATAATAATATCGACCACCTTCAATGACCGTTAATGGTTTTCGACTAACTCGAGGACAGGCAATTAAAACAGAAACGTGTTTTAAATATAATTTATTTCCCTTGCGAATACAATGAAATTTAATCCTAAAATAAAAAAAAAATATACTAGCTCCTTTATTTGTATTTTTAAGACTGTTCATCAAGATAACACATTATTCAATGAATTATAAAGCGCATTTTCTATAATGCAGACTGCGGATATCATTCGTTAGAGTACCATCTACTTTCATGTATTTTTGTATAATATTATTACATAAAGATACGTGTGAAAATATCCGATTAAACAGTAAAAAAAAAAAAAAAAAATTAATACTAAATTCGTAAGAAGTAAAAATTATTTATTATTTGCTTTGTATCGCAATTGAACATTGTATGAAAATTCATTGGCATTTTAATTTATAGCTAACTGAGTGAATTTTGTTATTATCATCAAGATCGTTTTATACAAGATTAATTGTTTTGCGTAGAACTTGTTAATAACATTAAATTCTCTTTGTTTTTTTAAGCTTTGTGCGCGTATATAGGTACAGTAGGTATATTATGCATAATATAAACGCATATAATAATAATATATGCTATCGAGGTCTACTGAATTTTATCGCCTTGCACTGATCCCCTGGACGCGCATTGGGAACAACATATTTTTAACCAATAAACGAATAATAATTATTTAAACGCTATCCGGTAACCGGTAATGTCATTGTGTGTGTTGTATTTTTTTAACACTATAGGTTCGTAAACAACAGTTCCAGGGCATTATCGGTTCAGACTATCGGATTGCAAAGACGTTTTTTCTCTCTCTCTCTCTCTCCTATTTTATATATTGGCTCCCAACGTTTCAAGTGTAAGACACATATATGTACATAATACTACCTATATATATATATTATACGCATATTATATACACAGTGCTGCAATGAAACGGCGTGTGTGCTTTCTTTCCTTCGTCCTCTCCCCTCACCACAACCGTTGGCGAGATGGACTCAGCAGATACAGTAATTACCGGGCAACACCTTTGCAGCAAGTGTTAGTCGTAATTGATTTAAGGCGTGTTTATCACACGCTGGCTATACGGCAAAAACTGGCTTCGTGGCTTCGGGGGTATCGGTATCCGACATCTGGGGCTGTTCTCGGTTCGTTTTTAAAAAAAAAGCAAATAATAATACAAACAAAACGAATGCAAGGCGGAAGAGAGAGAGAGAGATAGGGTGAGAGAGACAGAGACAGAAATTGAGAAATAGAGAGAGAGAGAAGTGTATGCCACTCACACGCATATATTATGTATATATATGAGAATAAATAAGTAAAAAACAATATCTTCAATCGGCGCGCACACGGTAGCGAACAGGGGACCCTCTCAACGGTAATAAATTGTCCGGTATATTTATAGTTGTTTAACGTTCGCCCCGTTATCGGATTTAATTTTGCATCTGCAATTCGCGCCCCGTTTTCCACTCGTACACACACTTACATATACATATATATATACGGCTCTGTAATCTAAATCTTCCCACGCATAATAAAACATCGCGACACGCTTTTCTACCCTTCCCCTACCCACCTCGCGTTTCATTACAGATAGGTACAACGACGTGTGTCGTGTGTATATATATATATTGTATGTATTATAAGTTACGCCTGCGTGTTATGGGGCTGCTGTTTCCGCAGAGTATTATAGACGTGATTTCCCGCGACTCGATATTATTTTTGTTCACTCTATAGACTAAACGAGAGCGTATATATATTATTATAATAATAAAAGACACATGCACGATGAGCACGATTAACAAACGAACAATTTTTGGTTTTTTTACGAGCTAATAACGATACACAGACACGAACGAAAAAAAAATTCCCAATAAAATATTACGACCCGAAATAGAAGGAAATGTACCTATATAGATAATTTTGACAATTTCAGAATGTAAGATAAATATTGGGGAATGGGTAACATTAGATATAAATTAATATTTTGTTTTGACAGTATCTCTCAAGGTACACATTATAAGATATTGTTATATTATATATTATATCATAGTCCTATATAATTAACCAATTAATTATATGAATTTAATATTATTAACGCTAAAAATGTAAAATATAATGTTTATTATCTGCTATTGTTTATGTATAGACATCCAAATAGCATAATAAATATTATGTTGTATTTAATTTACCATAATACCATCATAATTATTATGATTATGATATGAATAATTATATACAATAGGTTATGTAAGCTTAAAAAGATATAGATTCGAATTATAAACATATTTTATTTTAACACATTGACGGACACTACAGTAACTGCTATAGCAGTAATTTACAATTTTGATGTTAGATGACATGACTGCTATAGTAGTAATATGAAACATTTCATATTATGTCATTACTGTTATAGCTGTACTAATTCTAATGGTATCAAATGAAAGTAGACATCAGACTGCCGCATCGTGTTAGGTTAGATAATTGGGCACTGACATATTTGATATGGATTTTTTTACGGCTATAGAAGTAATGAAAAGTGCAGTGCCTTATAAAAGCAGGTTATGGGAATTTAGATAAATGAAAACTGTCCGTCAATGTGTTAAGTCCATACACACGAATTTATTTGCTTTTTATTGTACCTCATTTAAGTAGGTAAGTATATTGTTTGGTTCTTAAATCATAACTCTTATGACTTGCTTATTGTAATTGGTAATATACGTATCGTACTAAATTAGGTGATTTTAAATTAGTATAATTATTTATACAATTATTTATTACTATTACTTACTTAACCTGTTTGTTTTGATATTTGAATTATACAAAAATGTTAATTAATATCTTATAAAAGTAGCGAATTTTAAATTATTTTTATACTCAGGTAACGGAAAATTGTTTTCAAATTATTTTATGCATATGATGAATTAATTGTAATTTACTTATATGTATAATATGAATATTCATGAACCGTAATGACCTTTTTTATATTTAGAAATTATAATATACATATATCAAAACCACAATAAAATTGTAGCATGCGTCTCAGTATTTACTCCATCGAACCATTAAGGGTGTTAGGTAGGGAATATTTATACGGCTCTTGGTTTTGTTACGCTTAGTTTGTAGGTTTCGATCTAAACTATAATATGTTTATGACGTATATTTACATATTTAATAGGTAACCGCCTGATGTTGAAAAAACATTGCAACAGTACTCCATACTATGAATACGTATAATTAACACCTATATTATGTGGTATGACTATATATATAGTTAATAATCATATATTATGTACATAATATATAAATTAATATTTAACAATGAGTAAGTTGGCCACACCACACACATCTAAAACTCTAAAAGTAGTACCTACATTTGTAACAATTGTACCATATAGATATATAGGTATATAATGAGCAGAAAAAGAAATATTCAAACATCTTATAAAATCAGCTTTACTTGATTGTTTAATTACTCCGTATACACGTAAGAATAATATTTAAATTTTGCCTTCGTAAAATAATCATTTGAGTAAACATATCGCAACCAGACGGGTTTACATGAAAATATTATAATCTCATTAAATAATAATAACCGTACCTACTCTTGTTATAGTAGTATAATCGTATAATAGTAGGTGAAATCAAAGATAACTGACATCCCCCCTCAATTACTATCCGGTACCTACTCAAAGTTACTATAATGAGTTTGCGTAGGTATCATATATTTATGTAGGTATAAGACCGTGATTCGCGTAGAGTAAGTATCATCCTATCGACTATTTATACGGTTGCACTCGGACTGAATGCTGTACTACGCTGGTCCGAGTCGGAAGTCAAATCATTGCTTTTTCGTTGTCCGTGTAAGATTAATTTTAAAACATTTTGGCTTATGAACTCCTCTTTCCCAAATAATTTAATAATCCCAAATTAGGATTCTGATGCAATGTTATTTTTTATCTGGCGTTTTAAAACAAGTGTCTGTAAGAGGATAAAATTTGTTTTGTAGAATCACATTGATTATTTAAATTACATTTTTATTTTGCATTTTTTGATAAATTAAAATTTTTAGGACATTTTTCAAGTTTCTTGAACATTATTCACAATTCATTTTTGAAGCGAATGTAAATTATAGCCATTGTAGGACAAAATTATTGTAATAAAAACCAGCAAGATTGTAGAGGTATAATTCATACTACAATACTACATACTATAGTTATTAGTTACTACACATAGTGGTGAGTGGTCAGATGGTGTAGAACGTGTTGTAGGTGGATAGTATGCAATACTCGTTGACCACTGTTTTCATATCTATTTATACTTTGTATACAATTAATCAAAGAGGCAATAACAATACTACTATTATAAGTGTCTTTTAAAAGAATTTACAATTTTACAACACATTTCCGTTGTATCATTTCTTATACTGTAAGAAATACATTTTTATAGAGCATATTTTAAGAAATTTGAGTTTTCTCGGGACAATTTTTGAGATTATTTTGTGGATTAAAATTCCAGGCCTATATATATATATCTATTAACATACATAACATCGCACGCGCATAATATGAATGTTACAATGTATTATGCCATTATGGCATGTACAATCGATCATGTATCACTATTATAGGTCATAGGTGTACGCCTGATATAATGTTATATAATAATAAAATAATGACATACTTCAAACAATTGTCCCAAAGCAAATGAACTCAAACCCACTGATACAAACATTATTAGCCCACTGCCAAATTCCCAAACACAGATAGAGCTAGATGAAACTGAACCTAAAACACCCATACATCTAGAGTCGCAAATTGATTTTTATGAACCAATGGACCAGTCTCAAACCGATGATAAAATTCAACAAATTGAGACAAATCCACTTCCAAATACTAAAAGACCAGCCCCAACACAATCGCCCACATTGTCGGCCTCAACAATATCAAACAAGGTGACCCCCGCACCAAATCAAACCAAAACACAGAAAACTAACCCTACAAAAAAAACAAAATTAACTCCCGCGACTGAAAACTTCTTAGAAAACATTGATACACATTTATTACCAATTAAAAGTTTTTTTGTCAATAATAAGGAATTGCCAATTAATTACCCACAATTCAGAGATATAATCGAAAGGGTACAAATCAATCCAGATCCAGAATTTATATTTGAACAATACAACATTTCATCAAAAGCCATGATAGATATAATTGAAAAAGTCAGACCTAAACTTCAATCTAATAGTAGTAAAATACGTTTTACTCGTCTGCACAACGAACTACTCAGTATATATCTAGACAAACAGCCGAAGCCAGACACACAAAACTAAAACAATCCACTATCCTACTGCATTAGAAAAATAAATAATAAAAAATTAATAAAAAAAATAAACAATTAAAAATGAATAGTAAAAATAAATTTAATAATTTTTCAACAAACAACTCAAATATTAACATCCTTCAATGGAATGTAAATGGTTTCTACAATAGACTCAACGAAATCCAAATTTTAATCAACACACAAAACATCAATATTATTTGCTTACAAGAAACCAACTTCACACATAAGTCATTGCCTAACATTAAAGGCTACCAAGCCTTCACCAAAAATCGAAACGACTGCAGCAGGGCCAGTGGGGGAGTTGCCATTTTTACGGACACTTCGTACCCAGCACAAGAAATACCAATAATATCCCAACTGGAAGTAATTGCAATCAGATTAAAAACCAAAGAAAATGTAACAATATGTAACATCTATTTACCTAACCTCACTAATTTCAACCTAAATGATATCCAAGATATAATAAATCAACTTCCTACACCTTTTTTTTTACTTGGCGACTTTAATAGCCATAACATTCTGTGGGGCTCTCAACACACCGATACCAGAGGTCGTATCATTGAAACAATTCTAGATAACCCCAATATTATGTTATTAAATGATGGAAATGACACACACTTTACCACAGCTTCAGGCAAAACATCTTCAATCGACCTATCTCTATCGTCTACGTCAATAGGCTGCAATTCCGAATGGAAAGTAATACCAGCAATATATAGTAGCGACCACTGGCCCATCATTATCAACATTAAGTATCGAAATATCGCGGAACACTACGAGCTCCCCCCAAAATGGAATCTTAAAAGCCCAAATTGGGAATTGTACACTCAATTAACCGACTACGAATTAGATAAATTATATATACCAGAAAATGAAGATGCTGAAGTAACACTTGAAACTCTCGAAAATATTATATTAACCTCAGCCTCCAAATCAATAAGAATTACTCGATACAAAGGGAAAAAACCTGCGGTCCCTTGGTGGAACGAAGCTTGTGACATATCTATTAGGAACAAAAAAAAAGCCTATAACAAATTCAAAAAAACCAAAAATATATTCGACTTAATTGATTTTAAAAAACTCAGAGCTATAGCCAAACGAACCATTATTGATAGCAAAAAACTAGCTTGGCAGCACTTTACGAAAACATTAACAACCACTACTTCCCCATCTGAAGTTTGGGGAAAAATTAAAGCAATGAAAAATATACCAGTATACAAAAACATAAAATTTTTACAAACTGATTCTCAAAATTTAACGGCATCTATAGACATAGCAAATGAACTTGGTCGTAAGTTCGAAGAAAATAGCAATAATTCATCACTAGACCCACTTTTCCTAGAACATAAAAAAGACAATGAGGATTACAATATATTTAAAACACCACAAGCGATCTCACTCATAGATGAAGACCTAAGATCATTAAATGATGAAATTACTATTAGCGAAATAATGTTAAGTCTCAATAAATCCAAAAGCAAGAGTTGTGGACCCGACAATATCCCTATAGACTTCATACGACACTTACCTACCCAAGGAATAAACTTAATACTAAAAATATTCAATAACCTCTATCTTACCAACAAATTCCCCAAACAATGGAAGAAAGCAACAATAATCCCTATCCCAAAATCGTCAAACAATCAACATACCACCGAAGGTTACCGACCTATATCGCTCCTCTGTGCATTAAGTAAATTGTTAGAAAGAATAATAAATAACAGACTCAGTTGGTACCTGGAAAAAAAAAATCTACTTGGGGAAAAACAATTCGGTTTCCGGAAACAAAGAAGTACCTATGATTGTCTAACCAACATCGAAACTGAAATTCGCGACACATTCACTACAAAACAAAGTATGGTACTTATATGTCTCGACATATGCAAAGCCTACGATACCGTATGGCGATACAAGGTACTCAAAACTCTATACCACTGGGGGATCCACGGCAACATCCATGCATATCTTCAACATTTCCTATCAGATAGATCATTCATTGTAAAAGTCAACAACACACTCTCAGATGAATTCACTCTAGTCAATGGAGTGGTGCAAGGTTCCCCCATTAGTGTTACACTTTTCTTAATTGCAATTAATGAAGTTACTAAAATAATAAAACTGCCCACACAAATCAATATATTTGCCGATGATATAAATTTACACTGCAAAGGCAAAAACAATAAATCCATTTTAGAAAACATCCAGCTTAGTGTAGATACCATAAATGATTGGAGCAAAATAAATGGTTTCAGATTTTCACCAACTAAATCCAAATGCATAGTTTTCTCTAAGAAAACAAAAAAAGCGCCCAAACCAGAAATAAAACTCAACAATGTAATTATACCCATAGTCAACGACATCAAAATTCTTGGAATGATTTTCGACAAAAACCTGAACTGGAACAAGCACTTTTCATTCTTAAAAACAAATACTTCCAAGTCCACCAACATAATTAAACTACTAGCGAACAACAAATGGGGTGCTCAAAACAAAATCCTTCACAATGTTTACAAAACACTGATTAGAGCTAAAATAGAACACGGTGCTATCATATACGGCAGTGCAAAAACAACAAGCCTAGAAAAACTCGAGACAATTCAAAACAACAATCTACGCCTAATAACAGGTGCATTTAAAAGCAGCCCGATCAAAAGTCTTCTTTGCATTACTGGGGAGATATCCCTAGAAAAAAGACGCAAAATACTCGAACTACAATACGCATTCAAAATAGCCTCACATCCAAACAACCCGACCTATAATTCCATATTTGACAAAAGAAACAATAACGCATATTATCTAGAGACCAACACAAGCAAACCAATTGGCAGACGGATAGAAAACTTTTTTAATGCCCATAGTATAAACCCAAAACATATAATAAAATCTGAATTTCCGATAAAACCCCCTTGGAGACCAAATAATTTTGAAATCGATCTTAGCTTTGCTGAAAGCAACAAAGGAAACACCGCCCCTCAGATTTTTAGGAATCTCTTTAAAGAAAAAACACAAAATAAAGATGATGTATTAGTTTTTACGGACGCATCCAAAACTGAAAACAGCATTGCATTTGCAATAATAATCAATGGTTCAGCACACAAATTCAGATTACCTGCCATAAACAGCATATTCACCGCAGAAGCCTTAGCGATCCAAAAAGCAATCCATATAATCAAGGAAATGCCTAACAACACCTTCAATATACTAACTGACTCTCTGAGTACACTAATAAGTATCCAAAACCCCATTAAAAATAATGAAATAACTAATAATATTACCAATCTTCTCAACAGCACTAACAAACTTATAACACTAACATGGATTCCTAGCCATACCGGAATTGAAGGGAATGAAAGAGCAGACATGATGGCAAAACAAGCAACCAGTGACCAAACCATTGAAGTATTGTACTCACTTTCCAAAGATGACCTTAAAAGAGAAGCCAA
Organism: Macrosiphum euphorbiae; assembly: GCA_949089665.1. Lineage (NCBI taxonomy): Eukaryota > Metazoa > Arthropoda > Insecta > Hemiptera > Aphididae > Macrosiphum > Macrosiphum euphorbiae. Next base: position 44,715,144 of record CARXXK010000004.1, on the reverse strand, counting down.
ACATTTCATAACAAACTCATGGCGTAAGGAATGGCATTTACTGAGGGACAACAAGTTAAGAGAAATTAAACCCACCACCGATAGATGGATTAACCCAACAAATTTAACAAGACAACAAGAAGTAATTTTAACCCGCTTAAGGATTGGACACACCTGGCATACCCACAAACACCTCATGGACAAAACAGACCTAGAACCATGCATCACCTGCGGATCCGAAATCTCCATCAAACATCTGCTACTAGAATGCCGCCAATTTAATGAAGAAAGAACTAAACACAACATTCCCAGCAGTCTCTCCGTATGTCTCAACAATGAACCCCTAAATATCAACAGAACACTTAGTTTTATAAGAGACACTAATTTACATAAAACCTTGTAACCAAAAATCTAAAGTATTTTTATTTTTTTTCCTTTGTTATAATTTACTACATATTTTTAAGTATTTACCTATAATGTATTAATCAGTTTGTTAAAATTAATCGCGGCCAATGACCTATGCAGTCGAGGCCTTGTTCCTTATAATAAAAAAAAAAAAAAAATAAAATAATATCAACACGGTGGGTTCGCGTTCGGTGAAATATTATATTATTATGTTCTACACGAATGTCTCGTCGAACCAGGCTCAGTATCTGATTTTGTTGCGGTTGTTTTCGATTTTTTTTCCCCACTCAAGACAACAAATCGTTCGTCATCGACCCGCAACCGCAAGAGACCATAATATTATTATATTCGCATCATCCCGAAACACCTTCTACGACGACTTTTTCAATCGAAAATTCGTGCATCACACGTAAAAATGTAAAATACATTATACATCTCGATCCTATAATAAATCAAGTATAATATATGTTATATTATATTATCGTACACAAATGGACGGATTCTGCCGTTGACCATGGTCAAGGTCGCGTGTCCTAACTATTTTTAAAATGCCAATGTCGCGTGTAAAGTGTTTCGGTCACGTCACGCGCGTCTGCGGCATCCGTCAGACACGCAGCCGAACAGCCACCGCCACCTGCACCGACTCGACTGCCGCGGTACTCTATACTATATATTACTCTATAGTCTATATTATTATTATATATATATATATATTATATACCTGCTACGCACAGCATAATGTATAGACACGATAGCGTCCGGCCACGTGCGATTTTAAAGCGTATATTAAATAACAGTACATTTTGTTATGATATTGTGTTATATATAGGTACGCGTTATAATATCATACATATCACTTATCTGATCTATATGTGGATATCTTTAAAGTAAATACTTGACAATTACCTTGGAAATAGCTCTTGGTACGCAGGTAGCTGACGGACAACCGGAGTATGGATAGCCGGTCCAACTTGGATAGTATATTGTGTTCGAACGGCAACAGGTTGGCCAGCGTGTCCAGCTCGGCGTTCAACCGTTCGCGGTGCCGCTTGCTTGGGTTACTCTTTCCCACGCCACCGTCTTTGGGCGTCGCCTTCACACTAGAAAAAAAATTGATTTAAACACTTCGGCTTTGGTCACTTCAAGTAAACGTACATAATGTATTAGTGTACTTATTTAACTATAATAGTAGAGTATCGTAACATTCTAATAAAATATAATATATTATATAATAGGTAGGTGGTAAGGTGGTCTTCTCGTTATTTATTGTCCACGAGCTTTAAAATTCTCGAAAAAATATGTAATGTATCATAATATTATAGGTATATAATAAATATATTATATAGTAATATATATTTGTAAGGTATGCAAAACGACTTTTGAGTTCATAATATAATATACATTATACATAGTATGCCTACATATTTTGTGCGTCACGTACATCATTTCTTGTTTCGTTTCACCTTAAATATATTGCGTATTACAGTTGACTAATACTTTTACAAGCGTATCTATATTGCAAATTACGTCTACCATCTAACCTAGTTAACGCTGGTAATAAACATGCAAATAATTATTTATTTACTTAAAATTTTCTAACTATCATTATTATTGGTGTGATTGCAATGCAGTAAGTATTTTTTTATATATATTAGATAGGAATGGAAATACCTATAGATATCATAAAATATAATGATACATTTTAAGTTAGAACTTAATTGAGTATTGAATATTAATGTATTTATTTATGGGTTACTTGTATGTTATAGGTAGACGCTAATGTACACATTAAACAAATAATAGACTTAAATCATAGATCACGTATGCTGTGAGGTTTAAATATAATATATCTCCACACAAAAGTGACTATAAAAATTAATTAATAAAAATATAAATATTTCAAAATATATTTTGAAATGGCCGCCTACAGATTTAATGTATATTTTTTTAACTGTTGTAGAGAAGTACTTACATTTACTAAATTATAGGCTATAAAATTATGTAACCGATCTCAATTCTCCAACAACGCAATTATTAATGTTAGATGTTAGGTAATAATATTTAGCATAGGTAATAACATAGATAATAACTAATAAGTAATATAACATAAAGTTATATAAAATATTATACAGCCTGCTGTTGTACTTGAGTAAAAATTAATATTTTGGTAAATCAAATTCAAAAACGTCTTTCATCTAACACAAATCGTATCTATATTTGAGTAAAATATAAAATACTGAATAGTAAATACTGAGAAATCCTCTTTGATTAAGATTTAAGAATATTGTTATTTAATTCCATGGGACTGCAGTTTATTCTTTAACTCTCACAGTCTCACATATTAATAATATATTGTATTATTTTAGTTATAAAAGTAAAGCCTTTGCTGCTTTGGATGTATAGAATGAAACTGCTTCGATGTCCATGGTCCACTCACCTTTAAATGTATTTATATCTCACTTGTCTGTTCTTCGCTTCTTCACTTAATTAATCTCCTTTAATTTAGAATAAATAACAGCAATGGACATTAGTGATCAATTCGAAAAAGTTCAGAACCAACTGCCTCGCTTTATAGTTTATATTATACTATATACGCGTATAATATATCAATAACCCATCAAACTGGTTACATATTTTAAGAATTTTAAACTTAGAATATTTAAAGTTACCCAGAGATATTACATACAAAAGTTACAAAACATTTTTTTCTTTTTCTCTTTTAGTTTCATTGAATTACTTAATTCTATTGAACTTTGTTTATATGATATATTAATATCATTAATTATAAATAGTATTTATAATCAATAATAATATTAATATAATTTATCTATTTGTATTCTTGTATTATATTTTGTATTATTATTATTATTATTATTATTATTATTAATATAACTACATTGTAAATTATATATTGGTCCGTATGAGTAAAAATAAATAAATTCAATAGTTATTAAATAAAATACAAAAATAAAAAATAAAATTATGTTTAAGTGAACATATAACATAAGTGTATATTTGTGCTCAGTTATAATAAATAAAACATTCAATTATTTTCTGTATGGAGAATTAAAATTTATAAATATTATAATAGTTGACTAGGTAGTTGAGTGGTGAGAATATAGTTACAGAATAAAGTTATAGGTAACTTTATTTTTAACTGAGATTAAATAAATATTATATTTTATTTACCTATTTACTTATTTAAAAATCAAAAAAATTGTTATCCTCAGAATCTCCTGATTGTACAATACTACAATTTGTATTATTGTGAAAATTATGTTCTCTGAAGGTAATTGTTTATATTTTACCGTAATTATTATGTTTTTTTTACCCGTAGACGTCATAAATCTGCTACTCTCTTATATTGGCCGCCGGCGGTTGATTATAATCATGTTGACTTCATTGACCGCACAACGTCGTTATGGAAAGACCATTCATAATTTCTCTCTGGACAAAGATCCACGCACTTTAGTATACGTACATTGTACATCTATACTATAGTTATAATTTATAAGGTAGCCCGAAGTCGGAAACTATAAACATAGTGATATAAGATTGGATTTACTATTTCTCTAATTTAAAAAAGAATCATATTTTACCGTAATAAATAGTTTAGATTACTATCAATAGCTCCCGCTGTTACTTTTTACTTGTAAGAAACATATAGGCAATAAATACTATTTCATGTCATTATAAGCGCGTGGACTGACGAAGATCCCCTCACTGACTTAACACCTATATGGCTATATAATATCGCTATATACGGTAACGATTATGTTTTTTTTTATCTTCGTATATTTTATATTTGAAAAAGTCGAATGTTTTCAGTTATAATTCTTGCATAGAAATGTATGTAATTATGCTTATAATGCTATGCTAATGACCTAGATGTCGAAGCAGAAATTGTAAATTTCAGGAACAATAAAAAAAAAAAAAAAAAAAAAATTCTTGCATAGCGATAAGTAATAAATGTTAATGTAAATATTATTGTAAAGCATAGATATAGATGTACCATAATATGAAGTCAATAATGATATACAAATAACTGTTTTAACACTCACTAAGTAATAATTATTCAAATATAAGCTTTACACAACTCTATAGAATTTAATCATAAAAAAGTGACGATGAATAAATATATAAGAGCAAAATAAAAATTATGTGTAACAAAAATCATAAAACAATTTAGTAATTCGTCTATAATAGGTTGGATATAGGTACGAATTTAAATTTGGTACTTAATTTTAAATGATAAAACTAGCTCTATCGTTCTAAAAGACAAAATAATTAGGTACAGTATACTTTTTTATTGACATTGTTAGGGTTGATTAGTATCAAGGTTATAGATTTAAAAATAACAAATATTATAGAAGTCAAATTCAAAACACATTTTTTAATATCATATTAATATAAAGTGAAATCAGAAATTCTATTAAAAACAATATAGTTTGGTCAAACTTCAAAAGCAGTAGGTATGTAATAAACAAATGATTATAATGCCTAAAAGCAGGATACCACCACCCCTTAAAAAAACAGAAAAATGTGCAATTACGTATTA